>CM067174.1:106373944-106574173 GCA_034093135.1 Erigeron breviscapus | reverse complement strand
TCTTGATACATAGTTCTAACTATCCTGAATAAGGTAGTAACAAAGGGCTATTTTCATAAATGTAGTGAAATGACATGACTAACACGTGTAGTCAAAATAGGATTTGTTCCTTCAACTTGCAATTGAAGAATGATACCATTTGGCGCCCTCATTGATTAATTAAGATGTTTGTATGGCCATACCCAAATGAACTCCAGATGTGGTCTCGATTAATTTGGTAATCTTAATTAGTTATAGAAATGAGAAACAGAATCGTTAAATTATGAAATGACATTGATCCATATTCATAATTAACAAGGTATCTGAAACAAAGGGATAATAAAGACTAAATCATTTCAAAAGATACTTTAAGAAACTATACTTAAATATTTTGGGAGCATTGGCGTGTTGCTAGACGCTAACCAATGTTATTGCCTTTATATAACATGCTCAAGTGGGAGCTGTTGGAATATGATCACGTTAAATAAACGCATGTCCGAAAATGTTTAAGCCTACGGGGTCACACGCAATGACACTTAGATATCCGGTAATATGTATATATTGTATCTACATATTTATAATCACCAAATTGAGAGAAATGATAATTGGACATTATTAACTAGATATGTTAATTAGAATTATTTATTAATTAATAAATATGAATTATTAATTATTAAATATTAATTAATAATTAATGTAATTATTAATTAAACCCTAGTCCAAGTCAAAAGATGTTAGCTTGAAGGTTAAGTTATTAGGGATATATTTATACCCTATATATATCCTAATAATTAACCCTAACTTAATAACTCAAAATATATCACCTCTCTCTCGGTCGAACAAAACACATATTCGTATACTATTGTTCGCAATTTCGAAAACCCAAATTCATGTTCTAGTCCAAAACATTAATTGTGGTTCTTCTTAATTGTGGGTGTTTTTATTTCGGCAGAACCATATTTATGGTTATTAGTTTTATTCGACAAAACTAGACTAAAAGCTAACTAGGAGCTTTTGATGTTTGGTGATTCAAGATCTAGCAATCTCCGGGTTTTGTTTGACGTGTCGTGTGTGCGATCGTAGAGGGGTTTTACTTTAAACCCTAAATAATATTAATCTTCATTATTAATTATATTGGAAGCTAAGCTAAAAGGTACATATTCGATTCTATACTTTGTTAATTATTATATTGCATAGATGATTCTTTCCGTTGCGTACTCGTGAATATGTTTATGATAATAGTTATGAATCCTAACAGTTATATCCATATCCATTTATTTATTTATCATCCATATTCATATTCATATCCAGTTAAAATTTTTTATCCATCCATATTCATATCCAATGGATGAGATGGATAAATGGATATCTGTTAGATGTCTTTAAAATATTTTCGCAATAAAAGAACAACTTAAAATATACGGTAAACATCGTTGTCATCAATAAATATGTTGTTCCAACTTTTGACAATCACAAGTCATGAATTTTTTTCTATATTATACAATCAAAAGTCACTAATTTTTTAACTTGTTCAACCATAATACATAATGTTTTCCACCCTTTTTGCAATTTAAAAGTATAAAATATTGAATACTTACTACTAATTCAATTCCGCTTACAGATTTTTTGGTGCAACATCAAGATTTTAGGAACACACCACCTCAAAAGTTACAAGTCATATATACATTTAACGAAAATGTAAGATATGTTAAGCACATGTGCATTTATATATGTAATAATATAAATAATAATAACAAATTTAATTAATTTCGGGTTAATGGATGACATCCATGGATGACAAACTTTCATCCATATCCACTCCATTAAACATCCATATCCGCTCCACATCCAATATTCATCCACTTAACGTCATCCATATCCACCAATGATGGATCAGATCGGGTGGATGTTCATTAGATCGAATTACCATTATCATCCCTACACCCAATATTGCTTCAACAACTTTTAAATTTTATCATCGGAGCTTGAGACCTTGTGACATTCTTTGCAAATATTTCTAAAACACATTTAAAATTTTTACATATTACCCCACATGATAAACATAATTTCTCCCGGGGCTACGTAGACTTTATAACATTCTTTACAAAGCTTTGTTTAGGTATGTTTTATAAAGGGCTTGCTAAATATAGCCCTAACTTTTTAATGTGTGCATAAAATAGTTGTATATCATATTGTTCAGGGAATGAGCTTTTAATATATAATGTATAAATTTTTTATACAAGTTAACTACAGTCATAAGGGTTGTATTTAATATTTAATTTATAAATTCGTATATGTAAAATTTAGCGTCTCTTTAACATATAATATGTTTTTATCTGAGCTTCTTTTTGGTCATTTTCTTTTATCACGCCTTCATCTTCACTTTTATTTTAAGTTTTATACACTATTTTTACTTATGTCACTACCAACACGAGAAAGATTGTTACTTTTAACTTTTCGGCTCATTTTTTATGTTAAACGACAATGCTAAAATTTTTAAACTTTATATATAAAGTCATAGCAATTTCCATAAGAGTACAAATATGTGCAGGGATCTTAATACAAGGATTGTTGGTGGGTTTAATGTAAAAATTTGTATGTTACCGCATACAGTAAATGTAATGTCTCCCGCAATAACGTCCGGGTGACATATCTAGTTGAAAATATATAATAGGTTGAAGATTTTTTATTTTTCTTTTTGATATTTTATTTTTTCAAATTCATAAAAAACCATAAAGTTTTTGGCATACTGATACTATCTATGTTTTTTTTGTGTGAAAAGTGTGGATCATTTTGCTCGCAAGTCTGAAGGCACGACATTTAATTTGGATGAAACTCTGCCCTCTCTGCACGACTCAAAATTGCTTCACTGGAGAATATTATTTGTGAAATTCCTTGAAATGTGTAAAGTCCCTCACACGATGGTTTAACCCACGAGTGTAAAATAACAAGTCAAGTATGCACTAGATTGGACTAGTATCACTTTAAATACAAATGCAAGAATATGAATAAAGTAATAAAGACTTAAAGCAATATTTAAACAAGTAAATAAATGGTGGAACACAAATGTAATTTTCAAGTGTATTTTATTTATTGATGTTAAACAAAATACAAGATTGTTGCGGAACCTAGATATTACAAGTATGTAACTATCTAAGCAATCTTTGAATTACAAGTGATCTATACTTGCTAAATAATCTCCTTGGATCGATATACTTAAAGTTGTGAAGTATAACTATTATGATCGAGAGTATTTTAGCAAGTTCACCAAATTGCAAAAAGTAATTTGGACGAGGTATGTGACTTGGTATTTATAGGCAAATAAATTCAACAGTGAATTTATTATGCCGTACAAATATGGTTGCATGCATTTAAGGAAACTACTTTAATTCCTTAAATGCATTGGTTAAAGTACAAGGATAAAGTCATATTGATGTGACTTGTTATCCTTTTAACCAATCACCTTTAGACACGTATTGTACTTTTATCAATAGACAAATGGGTTGTCAGTGTAAAAGTGTGTAAAGGCAAAAGTCAATTCCTCGTAATCAGTGTTCAGACTTGTAAGGTCTAGAACACTGACAAAGCTCCAGTCAGGAGATCTGGTAAGACTGTCAGTGGGCTCCACTGTTTGTCAGTCTTCTTTCTTCAAACTTCAGTCTTTGACTTCAGTGAGAATGTCTTCAGTAGAAACGATCTTGACTGGAGTGAAGTCCAGTGAGCTAATCTGGAGTATTCCAGATTTCCTGTACAAGTAAACAACTAACTAGTCTTCTATTATTTCTGGACAAATCTTCAGTGCCGCTCCAGTCTTCAAGTCTGGAGTGGGTCCAGTAAACCTGGACCTAACAAATTCCCCCTATTTGTTCAGAAATAATGCAAGGTTTTTCAAGCTTCTATCTATACAATTGTATGCTTGAAAAACACTTGAATTTGACTAAGTCTAAAAATTTAAGTTACTGGAAAACACTTTATAGATCATCAGTGTTCCAATATTAATCTTTTTAGTTCTAACTTAGACTTAATCTGATCACTTACTTGTGAATCAAAAATTGCAGCTATATTTACATGACATCAACTGATAAAAAGTTACAATTTTGATTTAAAATAAATTACAAATACAAGTAAATGATAAAAGAGTCAGGCCCTTCTCTTTGAAACTTGTCCTGGTGCATCTTCAGTGGCCTTTCTTGGGTGAAGGGGCAGTACTTGCTGAGCTAATTCCCAGTGCAACTTCCATGTCAGTCTTTTTCTGATGAACCCATTGAATTCTTTTCATGAAGGCCTTCTCATCAGGAGTTACATCTGGTTTCCCCTTAAACGCCAAACCAATTTCCTTCAGTTCAGTCCACCCAAAAGCCTGAACTGAAGTACATTTCCTTTCATCTACAAACCCATCCTCTCTGGTCAGCTTCACTTCAAACTTAGTAAATTTTTCATGATTTGGAGCAAGTTTGATTTCAGCACCAATGATCTTTCTGGAGTTTGCCCTGAACCTCATCAGTTCATCGTATTTTGATCTAGTTCTGGCAACCTGGATCATTTCCTCAGTTTCCTTGGAAACTCTAATTTGTTCCATGGCAGACTGGACTTCTTCACGATTTATTTTCCTTGAAGTGTCCAAGGGAATGAAAGTACTGAGGTCTGCATCTCTGGCAGCCTTGGTCTGTCTGGCTGGAAGTTTGGGCAAGCCCGTTAACTTCTTTCTGTACTCATTTTCTAGAGCTGCAGCATTCTGTCTAACCTTCTTTTGGAGGTTCACCAGTTCCTCCTTTCTTTGTCTGATCAGCTCAACCACACTTACACCATAAGTCACTGCATCATATGTTTGTTCTTCTTGAGAGTACCTGGAGCGAACATAAACATCATCCATAGCATCCAAACATTGATGAACTCTGGGGTCTTCCTTTTCTTTTATACACATCAACATGCACACCCAACCTGCCAGCATTGTAAGAATCAAGGGTCCCCATTTTTGCCATTTCATTTTTGTGTTTCATTAGTTCATCTTTTTGCATTCTTTTGTAAATATCAATCATAATGCTTTCCTGCTCCAGTCTCTTCGAAGTATCTTCATCAACAGTAGGAAACTCTTAAGAACTCCCAGTGGTTTCAATCTCTCCTCCAGATACCACATGTTGCTTTCTTTTCACTGATTTCAGAGTAGTTGTGATATCTGGGAATGCTTCAAACTGGGGCTCACTGGCATCAGTACCAGTAGCCTCTTCAACCTGCACAATGGCATCAGTACCAAGTGCATTCTGTGCACTGGCATCAGTACCAGTCCCTTTCTCAACTGCAAAGGCTTTCTCAATAGCAGCAGCCAAATCCTTCTTCTTTTCAACCATTTCAGTAGCAGCAACCTTCTCAGATTTCCCCCCCTTGGAATGATCACCAGTTCTTGACTGGAGATTGTTCCAAAACTGTTCAAGCATATGTCTGTCTGAAGACCCAAACGTTCTGCCTGCTACCGGAGTAGTGATGTTCACAGTTTTCTGAGCTCAGTCACTTCCTTCTTGATAATTTCAATTTCTTGAGGCAAGTGCTTTGGCATCTCAGTATTAATCATATTGACCACCTGAGGCAATAACCCATCTTGAATGCTTCGAAGAACTGACCCAGAAATTTCCGAAGTGATTTCTTTCAGCATATCAGCTCTAAACTTTCTAGCAATTTCATCACTAATACTGCTGACAACAGAATTCTGGTCTAGGGTTGGCCTACTTTCCAGATTACTAATTCTGGTGGTCAACTTCTGAACTTCTTCTGTTAGACCTGCCAGTGGTTGAGCAATTTCAGTGGTCACTGCAGTCTTAACAAAAATTCACCAGCTTCTTCCAATCCCTGGACTGCCACTTTAATATTTTCAGAATTTTGGTTTGGCCAGTACCAGTTCGTTCAACTTCTCAAAGACCAACTTCTCATTCCAACAAATAAATTCATTTCTGAAGCAAGGTTATTTGACAATAAAGATTTAAAGTCAGAAACAACCTGAGAAGAGGACTGGAGTGATCTCTCCAGGTCCGCCACCTTATTAAAAAGGTCTTGGACCTCGGAAGAAGAAGTGGAGAGACCACCTGGAGGAGCAAGTTCTGAAGCCAATCTGGTGACAAAAGAACTTGTGCCTGGACTCCTTCAGTTGATGTTTCAGTTGTAATTATAGTTGAGTCCAGTACACGAGGAAAGTCCACTGGTGCTTCAAGTGGTGGTGGTTGATTTGGTGAAATCTGGAGTGAACTTGGGTTGAAATATGGAGTATTTGAAGGAATTGAAGATGGTGGTGGTGGTGCATTTAAGAATTCTGGTGGTGGTGACATATTTAGTGATTCTGGAGGTGGTGGCATTTCTGATGACTGCTCCACTTCAATTTCATCTTCACCCAAGAAACTCATGTCAGTAACAAAATTGTTGTTATCTGACATGGGTGAATCTGCCTCATCCCAAACTGGCAATTCACCTGAAACCTGTTCACCAACCCCCCTATTTAAATCAATCTGAGCCACCTGCTCAACATTTTGTTCCTGCTCATCATTCTCATTTTCAAGAATTAAAGTACCATCTTCATTCATAATATCACCAGCCGAAGAATGTGACACTGGAATCACTAGAGGTGAGGCTCCAGTAACCCCAGTCTGTGCAAGAGCAGTGTCAGAAATTTGGCTTAGTACATTTTGTTGTGCAGACACAGACTCTAATAAGGGTTGGGCTGACCCTATATTTTCTTCACCACTGCCCCCTACAAGAATATTGGGAGTGGCTGCTTGTGGGTTTTTCCTTATGACATCTCCAGAATCCTGTTGGGAGGATTCTGGATGGCTAGTACCGGCACTATCTGGAACGACCAACTCTCCCTGTTTCCTAAGACGACGAGGTTTATCAGATCGTGGTCGTCTGGAGGGGTTTTCAGGTAAGACACTTTCAATCTGCTGTGGGTCAGGGACCACCTGGGAAATTGGTGGCACCATTACAGCATTGAGATCTCCAGTGGGTCCCTCATTATTTTGAGGCCCACCTGCAGCCTCTTCCGGCTCATCTGGTGATGATGCGTCGGTTGCATCATTTCTAAAATGGTGTAGCATATTTACAGGAATATCAACCTCACCAGTTTGTGATTTTAATGAAGTCAACTCCCTCATATATTCACACACAGAAAAATAGTTTGAATCGTAATCGTACTGATTACCTAGAGCTCTTTTAAAAACAAGTGACAGAAAACGAATATATGGTATATGAGGTTTTCTACCTTTCACTTTCAGACGCTCAACAAGGTCATCGAAGAAAATCTGAGCAAAATCGACCCTGTATCCAAACCATAGGCAGTAAGCAATCTGGAGTTGCATTTGATTGATCTGGTCCAACCCTCCAGAACTGCCACCCAGGCACTCAACAAGATGAGTGAAGAAGTATCTCCATGAGTCTGTAAGTTTGCTCATGTAGATAGTGCCTTTTCTTTGCAACTGACCATGTTCATCAAGAATGTCAGTATGCCCCATCTGCCTGCACACATCCCTGTAATTTAAACCAGTAGGGAGTGTAATGGCCATCTCGTTTTCAGCCATGTAATTCAACCTAAGAGCATCTCTGAGAGAATCCACAGAAAGAGTGAAGGCCCTGGTGCCTTGATTCAGTGTATAATGGATGGATTCATCTCTGTCATTATATCTTGCTGTGTACCAGAATTCACACAGGTATTCATGGTATATCTTTCCTGGATTTAAAGTAAGAGCACCATATAATGGACAGCTTAGAAAGAAAGCAGTTAAGCGTCCAATGAGGGAAGTGGGTTCATGAGTGGTGCTAGAAAGTTTTGCCATCCAGTTGTTCATATTTATTCTGATAGCCTCCGCCGCTAAAGTAATGTGGTGCCTTTTCAACGGCGGCCGGAGGATCATATTTGGCAGAAAGATTTTTATTTGAATTTGTTTGACGAGGGGCCATTTTATTCAAAAAATTGGCCCAGAAAAGGAAGGAAAAGTAGTGATTTAAAGCTTTTTAGGGGTTTGATTTGAAGAATTTAAGATGAAAGAGAGTGATGATTGGAATTGAATGAAGAAGAAGTAAATGAAGGAATTTTGAAGATTTGGGAGTAAATGATTTTTCGAGATGAAGTAAAAGTGAAAGTAAATAAGGGTATTTATAGAGGAGGGAGAAAATGGAATTCAAAACGGTTAATTTGAATTTATTCAAAACAATTTGACATCCGCATTTAATTCATCCCATCACACATAAATGTATGACAGTTTGACAGCCCACAAAAATAACCAACTTGCACTTTTTATCTTCCCAAGGTAAAATATCCATCATTAAGTTTGAAAAATGACATGCCACGTATGATAAACAGTAACTGTCCATTCAAAGGTTTGCTTACGTGGCACGCACAAGGACCAAGTATTAAAATATTATGACTGACATACCATGACTCATTTCAGTGCATCTGGAGGTTGACTGGACACTCCAGTGTCACTGGTGGATTAGACCAGTGAAGCATGCACTGATGGTACACTGGAGGGACACTCCAGTAATGTACCAGGCAATCTCAAACATGCACATCAACTAATACAAAGACAAATGAGAGGGACACATTTACAAGGAGACCGAAGTTACCTCAAACATGCACATCAGCCTATCCAAGTACCAGTGAGAGGGACACATTTACAAGGTGCCAGAGATATTTTCCAGAAAATTCTTCCAGTGAGAATAAATTCCCCCTGAGATTAAAAACATTTTAAGGACAAAAATATATGGTCTGAGTCTTCCCCCTGGAATAGTGACCAGTAAATCTATAGTGCAAAGATAGTATCACAGAGGCGTTCGATAGCCAAGCAAGCATAGATTTAAAGATCTGGAAATCAAAGAACCCTGCCAGTGTCACAAAGGCGTTCATAACAAGGTTCCAGATTAAGGGTTCAACATTCCCAACTCACCGACAAGATATTCAAATGTTTTTACATCCAGTGGTTTTGTAAAAATGTCAGCGAGTTGTCTGTCAGTGGGAATAAAATGGAGTTCAATGTTACCTTTCATAATATTATCACGAATAAAATGATACCTGAGATCAATGTGCTTTGTCTTTGAGTGCATGACTGGATTGTTTGAGATAGCAATGGCACTGGTATTATCACAAAAATATGGGAGTTTTTGAATATTTAATACCATAATCAAGCAACTGGTTCTTCATCCAGAGTATCTGAGCACAACAACTGGCTGCAGACACGTATTCAGCTTCAGCAGTGGATAAAGAAACTGAGGTTTGCTTCTTACTGGTCCAGCTGACCAGTTTGCCACCAAGGAAATGACATCCACCAGTAGTGGATTTCCTGTCTATCTTACAACCTGCATGATTTGAATCTGAATAACCCATTAGATCCATGCCTGAGCCTTTGGGATACCAAAGGCCCAAACTAGGGACAACCTTAAGGTATTTCAGTATGCGCTTTACAGCAAGCATATGAGATTCTTTTAGATTAGACTGATATCTGGCACATAAACATGTTGAAAACATTATATCTGGTCTACTGGCAGTTAAATACATCAGTGAACCAACCATGCCTCTATAGACAGTGGTGTTCACTGGTTTTCCATCTGGATCTGAGTCCAGAGTGAGTGGTGCAGAAATTGGAGTGGGTTTAGATGGTGAAGAGTTCATATCATATTTCTTTAATAGATCTCTAACATATTTTTCTTGATTAATAAAAATACCATCACTGGTTTGTTTAATCTGAAGACCTAGAAAAAATGTTAATTCACCCATTAAACTCATTTCATATTCTGAAGACATGATTTTAGAAAATTTCTTGCACATGTTTTCATCAGTAGACCCAAAAATATATCATCAACATAAATTTGTACCAACAGAAGATTACCTTTTTCACGAAGAATAAATAAGGTATTGTCAATAGCACCTCTTTTAAAACCATTTTTCAACAAGTGTTTAGTCAGAGTATCATACCAGGCACATGGAGCTTGTCTGAGACCATAAAGTGCTTTGTCCAGACGATATACCCAGTGGGGATGTTTTTCATCAATGAAGCCTGGTGGTTGTCTGACATAAACCTCTTCTTCTAATTTTCCATTCAAAAATGCACTATTTACGTCCATCTGGTAGACCTTGAATTGATGATGAGCAGCGAATGCTAAGAATATTCTGATCGCTTCAAGTCTAGCTACTGGAGCAAATGATTCATCAAAATCAACATCTGATTGGCAATACCCCTGGGCAACCAATCTGGCCTTGTTTCTAATAACATGACCATCTTCATCTACCTTATTTCTGAAGACCCATCTAGTTCCAATTGGTTCTTTCTTGCCAACTGGAGGAGGAACCAAATACCATACCTTGTTCCTCTCAAACTGGTGTAACTCTTCTTGCATAGCTAACACCCAGCTTGGATCTTCCATAGCCTCTTCAATCTTCTTCGGTTCTACCAGTGATAAGAAGCTGACGTATAAACATTGTTCACTGGAGGCTCTTCTGGTCTGAACCCCTCTACTGGAGTCACCTATGATCTGATCAATAGGATGAGCTTTTGTCCATTTAGAGTAATGACCAGGATTATTGCTTACAACAATATCAGTGCAAGAATTCAGTTGAGTCTCCTCTGGTGTTGTTTCAGGAGGAGGATCTTGCCAAACTATTTCCACATCTTCATCTGAATCAGTAAGATCACGATTTGCATCATGAAATTCTTCATTTAAAGGCATTTCTTGAATTACTGGCGCAGTTTCAACTGAGACTGATACTGGGGAGTAGTACGAACATCTGATCCAATAACAAGTTCAGAGGGTAGTTTGAAACTTATTGAAGGATAGAAAGGAGTACTACTGGGTTTTCTTCTTTTCAACTGGTTCCAAGTCAGGATGACTGGAAACTTCTTCAGGTGAATCTTTATTGTATGTTGATAGGATCAGATTCACAGAAGACAATTGGATCTACTGGGGGAGAATCAAGGGCTGGCTTTTTATTGATTGCATTATTTGATTCATCAAATGTGACATGTATTGACTCTTGTACCTTCCCCAGTCTCTTGTTGTAGACTCTAAAGGCTCTGCGAATGGCTGAATATCCTAAGAAATATCCTTCATCAGCTTTGGCATCAAATTTGCCTAACTGACTGGAGTCGTTTAGGATGTAAACTGGACATCCAAAAATGTGAAAATAACCAATATTTGGTTTTCTATTTCTTAATATTTCATAGGATGTCTTCTTGTGTCGCTTCACATACATTGATCGATTCTGGGTGTGGCAAGCAGTTGCAATTGCTTCAGCCAGAAACTGGTAGGAAGACCAGATTCAGCAAGCATACTTCTGGCAGCTTCTATCAGCGTTCGATTTTCCTTTCTACCACTCCATTCTGCTCTGGAGTGCGTGCTGAAGAGAAGTTCTGAGAGATGCTAGTGTCAGTACAGAATTTCTCCAGAGTTGCATTCTGGAATTCTGTTCCATTGTCACTTCTTAACTGACACACTTTTCGCTTGTACTTGAGTTCAATCTGCTTGATAAGAGTGATGATTTCAGCAGCAGCTTCACTTTTAGACCTGAGAAAGATTACCCAACAAAATCTGGAGTATTCGTCAACAATCACCAGGGTAAATCTTTTACCAGCACGATTCTGAACATTCACTGGACCAAAGAGATCCATATGAAGCATATGAAGTGGTTCAGATATGCTGAAATTCTGCTTGGTCTTGAAACTGGCACGTTTCTGCTTTCCCATCTCACATCTTGGACATGGCCTTTCCTTTTTGAAGGAAACTGAAGGTATCCCATCTGCCAGTTGTTTTCTAGACAACTATTAATATTTTTGAAATTTAAATGGGATAACCTTTTATGCCATAACCAGTTTGTGTCTTCATCAGCTTGAGTATAGAAACACTGCTCTGAAGGAGAGCTTTCCATATCCATCACATACACATTCCCTCTTCTGGGAGTAATCAATACTACCTTCCAGTCCTTATTGAATACGATGCCATGAACAATATTGAACAAAACTTGATAGCCATCATCATACAGTTGACTGACACTGATCAGGTTATATTTCAAACCATTCACATATGCAACTCGTCTGAATTTGACTTGTCCATTGTTCAGAACACCATACCCCTCAGTTTTTCCACAACCATCATTTCCAAAAGTAATGGAGGGTCCATCAGAAATTATGAACTCCTCCAGCAGGGTCTTACGTCCGGTCATTGTCCTGCCAGCTGCACTGTCAAGATACCAGGTATGTTTCTTTTGATCGCCCTGCACATCCACCAGATATATTAGTTAGATTTGGGAACCCATCGACTGATGGGTTCACTGGATCCTCCCTTATGGATCCCTGGGGGTATCTGGTTGAGTTCACTTTATTCAACAGTAGTTTTTGTTGAAAACACTACTGGAGTTGATAGTTTAGAAACCTTTTTCTTTTTCTCAATTGAAGGAACATTTTTATCTTTCTTAGAAAAAGGTTTGGAATTTTGTTTAGGGCCAGATGAAGTACCCTCAAAGTTGTTTAATCTTGCATTACAGCTTTGAACCTGACGAACCAGTAGTTGAAACTGGCTCTCCAACCTTAACAAAATTGTTTCTTCAGATGACACCTGAGCCTTTCCAGATGACTGGACCTTAGGCTTAGGAAGGGAACTGTTCTTTTTCTTTTGAACCTGGGTTCTTTAGAAGCAGTCTGAGGCAAAGGTTTATTCTGATTGACCTTTTTAACTGGAGCAGTCATCTGGGATGCTCCAGTCTTAAGCTCTGGAAGTTGAGCTGGGATAATACAAGTTTTTGGGGTAGAAGGTTCATCATAAATGGTACTTGGTCTAACCTCCTCTGGTAACCGGTCAATAACTGGTATTAATGCTGTAATATGAGTATTTCCATCCAGATATGCACGTTTTTGGGATGGAAATTGGTTTATTCCAGCATCATATGGCTTTCTTGTTTCTAGCCATGATTTAATGACTTGTTTTTCTTTTTGCAAAATCATTTCCAGGTCATGTTTTTCTTGAACCAGTTGTTCAGTTACCAAAACTTGTGCTTGAAATGCCATTTCAATATCTTGAAGTTCTTTTAATTTTGATTTTAAAGCAGCGATTTGTGAGTCCCTGAAATACGATAGTTAACCAGGAAAGTGTAAAATACAACAAGTCTAATAATCACTAGATTGGACTAGTATTACTTAAATATAAATGCAAGTATATAAATAAAGTAATACAAGACTTAAAGCAATAAACAAGTAAAGTGGAACATTATGTATTTTTCAATGGTGTATTTTATTTATGATGTTAAATAAAATACAAGGTTGTGCGGAATCAAGATAATACATGTTAGGTCCAGATTTACTGGACTCGCTCCAGACTTGACTACTGGAGCCATACTGAAGATCTGTCCAGAAACTGACCTACTCCAGACTTGGAATCTGGAGTCCCTCTGAAGATTTGTCCAGAAATAATGGAAGACCAGTGAGCAAATACTTGTATAGGAAATCTGGAGTATTCCAGATTAGCTCACTGGACTTCACCCCAGTCCAGATCTACTCTACTGAAGACGTTCTCACTGAAGTCAAAGACTGAAGTCAGAATAAAGAAGACTGACAAATGGCGGAGTCCACTAGAAGTCTTACCAGATCTGGACACTGGAGGATTGTCAGTGTTCTAGACCTTACAAGTCTGAACACTGATATCGAGGATTTGACTTTAAGCCTTTACACACTTTCCAAAGAACAACCCACTTGTTCTTTACCAAAGTATACGTGTGTTAAGGTGGTTGGATAAAAGGATACACTTGCATTTGATGTGACTTTATCCTTATTCTTATCCAATACATTTAATGTTCTTGTCGGATCATTAAATGTATGCAACCATATTTGTACGGCACAAAATTCACTGGTGAATTTTGTTGCCTATAAATACAAAGTCATTTCTTTGAGAAAATCACTTTTTAGCAAATTGGTGAACTTGTTTAAATACTCTCGATCTAAACAGTTATACTTCACAACTCTAAGTATATCGATCAAAGGAGTTTATTTAGCAAGTATAGATCACTTGTAATTCAAAGATTGTTTAGATACTTACATACGTGTAATATCTAGGTTCCGCAACGATCTTGTATTTTGTTTATTCATCAATAAAGAAAATACACTTGAAAACTACATTTGTGTTCCACCATTTATTTACTTGTTTAAATATTGCTTAAGTCATTTATTACTTTGTTTATATTCTTGCATATTTATATTGAAGTAATACTAGTCCGATTCTAGTTCATACTTGTCTTGTATTTTACACTCGTGGGTTAAACCATCGTGTGAGGGACTTTACAATACAAATAAGTATGTATCCTAACAACCTATGAATTACAAATGATCTATATTTGTCAAATAACTCTTTTGGATCGAGATACTTCAAGTTGTGAAGTATCCCTGTTTAAGATCGAGAGTATTTAGACAAATTCACTTTAATGCAAAATGTATGCTTAAAAGTATTTATGTCAAGGAAATGACTTTGTATTTATAGGCAACAAAATTCACCAGTGAATTTTGTGCCATACAAATATGGTTGCATGCATTTAATGATCCGACAAGAACATTAAATGCATTGGATAAGGAATAAGGATAAAGTCACATCAAATGACTTTGTATCTTTTTATCCAACCACCTTTACACGCATAAACTTTGGTAAAGAACAAGTGGATTGTTCTTTGGAAAGTGTGTAAAGGCAAAAGTCAATCCTCGATATCAGTGTTTAGACTTGTAAGGTCTAGAACACTGACAATCCTCCAGTGTACAGATCTGGTAAGACTTCCAGTGGACTCCGCCATTTGTAAGTCTTCTTTATTCTGACTTTAGTCTTTGACTTCAGTGAGAACATCTTCAGTAGAGTTGATATGGACTGGGGTGAAGTCCAGTGAGCTAATCTGGAGAATACTCCAGATTTTCTATACAAGTATTTGCTCACTGGTCTTCCATTATTTCTGGACAAATCTTCAGAGGGACTCCAGATTCCAAGTCTGGAGTAGGTCCAGTAGAATATGTTTCTGGACAGATCTTCAGTAAGGCTCCAGTAGTCGAGTCTGGAGCGAGTCCAATAAATCTGGACCTAACAAATTCCCCCTATTTGTTTAGAAATAATGCAAGTGTTTTCAAGCTTAAATCTATACATTTTGTATGCTTGAAAAACACAAGTTTGATTTGTCTAAAAATCTAAGTTACTGGAAAACACTTTATAGATCATGAGTGTTTTCAGTTTCATCATTTAAGTTCTAACTTAGACTAAATCTGATCATTTACTTATATGAATAAAAAATTGCAACTATTATTACATACATCAACTGATAAATAGTTTACAATTTTCATAAAACAATAATTTACAACAAGTAAATGATAAAAGTCAGGCCCTTCTTTTTGATGTCTGTCCTGGAGCATCTTCAGTAGCCTTTCTCTTTGGTGATGGAGAAGATGGTATAGATTCTGGCGATTTCATGCCCATAGCAACTTCCATCTGATGCTTTCTTCTCCATACCTTTTCAACTCTTTTCAGAAATGCTTTAACATCAGTCGACACATCTGTCTTCCCCCTGAACGTTAAAGCGATTTCTTTCAGTTCACTCAATCCAAATGCTTGGACTGAAGTACTTTTCCTTTCATCAGTAAAGTTACCCTCCCTGGTCAACTTTACTTCAAACTTGGACATGCCTTCATTATTTTCAGCCAATTTGATCTCAGCACCAGTGATCCTTCTGGCATCAGCCCTGAAATTTAACATCTCATTGTACTTGTCTTTCACTTTGGCTTGCTGGATCAATGCTTCAGTTTCCTTGGACATTCTCTTTTGCTCTACAGCAGATTGGAGTTGTTGACGATTAATTTTTCGAGAAGTGTCCAGGGGAATGAATTTGCTTACATCAGCATCTTTGAGCGCTTTGATTTGCTTGGCAGTCAGTTTTGGTAAGCCAGTAAGTTTCTTCCTGTACTCTATCTCCAGAGCACCAGCGTTCTTTCTGATCTTTTTCTGGAGGCTTACCAGTTCATCCTTCCTTTGTCTGATGAGTTCTGGTACACTCACGCCATAAATTATAGAATCATAGACCTGTTCTTCTTCGGCGTAAAATGAGCGTACATGAACATCATCTAATGCATTTAGGCATTGATGAACTCTCGGGTCATCCTTCATCTTTTTATATACATCAACATTTATGCCTAACCTTCCAGCATTGTAAGAGTCCAGAGTCCCCATTGATGCCATCTCCCTTTGATGGGCCAGCAGTTCATCTTTTTGGTTTCTTTTGAAGATTTCAATCATAATGCACTCTTGTTCAAGCTTCTTGGAGGTTTCATCATCAGCATCTTCAGCAGTTTGCTCTTCTTCTTCACCAGATACCATTTGTTGTTTTCCCTTAACTGACTTCAGAGTTGTTGGTATATCTGGGAAGGACTCAAACTGGGGCTCACTGGCTTCAGTACCAGTAGCTTCTTCAGTTAGCCCGGCTTCAGTGCCATATGCTCTTTGTCTTTGGTCACCAGACGACTTTTCCCCCTTGGAATGATCACCAGTCCTTGACTTGAGATCATTCCATAACTGTTCCAGCATATGTCTGTCCAGTGCACCAAATGTTATACCTGCCACTGGAGTTGTTTCAGTCATAACTTTCTTAAGTGCCTGCACTTCCTTTTGAACATTTGCAACTGCTTTAGGCAAGTGTTTTGGCAACTTTTCTTCCAGTAACTTCTCTACTTGGGGTAACACCCCATCTTGAATGGTACGAAGAACAGTCTCAGAAATCTCTTCAGATAATTCTTTCAGCATACTGATTCTAAACTTCTTTGTGCATTCATCACTTATTGTACTAACAACTGCATCCTGGTCAAGTGTGGATCTAGTCTCCAGAGAACTGACCCTGGAAACCAACTTCTGAACTTCTTCTTTCAGATCTGCCAGTGGTTGAACAAATTCACCAGTCACTGCAGTCTGAACTGAACTAACCAGCCTTGTCTCTAAACCCTGGACTGCCACTTTGAAATTTTCAGTATTGTTGTTTGTGGCCAGTACCAGTTCATCAAGCTTCTCAAACACAAGCTTCTCATTCCCAGCAAACAGATTCATCTCAGATGCAAGGTTATTTGATAATAAAGATTTAAAGTCTGAAATAACCTGCGATGAAGTCTGGAGTGATCTCTCCAGGTCCGCCACCTTACTTAAAAGGCCTTGGACCTCGGCAGAAGATGAAGTGGAGAGACCACTGGGAGGTTCAAGATTGGAAGGCAATCTGGTCATTAGAGGTACTTGTGCCCAGTCCTCTTCAGTTGCAGCTTGTTCAGATACGGTGACTGGTGTTTCAAGAGGTTGAGGTTGAGATTGTGAAGTTTGAATGGTTGCAGGAGTAAAGTATTGAGTATCTCTAGGAATTGAAGGTGGTGGTGGTGGTGGCATGTTTGATTCTGGTGGTGGTGGCATTTCAGAAGATGTAATTGGTTGGGTGACTGAAGCAATAGCAGATATGTCAATATTTTCTTCTTCATCACCCAAGAAATTCATGTTTACATCAAAACCTTCAGACATTGGGGAATCTACATCATCCCATTCTGGAGCCATCCCAACTGTCTGATCACCAGTCTGTTCATTAACTTGTTCACCAGCCTCTACATTCAAGTCTATTTGAGCCTCTTGCTCACCAGATACATGTTCATCAGTCTGAACATCTTGTTCTACTTCCTCAACAACCTGCTCAATAATCTGGGAAACATTTTCAATCTGTTCATCAGTCACCTGCCCAATAACTTGTACATTCTCTTGCTCAAAAATCGGAGACCCATCCAGATTCATTACATCACCAGGATGCCTTTCAGGATTCACCTGAAGTCCAGCTCTCATCAGACGCCTGTTAGTTCTAGGTCGTCTGGAAGGTTCAACAACTTCTGGTCCTTGACCTTCAGGAGCCACTTGTCTAATAGGTTGTACAGCTTCTATGATCTGTACATCTTGGTCTCCAGAGGGTCCTTCAACAGCTTGACCTCTACCTGGAGCCATTTCAGCTTCTTCTCTCTGAAAAGAGAGCATGGACTGAGGAATATCTACCTCGTCCAGTGGAGATCTGAGGTTGACCAGATCCCTCATATACTCACTCACAGAAAAGTGAGTAGTCTCAAAATCATACTGGTCTCCAAGAGCTCTTTTAAAAACGAGTGAAAGAAAATGGATATAAGGAACAAAGGGTTTTCTACCTTTCACTCTAAGACGCTCTACCAGGTCATCAAAAAGAATCTGAGCAAAGTCCACTCTTAGCCCAAACCATAGGCAGTAGGCAATCTGGAGATGGGTTTGATTTATCTGGTCTAACCCTCCAGAACTGCCTCCCAGACATTCAACAATGTGGGTGAAGAAGTATCTCCATGAGTCTGACAGTTTGCTCATGTAGATAGTGCCCCATCAGTCTGCACACTTCCCTTGTATTGATACCAGAGGGAAGTTCAATAGGCAACTCATTCTGGTCAAAATAGTTTAACTGTAGAACAGACCTGAGTAGACTAGCAGTGAAACCAAGGGATCTGGTACCTCCCTTGAGAGTAAAATTGATTGATGAAGTTTCATCATCATATTTTGCAGTGTACCAGAATTCACAAAGGTAATCGTGGTACATCCTTCCTGGATTTAATGTTAAAGCACCATATAAAGGACATGAGAGAAAAAACGTGTTTAATCTCCCAATAACAGATTGAGCATCATGAACACTGGAGAGTGAAAGTCTGGCCATCCAGTTGTTCATGTTTATCCTTATGGCATTTGCCTCAAGATTGATATGAGGTGCCCTTTCAACATTTTCAGAAGGAGCATATTCAGTGGCAAGCAGATTTTTAAGCGATTTGGATTGTCTAGGTGCCATTTTATAAAGAATAGATGAAGATGAAATTGAATATATATGGTTATGATGAAGATTTGATGAAGAATTGAATGGTAATGGAGTAAATAAGAGAGATAAATATGATTGGAAATTGAATGAAGAAGTAAATGAAGGAATTTGAAAGATTTGGGAGTAAATATGTTCGAAGTAAATGCATTTGAAATTGAAAGTGGGTATATATAGGAGAGAGAATGTGGAACTCAAACGGTTTAATTTGAAATTTATCAAATAAAATTTTGGTCGGGTTTGAGATCCGCATTAATTACATCACATCACACATAAATGTGTGACGGTTTACAGCCCACAAACATTAACAAGTTGCTCTTTTTGACTTCCCAAGGTAAAAATACCATCATTACGTTGAAAAATTTACATGCCACGTAGGATTAAAATATCTTTAAAAAGGTTTGCTTACGTGGCACGCACAATGACCAAGTATTTAGAAAATATTATGACATATTTCAGTGCATCTGGAGGTTGACTGGACACTCCAGTATCACTGGTGGATTAGTCCAGTGAACATGTACTGATGGTACACTGGAGGGACACTCCAGTAAAGTACCAGTGAAAACCATTTTGAAAGACTGGTAACCTCAAACGTGCACGTCAACTAATACAGACAAATGAGAGGGACACATTTACAAGGAGACATAAGTCACCTCAAACACGCACTTTAACCTGTCCAGTTACCAGTGAGAGGGACATATTTACAAAGTACCAGTAATATTTTCTGAAGAATTTGTCCAGTGAGAAAATAAATTAATAAACTCCCCCTGAACTTAAAACATTTTTAAGAACAAAAATATCTTTCAAGTCTTCCCTTGGAATGTTGATCCAGAAATCTAATAATGCAAAGATAGTACACAAAGGCGTTCAATATCTGAGCAGTCACCAGATTTAAGGGTTTAACATTCCCAACTCACCAACAAGATATTCAAAAGTTTTGACATCCAGAGGTTTAGTAAAAATGTCAGCGAGTTGTTTGTCAGTGGGAATAAAATGGAGTTCAATGTTGTTCTTCATAATATGATCACGAATGAAGTGATACCTGAGATCAATGTGCTTCGTTCTGGAGTGCATGACTGGATTGTTCGAGATAGCAATGGCACTGGTATTATCACAAAATATTGGGGTCTTTGAATACTTGATACCATAATCAAGCAACTGGTTCTTCATCCAGAGTATCTGAGCACAACAACTGGCTGCAGACACATATTCAGCTTCAGCAGTGGACAATGAAACTGAAGTTTGCTTCTTACTGGTCCAGCTGACCAGTTTGCCACAAAGGAAATGACATCCACCAGTAGTGGATTTCCTGTCTATCTTACAACCTGCATGATCTGAATCTGAATAACCCATTAGATCCATACCTGAGCTTTGGGATACCAAAGACCTAGACTGGGGACACCTTTAAGGTACTTCAGTATGCGCTTTACAGCAAGCATATAAGATTCCTTTGGATTAGACTGATATCTGGCACATAAACATGTTGAAAACATAATATCTGGTCTACTGGCAGTTAAATACATCAGTGAACCAACCATGCCTCTATAGACAGTGGTGTTCACTGGTTTTCCATCTGGATCGGAGTCCAGTATCAGTGGTGCAGAAATTGGAGTTGGTTTAGATGGTGAAGAGTTCATATCATATTTCTTTAAAAGATCTCTAACATATTTTTCCTGATTAATAAAGATGCCATCTTTGTTTTGTTTAATCTGGAGTCCAAGAAAATATGTTAATTCACCCATCAAACTCATTTCATATTCAGTTGACATTATTTTCGAAAATTTCTTGCACATGTTTTTCATCAGTAGACCCAAAAATAATATCATCAACATAAATTTGTACCATTAACAGATTACCTTTTCATGAAGAATAAATAAGGTATTGTCAATTGCACCTCGCTTGAAACCATTTTTCAACAAATGTTTAGTCAGAGTGTCATACCAGGCACGTGGGGCTTGTCTGAGGCCATAAAGCGCTTTGTCCAGACGATATACCCAATATGGATGCTTTTCATCAACGAAACATGGTGGTTGTCTGACATAAACTTCTTCTTCAAGCTTTCCATTCAAGAAAGCACTCTTTACATCCATCTGGTAGACTTTGAACTGATGATAAGCAGCGAATGCTAAGAATATTCTGATCGCTTCAAGTCTAGCCACTGGAGCAAATGATTCATCAAAATCGACATCTGACTGGCCTTGTTTCTGATTACGTGGCCATCTTCATCGTCCTTGTTCCTGAAGACCCATCTTGTTCCAATTGGTTCTTTCTTTCCAACTGGGAAAGGAACCAGATACCAGACCTTGTTCCTTTCAATCTGGTGAAGCTCTTCTTGCATAGCAGTCACCCAGCTTGGATCTTCCATAGCCTCGTCAATCTTCTTTGGTTCCATCAAAGATAGAAAACTAACGTATAAGCATTGATTACTGGAGGCTCTTCTGGTCTGAACTCCTCTACTGGAGTCACCTATAATCTGATCAATAGGATGAGCTTTTGTCCATCTGGAGTACTGACCAGGATTGTTACTGACAACAATATCAGTGCAAGAATTCAGTTGAGTCTCCTCTGGAGTTGCTCCAGGAGGAGGATCTTTCCAGACTACTTCAGTATCTTCATCTGAGTCATTTAAATCACGATTTGCATCATGAAATTCTTCATTTGAAGGCATTTCTTGAAGTACTGGTTCAATTTGGAATTCTTCATAAGAAGACATTTCTGGTATATTCTCAACTGACACTGATACTGGGGGAGTAGTACGAACATCTGATCCAATATTAATTTCAGAGGGTAGTTTGAAAATATAGAGGGATAGAATGGAGTACTACTGGAGAGTTTCTTTTTCTGAACAGGTTCCAGATCAGGATGACTGGAAACTGTGTCTTCTGAATCTTCTTTAATGTCGTTTATAGGATCAGATTCACAAAAGACAATTGGAGTTACTGGGGGAGTGTCAAGGGCTGGCTTCTTGTTGATTGCAGCATTTAATTCATCAAATGTGACATGAATTGACTCATGGACCTTCTCCAGTCTCTTGTTGTAGACTCTGAAGGCCTTGCAAATGGCTGAATAGCCTAAGAAATACCCTTCATCAGCTTTGGCATCAAATTTGCCTAACTGACTGGAGTCGTTCAGGATGTAAACTAGACATCCAAAAATGTGAAAATAACCAATATTTGGTTTTCTATTTCTTAAGACTTCATAGGCTGTCTTTTTGTGTCGCTTCACAAACACTGACCGGTTCTGGGTGTGGCAAGCAGTAGCAATTGCTTCAGCCCAGAAACTGGTAGACAGACCAGATTCAGCAAGCATACTCCTGGCAGCTTCTATCAGCGTTCGATTCTTCCTTTCCACCACTCCATTTTGTTCTGGAGAGCGGGCTGATGAGAAATTCTGGGAGATGCCAGTGTCAGTACAGAATGACTCCAGAGTTGCATTCTGGAATTCTGTTCCATTGTCACTTCTTAACTGACACACCTTTCGACTGTACTTGAGCTCAATTTGCTTAATAAGACTGATGATTTTAGCAGCAGCTTCACTTTTAGACCTCAGAAAGATCACCCAACAATATCTGGAAAATTCATCTACGATCACCAGGGTGTATCTTTTACCAGCACGAGTCTGAACGTTCACTGGACCAAAGAGGTCCATATGAAGCATATGAAGAGGTTCAGATATGCTGAAATTCTGTCTGGTCTTGAAACTGGTACGTTTCTGCTTACCCATCTCACATCCTGGACATGGCCTTTCCTTTTTGAAGGAAACTGAAGGTATCCCATCTGCAAGTTGTTTTCTGGACAACTTATTAATATTTTTGAAATAAAATGGGATAACCTTTTATGCCATAACCAGTTTGTGTCTTCATCAGCTTGAGTATAGAAACACTGCTCTGAAGGAGAGCTTTCCATATCCATCACGTACACATTCCCTTTTCTGGGAGCAATCAACACTACCTTCCAGTCCTTGTTGAATACGATACCCTGAGCAATATTAAATAAAACTTGATAGCCATCATCACATAGTTGGCTTACACTGATCAGGTTATATTTCAAACCATTCACAAATGCAACACGTCTGAACTTGACTTGTCCATTGTTCAGAACACCGTATCCCTCAGTCTTTCCACAACCATCATTTCCAAAAGTAATAGAGGGTCCATCAGAAATGGTGAACTCCTTCAGTAGGGTCTTACATCCGGTCATCGTCTTGCCAGCTGCACTGTCAAGATACCAGATATATTTCTTTCGATCGCCCTGCACATACACCAGATATTTATCAGTTAGATTTGGGAACCCATCGACTGATGGGTTCACTGGACCCTCCCTTATAGGTCCCTGGGGCAATCTGGTTTAGTTCACTTTCTTCAACAGTGGTCTTATTTGAAAAGACCACTGGGGTTGATAGTTTTGAAACCTTTTTATTTTTCTCAACTGGAGAAATAGATTTAACTTTCTTAGCAAAAGGTTTTGTATTTTGTCTAGGGCCAGATGAAGTACCCTCAATAAAGTTTAATCTTGCATTAAAACTTTGAGATTGACGAGTCAGAATTTGAATCTGACTCTCTAACCTGGACAAAATATTTTCTTCAAATGATACCTTAGCCTTTCCAGTTCTAGGCTTAGGTAGGGGATTGGTCTGAGGCAAAGGTTTATTCCGATAAACCTCTTTAACTGGAGCAGTCATCTGGAATGCTCCAGTCTTAACCTCTGGGATTGAACTGGGAAAATATTGGCCTTGGGAGTTACAGGCTCATCATAAACAGTGGTGGGCCTGAACCTCTCTGGTAATCGATCGATTACTGGTATTAATGATGCTACATGAGTATTTCCATCTAAATATGCACGTTTTTGAGCAGGAAATTGCTTTACTCCAGCATCATATGGCTTTTTGGTTTCTAGCCATGATTTAATTACCAGTTTTTCTTTCTCTAAAATGACTTCAAGATCTTGTTTTTCTTGAATCAATTGTTCAGTTACCAGAACCTGGGCTTGAAATGCCAGTTCAATGTCTTGAAGTTCTTTTAACTTTGATTTTAAAGCAGTTATTTCAGAAGAATCTGTTTCTAGACCATTTACACAATCAGATCTAACAGTTTCTACAAATATCAAATCAGAATTAAGAGCTTCAGCAATGTCCAGTTTTAATTCTTGGTCAGTTGCATTATCATAATCACTAACCTTTTTGATAACAATGTCCACCCATCGTCCAGATGTGACATCTTCCTTCACCAGGAGCTCTTCGTCTGCCAGAGCCATGTAACAGCAATCTCTTTCTTCTTCTTCATCAGCAGATGATTCATCAGAAGGAACCCACTTCTCTTCAGTTGTTGCGATCATGCACTTATTATTGTTTTCAATTTGTTGTGCCATGAGTGCAATCTGGGCCTTAAGCTTTTTATATTTCAATTTATAGCTATCATCAGGCTTATTATTTGAAGAGAATGGACCAGGCTTGGATACAAACTGGTTGGACCTGCAATCTTTCATGAAATGACCCTTTTTGCCACACTTAAAGCATGTCAAATTGGTCTTATCAGTTGAAGAACTGGATGCAAATTGTCCAGATGGCCTATTTGCTCTTGCTTTGAAACGGTTAAACGTTTTAGCAATCATTGCAATGAGGTCATCATCTTCAGTTTCATCATAACAGTCTGGAGAGATTTGACTGGACTCTCCAGAATCCATGAGTTCAGACACCATCTTCTTCATAGAAAATACATTCTCAGAAGATATCAGTGTTGTACTTTGTGGTTCAGTATGACTGACCACATTAGGACTACTGGAGGCATGGTTAAAGGCATCTTGTTCTGCCACCACTCTCCGAGCTTGATTTTCTTCAGTGTACCTGAAAGCTCCATAAAGAGTTGAGAGTGTGTGTGTGTGCAGAGTTTTTCCTTGTCGTAAGACCAGGATCATGTGAGACCATTTGGTGGGCAGAATATCACAAAATTTCTCCAGAAGTATATCCTTGTCCTTCTCAACCCCGAGACCTCTCAACTGGTTTATGATACTCATAAATCTGGTGTAAGTACCAGTGAGAGACTCATTAGGCTGAGCAAAAAATGACTCATACATCTTGTTTAAGGAGACCTTTCTGGTGACAATGGTGTCATCTCCTCCTTCATGCTGGTTTAGAAGTTCATCCCACATGGTTTTAGCACTAGGAAAAAGAACTAGTGTAGGAATTAAGGTTTCTGGAACGGCCCCGAGGATCATGTTTTTGAGAAGGGTGTCTAGATTCACCAATCTCCTCTCCTCTTCAGACCAATGTTCCTCCCTCTTTTCCCTTCCTCTTCTAGATCCAGAAGGATCAAGAAGGGGATTGAGAGGTGATATATGTAGGGACATAAGGACCTTCATTCAAGATTTTCATCATGTTCCTCTCAATACCAGTGATATGCAAAACCATCCTAGCTTTCCACGTACCAAACTCATCACTGTTCCCACTGAATTTAGGAACAGGATTATTTGAATAGTGCACATGCACGTGTGGAGAAGCAGGAGTAGGAGGAGGAGGTGGTGGATTAGTGTTATTAGCAATAGGTGGTTCATTATTTTGATCATTAATATTGACATTAGGATCGGGACCAAGATTAAAACTTCCTTGTGTATTTTCTTGGTTAGCCATCAAAGAAACAGATCTAGGCAATGTTTAGCCTTCTGCTCTGATACCAAATGTGAGTCCCTGAAATACGATAGTTAACCAGGAAAGTGTAAAATACAACAAGTCTAATAATCACTAGATTGGACTAGTATTACTTAAATATAAATGCAAGTATATAAATAAAGTAATACAAGACTTAAAGCAATAAACAAGTAAAGTGAAACATTATGTATTTTTCAATGGTGTATTTTATTTATGATGTTAAATAAAATACAAGGTTGTGCGGAATCAAGATAATACAAATAAGTATGTATCCTAACAACCTATGAATTACAAATGATCTATATTTGTCAAATAACTCTTTTGGATCGAGATACTTAAAGTTATGAAGTATCCCTGTTTAAGATCGAGAGTATTTAGACAAATTCACTTTAATGCAAAATGTATGCTTAAAAGTATTTATGTCAAGGAAATGACTTTGTATTTATAGGCAACAAAATTCACCAGTGAATTTTGTGCCGTACAAATATGGTTGCATGCATTAAATGATCCGACAAGAACATTAAATGCATTGGATAAGGAATAAGGATAAAGTCACATCAAATGACTTTGTATCCTTTTATCCAACCACCTTTACACGCATAAACTTTGGTAAAGAACAAGTGGATTGTTCTTTGGAAAGTGTGTAAAGGCAAAAGTCAATCCTCGATATCAGTGTTTAGACTTGTAAGGTCTAGAACACTGACAATCCTCCAGTGTACAGATCTGGTAAGACTTCCAGTGGACTCCGCCATTTGTAAGTCTTCTTTATTCTGACTTCAGTCTTTGACTTCAGTGAGAACGTCTTCAGTAGAGTTGATCTGGACTGGGGTGAAGTCCAGTGAGCTAATCTGGAGAATACTCCAGATTTCCTATACAAGTATTTGCTCACTGGTCTTCCATTATTTCTGGACAAATCTTCAGAGGGACTCCAGATTCCAAGTCTGGAGTAGGTCCAGTAGAATATGTTTCTGGACAGATCTTCAGTAAGGCTCCAGTAGTCGAGTCTGGAGCGAGTCCAGTAAATCTGGACCTAACACGATTTCAGAGGAATCTGTTTCTATACCATTAAGACTGTCAAATCTAACAGTTTCCACAAAAATTAAATCAGAATTTAAAGCTTCAGCAATGTCTAATTTTAGTTCAGGATCGGTTTCAATATCATACTCACTAACCTTTTTTATAACTATGTCCACCCATCGACCAGATGTGACATCATCCTTCACCAGATGCTCTTGATCTGCCAGAGCCATGAAGCAACAATCTCTTTCCTCTTCTTCATCAACTGATGAATCATCTGAGGGAACCCATGCTTCTTTAGTGGTTGCAATCATGCATTTATTATTTTCTATTTGTTGAGACATGAGAGCAATTTGAGCCTTAAGCTTTTTGTACTTGGACTTATAGCTATCATCAGGCTTGTTATAAGAAGCAGATGGACCAGACTGAGAGATAAACTGACTGGACTTGCACTCCTTCATGAAATGACCTTTTCTGCCACACTTAAAGCATGTCAGATTGGTCTTGTCAGTAGAGGAACTGGGTGCATGTTGTCCAGTGGGCCTATTTGCTTTTGCTTTAAAACGATTAAACGTTTTAGCAATCATTGCAACCAGGTCATCACTGTCAGTTTCATCACAGTCTGGAGAAATATCAATAGTGACTCTAGAATCCATTAGTTCAGACATCATCTTCTTCATAGAAAATACATTCTCGGAAGATATTAATGCAGCACAGGGTGGTTCAGAATTACTGACCAATGTGGAACTACTGGAAGCATGATTTAAAGCATCTTTTTCAGCCTCAATCCTCTGGGCTTGATTTTCTTCAGTGAGTCTGAAGGCTCCATACAATGTTGACAGAGTATGGGAGTGCAAGGTTTTACCTTGTCTCAAGACCAGAATCATGTGAGACCATTTAGTGGGAAGAATATCACAAAATTTCTCCAAAAGTATATCCTTGTCTTTCTCAACCCCCAGTCCTCTTAACTGGTTTATAATGCTCATAAATCTGGTGTAAGTACCAGTTAGAGACTCATTGGGGAGAGCAAAAAATGACTCATACTTTTTGTTTAGGGAGACCTTTCTGGTAACAACAGTGTCATCATCTCCTTCATACTGGTTCACCAGTTCGTCCCACATGGTTTTAGTACTGGGATAGAGAACTAGTGTGGGAATTAGGGTTTTTGGAACAGCCCCGAGGATCATGTTTTTAAGGATGGTATCAAGATTTACCAATCTCCTCTCCTCTTCTGACCAGTGTTCCTCCCTCTTTTCCCTTCCACTTCTTGATCCAGTTGGGTTAAGGAGTGCATTGATAGGAAGTCTAGGCACATAGGGTCCTTCATTTAAAATTTTTATCATATTCCTTTCAATACCAGTGACATGTAATATCATCCTAGCTTTCCACGTACCAAATTCATCACTGCTCCCATTGAATTTAGGAACAAGATTATTCGAGTAGTGCACATGCACATGTGGAGAAGCAGGAGGAGGAGGAGGTGGAGGATTATTATTGACAACGGGTGGGTCATTAAGATTAGGTTCAGGAGTTTCTTGTGTATTTTCTGGGATGGCCATCGTGAAACAGATCTAGGCAAGTATATTAACCTGGCTCTGATACCAATTGTAAAGTCCCTCACACGATGGTTTAACCCACGAGTGTAAAATAACAAGTCAAGTATGCACTAGATTGGACTAGTATTACTTTAAATACAAATGCAAGAATATAAATAAAGTAATAAAGACTTAAAGCAATATTTAAACAAGTAAATAAATGGTGGAACACAAATGTAAATTTCAAGTGTATTTTATTTATTGATGTTAAACAAAATACAAGATTGTTGCGGAACCTAGATATTACAAATATGTAACTATCTAAACAATATTTGAATTACAAGTGATCTATACTTGCTAAATAATCTCCTTGGATCGATATACTTAAAGTTGTGAAGTATAACTATTATGATCGAGAGTATTTTAGCAAGTTCACCAAATTGCAAAAAGTAATTTGGACGAGGTATGTGACTTGGTATTTATAGGCAAATAAATTCAAGAGTGAATTTATTATGCCGTACAAATATAGTTGCATGCATTTAAGGTAACTACTTTAATTCCTTAAATGCATTGGTTAAAGTACAAGGATAAAGTCATATTGATGTGACTTGTCATCCTTTTAACCAACCACCTTTACACACGTATTGTACTTTTATCAATAGACAAATGGGTTGTCCGTGTAAAAGTGTGTAAAGGCAAAAGTCAATTCCTCGTAATCAGTGTTCAGACTTGTAAAGTCTAGAACACTGACAAAACTCCAGTCAGGAGATCTGGTAAGACTGTCAGTGGGCTCCACTGCTTGTCAGTCTTCTTTCTTCAAACTTCAGTCTTTTACTTCAGTGAGAATGTCTTCAGTAGAAACGATCTTGACTGGAGTGAAGTCCAGTGAGCTAATCTGGTGGAATCCAGATTCCTGTACAAGTAAACAGCTCACTGGTCTTCTATCATTTCTGGACAAATCTTCAGTGTCGCTCCAGTCTTCAAGTCTGGAGTGGGTCCAGTAAATCTGGACCTAACAAAATGTCTTTCCCATATCTCAAACTCAAGACCTTCAGCATGTAAAGCTGGTGCTCAACCATTCAACTATACACTATCTATGTTTAATCTCCCGAAAAATGGTTATCCTGAAACTAACTCGATTGAAAGATTATGGTAAATAGGAAGGAAAAATGATACACCCTATTTAATAATAGTTGACTTCATCAATGCCGGTATTTTAATAAATATACTAATAATGGGATATCAAGCACTAAGAAATTTCTATAGGGAATCAAATACATTAACACTCAAAAATATAAAAAGAAAATCAAATATGCTAATTATGTTGATTACAAGTTAAAAGGTAAACTGCAAATTTTACGTAGGTTTTTGCAATGATCTTCCCATTGAAAAATAACTAAAATGATCTAATAGTACTAATAATAATGGTGTTGCTATATTGGGAAAAGGATGATTGTGAAAAATATAAAATAAAAATAGCCTCTACAAAGTCTACAAGGATGATTTGTGTTACATTTGAATGGGAAAAATGTGATTATTTAGAAAACCTATGGAGCTTACGAACAGAACTCGTAGTTTCTCCTAAGTTAAATTTATACTATAATGGGATATCAAGCACTAAGAAATTTCTATAGGGAATCAAATACATTAACACTCAAAAATATAAAAAGAAAATCAAATATGCTAATTATGTTGATTACAAGTTAAAAGGTAAACTGCAAATTTTACGTAGGTTTTTGCAATGATCTTCCCATTGAAAAATAACTAAAATGATCTAATAGTACTAATAATAATGGTGTTGCTATATTGGGAAAAGGATGATTGTGAAAAATATAAAATAAAAATAGCCTCTACAAAGTCTACAAGGATGATTTGTGTTACATTTGAATGGGAAAAATGTGATTATTTAGAAAACCTATGGAGCTTACGAACAGAACTCGTAGTTTCTCCTAAGTTAAATTTATACTATAATGGGATATCAAGCACTAAGAAATTTCTATAGGGAATCAAATACATTAACACTCAAAAATATAAAAAGAAAATCAAATATGCTAATTATGTTGATTACAAGTTAAAAGGTAAACTGCAAATTTTACGTAGGTTTTTGCAATGATCTTCCCATTGAAAAATAACTAAAATGATCTAATAGTACTAATAATAATGGTGTTGCTATATTGGGAAAAGGATGATTGTGAAAAATATAAAATAAAAATAGCCTCTACAAAGTCTACAAGGATGATTTGTGTTACATTTGAATGGGAAAAATGTGATTATTTAGAAAACCTATGGAGCTTACGAACAGAACTCGTAGTTTCTCCTAAGTTAAATTTATACTAGTTTTTAATGGGATATCAAGCACTAAGAAATTTCTATAGGGAATCAAATACATTAACACTCAAAAATATAAAGAAAAAACAAATATACTAATAATGGGATATCAAGCACTAAGAAATTTCTATAGGGAATCAAATACATTAACACTCAAAAATATAAAAAGAAAATCAAATATGCTAATTATGTTGATTACAAGTTAAAAGGTAAACTGCAAATTTTACGTAGGTTTTTGCAATGATCTTCCCATTGAAAAATAACTAAAATGATCTAATAGTACTAATAATAATGGTGTTGCTATATTGGGAAAAGGATGATTGTGAAAAATATAAAATAAAAATAGCCTCTACAAAGTCTACAAGGATGATTTGTGTTACATTTGAATGGGAAAAATGTGATTATTTAGAAAACCTATGGAGCTTACGAACAGAACTCGTAGTTTCTCCTAAGTTAAATTTATACTAGTTTTTTAACCCGGGCGTTGCCCCGGGAAACATAACGATACATAAAACTTGCAACGTTTATAAGATCGGTGATACATACGTAAAATAAGCGCACATTACAAAAGCGTATCATAAATCTAAAAAAAAAAAATATAAAATAAAAATAGCCTCTACAAAGTCTACAAGGATGATTTGTGTTACATTTGAATGGGAAAAATGTGATTATTTAGAAAACCTATGGAGCTTACGAACAGAACTCGTAGTTTCTCCTAAGTTAAATTTATACTAGTTTTTTAACCCGGGCGTTGCCCCGGGAAACATAACGATACATAAAACTTGCAACGTTTATAAGATCGGTGATACATACGTAAAATAAGCGCACATTACAAAAGCGTATCATAAATCTAAAAAAAAACATGAATAATAAAAAGTAGTACAAAGGACTATTTAAAAAAAACTGCATCATAGTATAGATTGAAGGAATAATTTGCACGTAGCTAGATTGAAGGAAAAATGGGAATTGCCTAAGGTACATGATCAACATAGTATAGACTCATGAAGATTGCGGGAGAATATATAATTGTAGTTTGGAAAATGATAAATCCTCCTAATAAATAGCCTAAAAATCTTCCTAATAACCTTAAAACATAACATGTGGAATCCACTCATTCTCTCTTCTAATTTTATCCATTGATTTATACAAGTGTCATGATCTTATTATTAGAAGGATAATTAGGCTAGTTTGTTAGGAGGATATATCATTTCCCTTGTAGTTTACAGATAGCTGCTGAAGAGATTTAGTTACATCATATCTAGATCGCCTTTCTTTGTTTTTTAAATAGTTGATCATGGATGTAATTTGGTTATTATTGTTTGCTAATTGGCGTGTTTCACATATATATGGCTGTCATATATATGAAAAGAATGTGACATATGGTCACATACATGTACTCTAAAGTTTTTGGTGTTATATAAAATCATCGGGGTTCCCATTACCCAAAAAAAAAATACTGCATCATAGTGTCATGTGGTTATTTAGTCGTTGGTTATGAAAATATCAACTATTTTATTATTTAAAAAACCCTTTAAATGCCCGTACAAACTAATATATTAGTAAATGAATAAAGAACAAATAAAAGGTAAACGTTATAGTCGTTATACGGGGATTACCTGAACGTTGACCGAGGAAATATTAGTTTTTTTTGTTAGAAAGACCCTTTATAAAGATGATTACAAATTAATATACTACTAAGTAAGTGAAAAAATAAATGAAAGATTAGCGTTAGGTAAAGGAATGACCAAAAAAGGCTAAAAATATAAATAAAGTACGATACGCAACAACATATCAGTTAGATAATTAAAAAACGAATTTATTGAAAATATATATATATATAATATAAACGAATTTATTGAAAATGTATATATATATATAGATGTTATTGTAGTTTTTTTTTAACGTTGAATTTCGCTTGAAACTACGTGTCGCGATTCGACAGCGGGAGGTCTAGCATGCGTTGTCTTAACCGGGTCCGCGCTAGAGAGCTTGCTCGAAGTAGAAATGCCTATTTTAAATACCCAATGGGGAAAACCCCCTACTAATCCGCCTGAAAATACGACGATTAATAGGGGTAAACCGTGCCCTCTCAGACTTGAACCTGGAAATATATAAAGAGAAAAGGGCAAAAATGTAATTATGTAGTATATAAAAGAGAAAGGGCAAAAATGGAATTTCACCCTTAGCTACTGTAGCTAAGGGTGTTCATAAATGTATATATATAGATAACTAGGACATCCACAATCGTGTTTTTTTAAAAGTTTTTTTTTTTGTAAAAAATGTCTAAAAAGATGTAAAAGGTTTTAAAAAAAAACCTTTGCTTTCCAATGACAAAAAACTTTTCAAAAACTTAAAGTTTATTAAAATACATTAAATTAGTATAAACATAAGTTGAAGGGTTGGTGAATTTTAAACTTTTCATTTGCTCTCTCATTTAAATAATTATATTTTAATTAACTTTAAGTTATTGAAATTTTTTTTGTTATTGGAGAGCAAAACTTTCTTTAAAAAACTCTTACACATTCTTACATTTTTTTTACAAAAAATACACAATTTTGAATGCCATGGACTCCTAATGCCCTAGTGGAGGGTTCGTTTTTGACTCGTGAGCGGCCAACACCATTAGCTGTGATTCTGGTTGTCTCGTGGCGAGGTGTGTGGTGTTGGTCACGAGTTTATGTGTTTGTTTCTTTAATAATCCAATGGTTAAATATTAGACCAAAAATATGTTTTTGGAAGGAAATACTTGTTGACAAATTGATCGATAGGTTATCCATAATCCTTGGGTATTATATCGCCAACCAATGGCACTGCATCTTTGGCGAAGAACGTCGCCAATTTTAACCCTTAGTATGTATCACATTTATTTTTTATTTTCCAGTTCCAATTTGTGAGAGATTATGCGTATTAGAGACCTATGTATGTTAGCGGACGATTTATTTAGTTATTTTTTTTTGAACGGTGAGTCGATTTACCGGCAAAAGGGCACTGGAAAAGAAAATTGAACCAGATGTCGTGTGGATAGTTAAGTGGCATATAAAATTTATAATTTAAAGCTATTTTAAGTTGTTTTGGGTAAAGTATAAAAATAATAGATGATAAATTAAAACTAGTAGTCGGTTAATAACGCATTGAGGATATCGCTAACGGATTAGTGGTTGATTAATAGTGGCTGAATTTTTCTAATGTAATGCTGACAAAGACTAATGGTTATTAGTGGTGCTAATGTGGCGCTGATAAGGACTAATGGTTGGTTGGTGATGGTACGAGATTGACCAATACCGTCACTAACCCACCACTAGTCCTATTAGCGTCATATAAAAAAAATTACATCACTAATCAACCACTAACCCTTAATAAATATTTCAATAATTACTAACCAACTATTGGTACATAGTTACAAGTTATCTAGTTGTACACTAACCAATCACAAACTGAAATAATAAAATTATAAAACATATTGTGTTTGTTCAAACTTTATAATTTTTTTTCTTCTTTTTGGAAAGGCACAAATTCATAAAATATAAATTATACCAGATAAAATACCACTTTTACAATAGTGGTATATATTGAATGAATGGTGGGACCAAAGCCAGCACAGAATAAGAAGCAACAACTTATAAATTATTATATATATTATAGAAGTATATATAAAAAGCAAATTTCCAAATGATCAGGGGAAAGGCAAGTTATATCATGGTATTGTTGCCTGTCTCTATTATTTGATTTAGCAATAGCAAGGTATACAACAAAAAAAATCACCAAACATTTTGTTATGAGAAAATAATAGTACAGTAGTAAATATAGGTAAAGAAAAACCAAAACCAGATATAGATAGATATACATGACAGGGAAAGAGAGAGAGAAGATCTATAACTAAGTATAGTTGAGAGTTTCAAGGAGGGGGACATGCCCAATTTCACCCAACACACACTACTTCCTCCTCCTTCTTCTTCTTCAACTTTCCAAAGGTTCTTTCTTTTAATCTCTTTTATCTTATCTTGGTTTCTTTGACTTTTAACTAGTATTTTTTTTCTTTGTTTTGTGTAATGCATTTCTTGTTGTGGGTATGTCATATATATATTTGCATCTATGTTTCTTGGATCAAATCAATGCATGAGTTAGTAGTAACTTTAGTTATGTTAACAAACAATGGCTTTCTGATTCTTGGATTTACTTTTCATGAAAAAAGATTTGGGATTTGATTCTTTTTTGGTGTTTTCAAGAAAAAAAAAGTAGTTGTGCATCTAAGTTGATTTTGATCTCTATTGTGTTTTCAAGAAAAAAAAAGTAGTTGTGCATCTAAGTTGATTTTGATCTCTATGTGACTGAATCTTAAGTATGATTGATATTGGATGGATTCCATTTTTCAATCTGTATCTGATTAGATTCATTGAAGCATACTGAGTACAAGAACAGTTCTGGTTAGGTTTTATAAACTGCATTTATTGCATACCTGTTTTTCTTTTCTTTCAAAAAAGCACTTTTTGAAGTGTTAGTTGTAAAGACAAGATCTTTAATGTGGTTTACTTATGCTATTGATCTAATCATCCATCTTATATTGGCAGTTACACCCTAAACACTTGATACATATTACAATTACAACATGTTTAGTGGATTCAACGCCGATGTTGGTGTTCAGTCAACGATGTTCTTTTCAACCTCTGTGTCTTCTCAACATAAGCATGTTTCTCATTGCTGTATTATCTATATTAGAGTTTGTATCATCATGAAACCTGCAGATGTTTAGCTTGACTTGTATTGTATGAATCTTTTTTCGGCTAGTGGTATCAAGGGGCATTTAAGATGCTCCTCAACTAAGTGGTTGGGATGCATGTGATCTTATTTGAAAATCCTAAAATGGGAAAGCCTTGCAATCTTTTTGTGAATGATTCATACACTAATTGATCTAATTTATGTTATGATATGAAGTTCATTTTGAAATACATTGAATGATTCAACCTTGTACAACCCGTTCTTGTGTCTGAGTTTCCAATAATTAAGCAGCCAAAATACACATCAAGATTAGTATACAATTAAAAAAATATTGGTACACTAATAGAACATCTAGAAGGAAAACCCCTCTCAGAGTTCCATCTGTTTGATTTCTAATACCTATGTTAATTGCATTCTTTGGTGGAGTCCATATGAACAGTGTTGACTTAAAGTTTTAGCTTAAAGATGGTTTATGCACCCAATGCCACCGCAAATGCAACTGAGTTGACTCGACAAACTCACAATCAAGATTCATCTATGTGTTATTCATCCGATCAATCTCACAAGGATGATAATATTGATACACAAGTGCTTTATTCTCAAGATCACTACTCATCAGACTCAGGTAGTTTATTTGTTTATTTTTGAAAGTCAATGACTTGATGTTTTTGCTGTTCAACGTTTACCTGTGATTTATTACATGTTTGGTTTAGCAATAATCAGGTTTGTGCAACAAGTGTGCTGATTAAAAAACTGCAAAAAGTACTTGGTTCTAGTTCAGCAAATTCCAAAGTCACTCGTCACTTATTAACAAAACAAATAAACTGGTCAATGGATTTTCATACTTAACATAATAGTTTTCTTAATTGTGTGTTGAGATTCTCTCAACCATTTTAGTTGCACTATCTCCATTGGATTAAGAATTAAAGTCAAAACTGTTTGAGTTTAATTAATCAATAAAGTAGAACAAAGACTTTTGCTTTTGTGCTAAAGAAAGCGCCAACAACCATTGGCATTTAGATATATGAGATTGCACCTCAGTTGGACAGAGATGATATATGGTTGTGAGAATCTATGTATGTGATTGCTGATTCATTTTTATTCTAGTAATTCTATGATTAGCGTAGTAGTGGATTAATTGCTCGATATTTTGAAGATGAAAGCAACAAGAAGCTTGAAGAAACTCAAGTGAGGCCAATCTTATTCATGGGGAATCCAAGTTTCGGCATGACTGATAATCAAACTGAAAGGAACATGCCAGTCGTATGTTTGTTATGTGTCATTTATTTTTTATTCCGTTTCTCGGATACTTTACTAACTCTATTATTTTGCATTTTAAATCAGATTCAACATGCTTATGCTGATCATTACATGAATGGCTTTTATGCTGGTTATGCACCGCATCCCATGGTAAGTTCCTCCGAGCACAAATATGATCTGATTCTTAATAGTGCTTGGTAGATGTGGCAAAACTAGCTCTGCAGTTGGGTTAGGTAATTGGTGAAATTTGTTTGGGTTAGAGCAGATGGGCTAGGGTAGGTGGATGAGAAACACACTTTTTTGCAAAAAAAATACAAAATTTTAAGTATATATAGTTAATTATAAATTTCTAAGTATATAGTTAAGTTATATATTGGGTCTTTTAGGACTTGGTATATGACTGACTAGAGGACTTTGACCCGTTTGACCATCTCAATACATTTGATCCCAACCCAAATATAGTCGTTGATAACTTAGAGGTTGCCCCTAATCTTATTGAGCATCTTTTTATGTACACTGTCCCTAGAGAACCATGTATATTGATGGTCTAACAATTCCAATAATCATTTTGATATTTCTTTGGGCCGAAATGTATACTCATTTTGATAAAAATTGTTATTTGGTACTTTGATTAGATTCAACCTCACTTTATACAAATAGCTCCTACCCGAGTTCCACTGCCCCTTGATCTATCAGAAGATGGCCCTGTTTATGTGAACGCAAAACAGTATAACGGTATCCTCAGAAGGCGCCAGATCCGTGCTAAGCTTGACTCTCAAAACAAACTCGTCAAAAACCGTAGGGTATGCAATATTGCACGTTCTACAATCTATTTCTGGGATATCAAGTCGGATATGTTTACTGATCCTTGTATGTGTGAAATAATTTGCAGCCTTACCTTCATGAATCACGACATAAGCATGCTTTAAATAGGGTGAGAGGATCGGGTGGGAGGTTCCTTCCTACCAAAAAAACTCAGCAATCTAAACCTAGCTGCTTCTTAAGCTCCCACTGCGCTACAGCATCTGGAAGTGAGCATGTCATGTATTCGCAGATGGATCAAGGATACTCATGGGGGCGGAGAGGAAGTGAAGGGTTCCTGAGCAATGTGGATCATAATCATGCTTCTATAGGCCGGTGAGACACGGGTTCTTTAATGGTAAAGAACCGGGCTGACACACCGGCTGGGCAACTCATCCTTGGCTTTGTTACTAAGTTTCGATGTTCATTTTGTGATCGTCGAGCTTATATTTACAACTTCTGTTTGGAAAAAGTTTGTATTTTAACCTTGAATGCTATTCTTCACCACTAGACTTGTATAAATTGAAGGGTTGGATTCTGATTATGGGAATTGCAAATAATTATGAAACTTGAATTGGATATAAAACCTTATGTATTACATTAAGGCGTTCAAGAAAAAAAAAAGAACTTCATGTATTACTATGGTACTATACTCCGTGGCTTAGTGGTGGGGAACATGCAACATAAAAGCGTTTCAAATTCTGTCCCATTAGCCATAGTATCACGTAACTTAGTTTTTACTCATAATGGCCATGGGAACCGGTGCGGTGATAACTTGTGTGGTGCATGTGGAGATAATGATGCCTCAGATGAGTTCTGAATTTGCTGTGATGTGTGGGTGGTGGTTCCATGGCAAAGGCCTAGCAAATTAAGCATTACATATGTCCTACTTGTCACGCCTAGAGAATGCGACGTTGATCATTCACCCAAAGTGATTTGCTCATCCTTTTGTGTGTGTGCAAGTGCTCGTGCAGTGAGTATCATGGCATGGCTTGCACAGTGATATCAATTTAAGTCTAGATGTGCTACTTGTTTACTATAGATGGATTATTTGCTCTTAATATGGTTTTGACTTGTATCACTCGTTTAAACCTTGATGTAGATTGTAGATTTTTTTCTTGATGATCTCTTTAGTTTTATCATCTTATTTTGATATCTGATGTTTACCATTATTCTATTTCTGAACGAGATAGAGCTCAAGAGATTGCTGGAGTGCATTACATTCTGGAGGATATACTTGGTTATACTTAGCAAACCAAGATAGCTAAATGTCTAATAGCAATCCACAACAAACTTGAGAAAATCATATACAATGTCTATAAAGAAGTCTTGAAACAAAATAATTAAACATTTGAAGGAGCCTAACTTTAAATTTAAAGTTGAAGTCGCAAGTAGGTGGTAAGTGGGAACATCATATGCACCAAAGACGTTGCCCCACTCCATTGGAATCAAGTACGTTTTTACAACTATCCAATCTTTCAAGTTTTAATCAGACAGGGCCAGTCGGGGTTTTAAATATTTTTCAGAAGAACAAACACTGTACGCCACAACAGCTAACCATTGCCTTTTAATGAAAACAGGTCTTCTAAATAGTCACAAGACATTTCGCTATCACAAGCACTATTTTTGAAAAACCAACATCAGGAACTTTTCAGTTTTCGGATTCTGACCTTTTGCAGATCGATTCCACTTCCACAGCCCTTAAGCAAAGAGTTCAACAGAAAATGTCAAAGCCGTTGAACTAATGAATGATTCACGCAGGTTCTTCATAATCTCTTTACACAAAACCCGCTCCACTAAGTAACTTAACCGTTTCATTCGGGATGATGACATTAGGATTTCTTACAGGTGTATCCACCTTAACTGATCCTTTACCCTTGGATGATATGCTCCATAAACTACCAGAAGATTTACCAGAAGCAGCAACAGGTTTTGACTTCATAAGCGGATGTTTTGCATTCTTCTTCCCCATCCCATTGGCAACCAACCATCGAGATCCAGCCTGTTGTTTTGCGTTTGAACCCCAAATCTGCTTCTTACTTGGCTCAGGCTCAGTTTTCACACCTGCAACATGAACTTCTGTAATCTTGAACTGAGGAACCAAAACATTTTCCTCAACATTAACTGTCTCTTCTTCAACACTAGCTTCTTTAACTTCAACAGTAACTTTCTTTTCTTCAACCTTGGGTTCATTTTCTTCTTCAGATTTATTCCACAATGAAAAAACAGAGCTGTAAATCTTGGGTTTTGGTGGGACGAAAACTCTCTCAACTTGAACAAGAGCAAGCATTGGAGTGCCAACGGGCTCAAAGTTTCTTAATGGGTCGCGAAGCTGAACCATTAATGCCACAGTGAAATTATTTCCTAAGAGACCGCCTCTCTTTGAGCCTTTACCTCTACCTCTTCTTGCACGCATTAAATCACTAGCATGATGAGCAGCAAGAATTCTGGAAGTTCTTTCGCTGATTTCATCCCCATCGCCCAGTTCACCAGAGTCCAATTTCATCCATTCATCAAGAGTAACAGATAAACCCATTATTCCATCCATCTCATCATCATGACCATCACTAACAGTGCTGTTCTTAACATCCAACAACTGCAGTCCTCCAGTTCCTTCCAAACCCAAAGACCCATCCAAATTTACCCTTTTACCCTCAAGAGCCGAAACTTCATTGATGGATTGCGGGCTGATATTTGAAGGTGCATCGTTATCTGACATGCCCGACTGTATTCTTAACCCCTCCATTGATAAAGCTTCGATCTTGTTCATTGCCAGTGGAGCAAGGTCCTCCAGCGATACATATTCAGGATCCGCTGCACCCAAATCGTATTTTCTAGACCTCCGACCAGAGGATTGTAAATTGGAGTGATCTGCTGCAAATTGTCCATGAACCGGCTCTTGCTGCAACGAATCTTGCCTGCACAATTGATACATGTAAAACATGTGTAAATAACGTAATTAAACCAAGTTATGTAGGAAACTAAAGATAAAAATGATGGAAAAAAATGCATACGTATGTGGTCCTTCCAAAGATGGTGTGGATTCCCAAGCTATTTGCTGAATGGTCTTTCCAGATATATCTTCTAGAGGCATGAGCTTATTAGCCTGCACTGAAAGCTTTTCAATACCAACCGAGGCCAAACATTGTAATACATCCATTATGCCAGAACCCATTTCTGCAGGTACAACCACTGGACTGGAAACCTGCATAATTAAGTTCCCTCCACTTTTGGCATTCTTGAAAATCTCGGGGTTCATGGAACGCAAGAACCCTCCATTATTGGTCTGAACAAATGGCCCTAACCCTTCTCCAAGTGGAGGAAGTTCAAGTGGCACTTCGGGAGAAAGGTCAACTCCTGATCCACCTGAAGTACTCGATGGGGATCTCTGAAAAACTTTTTCGTTTAGACCCCACTCACGCATCAAGGCTTCTGTCTCCATGTCTTCCAAGATGGATGCCTTTGTTTTGCCTGGTCCTTCCGGCATCGGTCCCCACATTGAGGCAGATGTAGGGTCAGACATGAACCCTGGTTCATCATCGTCATCAATATTAAAGTTAAACAAAGAAGAACTGTTAGCCAGGGCATCTTTCTCAAATTGCCTTAGCAACCTTTCTCGTGGTGAGTTTGACTCGCTTTCAGAACTAAAGCCGAACGGACTGTGCTCAATACCAAGCATGTTTAAGAAATCATCAGCCACCGCCTCAGCAGCACAATCCAGCTTAAGCGACTTCCCTTTCTCTTTGTACCCAACTTTAAGCTCCGTGTATTCCGTTTGGTCAAAGTTTTGACTTTCTCCATATCCAAAACCTGATTTGTCACTGCATACGGCATTATCATATTCTTTAAGATTTTGACCTTCTTCTAGTGAATCTGATTCTTCGTTCAAGTCCACCACATTATTTAGAGCCAACTCCAATTCTTGCAAGAGCAATTCTTTGTCACCACGGTCTTGTCCTCTGGTACCGCTTTCAGTTATGTCACACTCTATTTTACTATCGGTTTCATTGATCTTCAAAGACTCATAATCAGAACCATCAAAAACTTTCAAGGCACCTTCTTTGTCAGAAGCCTTTATATCATGTTCTGGTTTTACATAATTTTTCGATGGAAATTCAATTCCCTGATCCAGGACGGAAAACTCACTGATCGTGTTACTGTAATCAGGATCGGGAGTGTTTGAATCTGGATTTGGGGGTTCATGAGGTACAACTTGAACATCTCGTTGGGATTCATAGTCGACAGATAATATTGACTTGTCTTCTTCAAGCTTCTTATATAGCATACTCACCGATTCAGAAAGTTCTGAATTTGATATTGGCAACACTTCATGAAGATCAACTGACTTCTCTTGTTCGAGTTTCTTATACAGCGTACTCACTGATTCAGAAAGATCCGACTTTGATATTGGCAACACCTCATGAAGATCCTTTACATCTTCTACAGAACGAGCACTGACAGGAAGACTATCCCCTCGTCTGATACCTGATGCCTTCGCTGGATATTTGACCATCCCAACACTATTATTATTCCCAACTACAACAGAATACCCAAAACTGACATTCATGATTGCACCTTTGGCCTTCCCAGACAACCTATACGTAGTAGTCCACTTCCCCGAGCTTTTCTCATCTCCAAGCTCCTCCAACGTAAGAGGAAGTAATCTAGTAAGGTCAACCCTATGTTTTCCTAAGTCAAGCTCAGGGTCACCAAACAAAGATGCATACAGCAAAAAGTGTTTAGCTTCATATTTAGCCGAGTGATGCGGCCCACTCCTACTACCATAAACCGAGCAAGTATTCGTCAAAAGCTCCTCAAACTCAGCGACACCTTGCACAACAGGAACTGGACCGGTGGTCAACTCGCCGTCCCGTCTCTTCCACTTGACACAAATCATATGATTATCAAAACTCGGGGGCAGCCCTTCAATGGAATGGACTTGAAGAGAGAAACAACAGTTAAATCTCTTGTTACGGACGTGGGTGAAAGATTTCAAGGTGTTCCAACTCCAAAGGGACTTCTTGTCCTTGAGAAACCGATCTTCGTTACTAGTGATCTTGGAATTTGGCTTGGTATTGGGAAACTGCGGTCTTGCAACAGATTTGGATCGGGTCATAGAATTACTACCAATCCTAGGATGGGTGGTTTTATCATTATCATCATGATATAAAAATTTGGACAAGACATCTATATCATCATTGAACGATGCCGTCTTATTATTATTATTTCCAGAACCCTCACCACTTGTGGGATTCTTTACCTTGTGATTTCTTGACATCCTTTCTGCGTACAAAATACATATATTTCTATATCTATATAACTAAGAATAATAATGAAAATTCAGGTAAAGAATTACTGAATGATTTAAAGGTGCGACCTGATATCCTTACAGCCATCTATCTGAAGTCAAAATTAAGACCTGCCCTCCCCCCTTCTTATTAGTTACAAGTTTTGTGTAACTCTTTTTTTTTTCTTTTTTTTATTAATATGTGGAATTAATCTTCAGGACGGAAAGTAGTAGTCAGTCTTATTAAAATTAGAATTAGAATTATTATACAACAACAACAAAAAAAAAGTAAGTTTGAAAATATAAAAGAAATATACTTTACTTACCTGCCTGCCTTGATGAAATCCCCCAATTCCAATTCCAATTCCAATCCAAGAGATAGATGATAAAGAAGAAAGGAGGGGTGTGATTTGATTTGAGTGTTTGAAACAACAACAATAGAAAAGAAGAAGTAACTGCCTGGATTGACTTGAAACCCTCCCTCTTATCTCCTCTATATATTTATTTATATTTTTATTATTATTATTTACCCCTGAATCTGTTTTTCTCTCTGTGGAGAGTCTTTTTCAAAGACTCTTTTTGTTCCAACTTGAAACTAACGCCCTTCTTATTTACCAGCCTCGTCACAAACTTTGCTACTTTTATTACAAAAAAACCCCAACTAATTACTCTTTGTTATAAATATTTATAATCTGGAAGTAGAGATCAACTGTATCTTGGTGCTTGAAAACTAATCCAGACATGTAAACTAAAGAAGGGTGGTTGTTGTTGAGAATACATATGGATATCAAGAACAAGGACAAAACTAGTAATATTGTTGATAAAGGTTTTGTGAGAGTAGACATGAGTTTCTCTTATTAATTATTTTCTAATCACCTTTTACACCAATATAGACTTTGATATATATACACAAATATAACAAATAAAACAAAATGAGTTAGGTATATGTCTGCAATAATTTAATCATAACACTCCCCCTCAGACATATACTTCTCAACTTTGGTGTTCAGTTTGGAAATACTGCCTCGTTAAAAACCTTGCTTGTAAAACCCAGTGGGACAAAACCATAGCTAAGGGAAAAAGAGTGCGGTACTTGTTATCTCATTCGATACTTCTGGATCGGGTATGTTGCCTCATTAAAAACCTTACTAAGAAAACCCAGTAGGACAAAAACTTAGTGAAGGGAAAAAGAGTGCAACTTATAATGCTCCCCCTTATCTTGACATGTATCATCCAGATGATATGAATCAATGCTTCCCTTCAATCTTTTGTGATGTATTGAAAATGATAATTGATCATCATATTTATTTGCTCATCCAGCTTGTAATGTTATAAGTAGGGAATCTGGTATTCAAAATTCTTGTATCTTGCATTGTTTGATCAATCTTTTGAGAATGTCAAGTTCTTATGTCTTTATCAATGGGAAGATCAATATCATGTATTCCTTAGCAATATCGTAGAAACTTTCAATGCCTCAAGCATGACTTACTGCATTTTACTGTTGCATTACCTGTGTCTGCAAGACTAATCAAAACTTGTTTTGATGGGTTAGCAAAATATAAACCCTTTAACTTTATACCTTATAGGTATCAACATGTTTGTTTTATCCTTTTCAAAATGACCTGTATCTTGTTGATTATAAATGGTATTCCTTATCAAAATTTCCCTTTAAAATTCGACAGAGTCTCTCAATGATGTTTATCATCATTACTGTAAACTGCGATATGAACTTTAAAAGTAAAAACTTTGATAGATAGGCATAATTAGCTCATATGAGTTACCATTTTTAATTGCTCATGTATTCATATTCAAGATATACCTCTTTTCATCTTGATTTAATTATATGCTTGTGCATTTACTTAAAAATATTATGTATATATACTTATCATTTATCAATCAATTATAAAAGAATAGTAATAAAAAATATTGTGTTATACATAATAGTGTATATAAAAAAAATTTGTTTTCTATTCTTAATTTTATGTTTATTTGTGCACAAGCATAATTTTGTAACTCAATTATAATTTGGTCATGCCAAAATTTTCAAATATATATATACCATTTAGCCACTTAGCTATTTTAGGAAACTTACCCAAGAGTCCTAATAATATACATATACAAGTCATCATTTTCAAATTTTCAAATTTTCAAATTTTCAAATTTTCAAATTTTCAAATTTTCAAATTTTCAAATTTTCAAATTTTCAAATTTTCAAATTTTCAAATTTTCAAATTTTCAAATTTTCAAATTTTCAAATTTTCAAATTTTCAAATTTTCAAATTTTCAAATTTTCAAATTTTCAAATTTTCAAATTTTCAAATTTTCAAATTTTCAAATTTTCAAATTTTCAAATTTTCAAATTTTCAAATTTTCAAATTTTCAAATTTTCAAATTTTCAAATTTTCAAATTTTCAAATTTTCAAATTTTCAAATTTTCAAATTTTCAAATTTTCAAATTTTCAAATTTTCAAATTTTCAAATTTTCAAATTTTCAAATTTTCAAATTTTCAAATTTTCAAATTTTCAAATTTTCAAATTTTCAAATTTTCAAATTTTCAAATTTTCAAATTTTCAAATTTTCAAATTTTCAAATTTTCAAATTTTCAAATTTTCAAATTTTCAAATTTTCAAATTTTCAAATTTTCAAATTTTCAAATTTTCAAATTTTCAAATTTTCAAATTTTCAAATTTTCAAATTTTCAAATTTTCAAATTTTCAAATTTTCAAATTTTCAAATTTTCAAATTTTCAAATTTTCAAATTTTCAAATTTTCAAATTTTCAAATTTTCAAATTTTCAAATTTTCAAATTTTCAAATTTTCAAATTTTCAAATTTTCAAATTTTCAAATTTTCAAATTTTCAAATTTTCAAATTTTCAAATTTTCAAATTTTCAAATTTTCAAATTTTCAAATTTTCAAATTTTCAAATTTTCAAATTTTCAAATTTTCAAATTTTCAAATTTTCAAATTTTCAAATTTTCAAATTTTCAAATTTTCAAATTTTCAAATTTTCAAATTTTCAAATTTTCAAATTTTCAAATTTTCAAATTTTCAAATTTTCAAATTTTCAAATTTTCAAATTTTCAAATTTTCAAATTTTCAAATTTTCAAATTTTCAAATTTTCAAATTTTCAAATTTTCAAATTTTCAAATTTTCAAATTTTCAAATTTTCAAATTTTCAAATTTTCAAATTTTCAAATTTTCAAATTTTCAAATTTTCAAATTTTCAAATTTTCAAATTTTCAAATTTTCAAATTTTCAAATTTTCAAATTTTCAAATTTTCAAATTTTCAAATTTTCAAATTTTCAAATTTTCAAATTTTCAAATTTTCAAATTTTCAAATTTTCAAATTTTCAAATTTTCAAATTTTCAAATTTTCAAATTTTCAAATTTTCAAATTTTCAAATTTTCAAATTTTCAAATTTTCAAATTTTCAAATTTTCAAATTTTCAAATTTTCAAATTTTCAAATTTTCAAATTTTCAAATTTTCAAATTTTCAAATTTTCAAATTTTCAAATTTTCAAATTTTCAAATTTTCAAATTTTCAAATTTTCAAATTTTCAAATTTTCAAATTTTCAAATTTTCAAATTTTCAAATTTTCAAATTTTCAAATTTTCAAATTTTCAAATTTTCAAATTTTCAAATTTTCAAATTTTCAAATTTTCAAATTTTCAAATTTTCAAATTTTCAAATTTTCAAATTTTCAAATTTTCAAATTTTCAAATTTTCAAATTTTCAAATTTTCAAATTTTCAAATTTTCAAATTTTCAAATTTTCAAATTTTCAAATTTTCAAATTTTCAAATTTTCAAATTTTCAAATTTTCAAATTTTCAAATTTTCAAATTTTCAAATTTTCAAATTTTCAAATTTTCAAATTTTCAAATTTTCAAATTTTCAAATTTTCAAATTTTCAAATTTTCAAATTTTCAAATTTTCAAATTTTCAAATTTTCAAATTTTCAAATTTTCAAATTTTCAAATTTTCAAATTTTCAAATTTTCAAATTTTCAAATTTTCATTTATGTTTCTTTAATACGATAGAATAATGCATTTAACTCATCTAATTTAAAATTAGAATTTCAAATTTTCAAATTTTCAAAATTCAAATTCGCTTTTCCCTCTCTTTTCATTCCGACTATTATCATGACTCTTTAGTCTATATAAATAATACCACAATACATAACTCTTCATACAATTTCAACTTATCATTATCTCTTGTCTTAAAATCTAACCAAACTCTTATCTAAAAATGTTGAACCCATTCATGATTATGATTTACATAATCATCTTTGCTTGGTTGATTATTGTGGCTCAACTTCCATGGGACGAAGCTTACCCATGGTTGATCTTATTTATCATCGGTGTAGTTCCTCTACTGTTTGTGGCCACATGGGTTTCTTTGTATGGTTTTTAAATATATTGTAGTTCTAATTGTTGTATTTCCGTTGAATAATGTAACGAGTTGTACTCGTATTGTATGAATAATGAAATACAACTTTTCTTGATTTTGAACGAAATTTAAAATATCTTAATACTGTACAGATTACTGTAGTTTCTGGACACGTGTACTTTTATATAAAAACTTCTCTTTCGACACACCAGAAGCAACATTCCAGTTGAAACCAACATTTCAACCGGAACCATCATTCCAACCAGAATCTTCCGAGGAGGTTAACAGGGCACTGGGCAAACGTCCAATGTCAGACTCGCCCACACTATACCCCAATCCGATTGGTGACGCATATTATGATGTTTCAACCTCGAACAGGTTGGAACCGGTTGATACGATAATGAATCATGGACCCGAGTTTGAGAAGCACGTAGAAGACTCATGGGCTTATATTTGCAAGCTTTATAGTCGTAAGAAAAAGTCAACAAAAGTATCGTCCTCGAAAGCCCAAAAAAATGTAAGGTCGAAAAGGCCTTACCAGTTTGTGAAACAAAGTACTACTCTGGTAGTATTTGGGGAAGAAATGAACATATCAGAGATGCCAACACCGATATGCTCATGCACAGGTATACCTAGGACTTGTCGCGGGTGGAGTACAGAGGGATGGACCTCCATTTGTTGTACAGCTTCTCTTTCCATGTATCCATTGCCAACATATGTCGGGCCAAATCGTATTGTAAGGTTGCCGGGGAGAAGAATGGGTTGTAGTACATTCTCAAAGGTCATAGAGAAATTATTGTTAGAAGGGTACGATCTCGATTGTCCAATTGACTTGAAAGATCATTGGGTTAAGCATGGGACTAACAAGTATGCATTGAATAGATAAATATGTAATTTTCAAAATTTTCAATCTACTACTATGCTATGCTATGAAATATAATTTTCTCATAGCATTTTATTTGTATCTTTTATTTTGGTATTTATAGTCGTTAGAATTATACTTAATAATCCCTTTGGTTATAAATGCATGACATCTCCTTTTCTTTTAATGTAAAAGAAAAATTGTTTTTGACATACTGTCATTTCACTTTCCCATAGTCATGCTACCATTTCACTTTTCCATAATGCCAATTCACTTTCCCATAGTCATGCTACCATTTCACTTTTCCATAGTATGCTACCATTTCACTTTCCCATAGTCATGCTACCATTTCACTTTCCCATAGTCATGCTACCATTTCACTTTCCCATAGTCATGCTACCATTTCACTTTCCCATAGTCATGCTACCATTTCACTTTCCCATAGTCATGCTACCATTTCACTTTCCCATAGTCATGCTACCATTTCACTTTCCCATAGTCATGCTACCATTTCACTTTCCCATAGTCATGCTACCATTTCACTTTCCCATAGTCATGCTACCATTTCACTTTCCCATAGTCATGCTACCATTTCACTTTCCCATAGTCATGCTACCATTTCACTTTCCCATAGTCATGCTACCATTTCACTTTCCCATAGTCATGCTACCATTTCACTTTCCCATAGTCATGCTACCATTTCACTTTCCCATAGTCATGCTACCATTTCACTTTCCCATAGTCATGCTACCATTTCACTTTCCCATAGTCATGCTACCATTTCACTTTCCCATAGTCATGCTACCATTTCACTTTCCCATAGTCATGCTACCATTTCACTTTCCCATAGTCATGCTACCATTTCACTTTCCCATAGTCATGCTACCATTTCACTTTCCCATAGTCATGCTACCATTTCACTTTCCCATAGTCATGCTACCATTTCACTTTCCCATAGTCATGCTACCATTTCACTTTCCCATAGTCATGCTACCATTTCACTTTCCCATAGTCATGCTACCATTTCACTTTCCCATAGTCATGCTACCATTTCACTTTTCCATAGTTGTCCAGAATGTGTTTTTAAATTAGAATAATATTGTTGATAATGTTTCTTATGTATTTATTATGGCAATTGTCTGACCAAAACTTATTGTAGATAAGAAGAATTCAATATAATCATGGACGCAAGGCAAAACCAGATGATTGGTACTGGTGAATGGGGAACATCAATCGATGATTTTTGCCAAAACTGGCTTCTCCAAAATACAGTACCAACATCTCAGCTAGAACCTTTAACAGAAAATGTCAGCGCATCGTTCCCAACTCTTGTTGATACAGTACATCATGGAGTTTTATCTCCAATCCCAATGAACCCTTTATATAAAAACTTCTCTTTCGACACACCAGAAGCAACATTCCAGTTGAAACCAACATTTCAACCGGAACCATCATTCCAACCAGAATCTTCCGAGGAGGTTAACAGGGCACTGGGCAAACGTCCAATGTCAGACTCGCCCACACTATACCCCAATCCGATTGGTGACGCATATTATGATGTTTCAACCTCGAACAGGTTGGAACCGGTTGATACGATAATGAATCATGGACCCGAGTTTGAGAAGCACGTAGAAGACTCATGGGCTTATATTTGCAAGCTTTATAGTCGTAAGAAAAAGTCAACAAAAGTATCGTCCTCGAAAGCCCAAAAAAATGTAAGGTCGAAAAGGCCTTACCAGTTTGTGAAACAAAGTACTACTCTGGTAGTATTTGGGGAAGAAATGAACATATCAGAGATGCCAACACCGATATGCTCATGCACAGGTATACCTAGGACTTGTCGCGGGTGGAGTACAGAGGGATGGACCTCCATTTGTTGTACAGCTTCTCTTTCCATGTATCCATTGCCAACATATGTCGGGCCAAATCGTATTGTAAGGTTGCCGGGGAGAAGAATGGGTTGTAGTACATTCTCAAAGGTCATAGAGAAATTATTGTTAGAAGGGTACGATCTCGATTGTCCAATTGACTTGAAAGATCATTGGGTTAAGCATGGGACTAACAAGTATGCATTGAATAGATAAATATGTAATTTTCAAAATTTTCAATCTACTACTATGCTATGCTATGAAATATAATTTTCTCATAGCATTTTATTTGTATCTTTTATTTTGGTATTTATAGTCGTTAGAATTATACTTAATAATCCCTTTGGTTATAAATGCATGACATCTCCTTTTCTTTTAATGTAAAAGAAAAATTGTTTTTGACATACTGTCATTTCACTTTCCCATAGTCATGCTACCATTTCACTTTTCCATAATGCCAAGTAGTAAATAAAGAGAGAATGCAGAGAGAATTTCTTTATTCTCTTCTATTTAAATGAGTGGTTGCGATCACTAAAATGATTCATGTCAAAATTATTTTGACCATGTCCACGGCCTCGTCCACGGCCTTGTTATTATTATAAGCAATATTTGCTTCTGGTATTTTCAATGATCCTGTGGGACGATCTTGATGTTTTTTCATTAATAGCTCGTTATTTTTCTCTTGAATAATGAGAATCATATTCTGGTATTATCAATGATCTGTGGGACGAGCTTGATGGTTTTTCATTAATAGCTCGTTATTTTTCTCTTGAATAATGAGAATCATATTCTGGTATTATCAATGATCTGTGGGACGAGCTTGATGGTTTTTCATTAATAGCTCGTTATTTTTCTCTTGAATAATGAGAATCATATTCTGGTATTATCAATGATCTGTGGGACGAGCTTGATGGTTTTTCATTAATAGCTCGTTATTTTTCTCTTGAATAATGAGAATCATATTCTGGTATTATCAATGATCTGTGGGACGAGCTTGATGGTTTTTCATTAATAGCTCGTTATTTTTCTCTTGAATAATGAGAATCATATTCTGGTATTATCAATGATCTGTGGGACGAGCTTGATGGTTTTTCATTAATAGCTCGTTATTTTTCTCTTGAATAATGAGAATCATATTCTGGTATTATCAATGATCTGTGGGACGAGCTTGATGGTTTTTCATTAATAGCTCGTTATTTTTCTCTTGAATAATGAGAATCATATTCTGGTATTATCAATGATCTGTGGGACGAGCTTGATGGTTTTTCATTAATAGCTCGTTATTTTTCTCTTGAATAATGAGAATCATATTCTGGTATTATCAATGATCTGTGGGACGAGCTTGATGGTTTTTCATTAATAGCTCGTTATTTTTCTCTTGAATAATGAGAATCATATTCTGGTATTATCAATGATCTGTGGGACGAGCTTGATGGTTTTTCATTAATAGCTCGTTATTTTTCTCTTGAATAATGAGAATCATATTCTGGTATTATCAATGATCTGTGGGACGAGCTTGATGGTTTTTCATTAATAGCTCGTTATTTTTCTCTTGAATAATGAGAATCATATTCTGGTATTATCAATGATCTGTGGGACGAGCTTGATGGTTTTTCATTAATAGCTCGTTATTTTTCTCTTGAATAATGAGAATCATATTCTGGTATTATCAATGATCTGTGGGACGAGCTTGATGGTTTTTCATTAATAGCTCGTTATTTTTCTCTTGAATAATGAGAATCATATTCTGGTATTATCAATGATCTGTGGGACGAGCTTGATGGTTTTTCATTAATAGCTCGTTATTTTTCTCTTGAATAATGAGAATCATATTCTGGTATTATCAATGATCTGTGGGACGAGCTTGATGGTTTTTCATTAATAGCTCGTTATTTTTCTCTTGAATAATGAGAATCATATTCTGGTATTATCAATGATCTGTGGGACGAGCTTGATGGTTTTTCATTAATAGCTCGTTATTTTTCTCTTGAATAATGAGAATCATATTCTGGTATTATCAATGATCTGTGGGACGAGCTTGATGGTTTTTCATTAATAGCTCGTTATTTTTCTCTTGAATAATGAGAATCATATTCTGGTATTATCAATGATCTGTGGGACGAGCTTGATGGTTTTTCATTAATAGCTCGTTATTTTTCTCTTGAATAATGAGAATCATATTCTGGTATTATCAATGATCTGTGGGACGAGCTTGATGGTTTTTCATTAATAGCTCGTTATTTTTCTCTTGAATAATGAGAATCATATTCTGGTATTATCAATGATCTGTGGGACGAGCTTGATGGTTTTTCATTAATAGCTCGTTATTTTTCTCTTGAATAATGAGAATCATATTCTGGTATTATCAATGATCTGTGGGACGAGCTTGATGGTTTTTCATTAATAGCTCGTTATTTTAATTTATCTAGAAATGAAACAAATAATAAGATAAATATTATTATATATATATATATATATATATAATATATATATTAATATATTTGATTCCTTATATATATATATATATATATATATATATATATATATATATATATATATAGAGATTAAATAAAAAAAATTAATAACATATATATATATATATATATATATATATATATATATATATATATATATATATATATATATATATATATATATATATATATATATATATATATATATATATATATATATATATATATATATATATATATATATATATATATATATATATATATATATATATATATATATATATATATATATATATATATATATATATATATATATATATATATATATATATATATATATATATATATATATATATATATATATATATATATATATATATATATATATATATATATATATATATATATATATATATATATATATATATATATATATATATATATATATATATATATATATATATATATATATATATATATATATATATATATATATATATATATATATATATATATATATATATATATATATATATATATATATATATATATATATATATATATATATATATATATATATATATATATATATATATATATATATATATATATATATATATATATATATATATATATATATATATATATATATATATATATATATATATATATATATATATATATATATATATATATATATATATATATATATATATATATATATATATATATATATATATATATATATATATATATATATATATATATATATATATATATATATATATATATATATATATATATATATATATATATATATATATATATATATATATATATATATATATATATATATATATATATATATATATATATATATATATATATATATATATATATATATATATATATATATATATATATATATATATATATATATATATATATATATATATATATATATATATATATATATATATATATATATATATATATATATATATATATATATATATATATATATATATATATATATATATATATATATATATATATATATATATATATATATATATATATATATATATATATATATATATATATATATATATATATATATATATATATATATATATATATATATATATATATATATATATATATATATATATATATATATATATATATATATATATATATATATATATATATATATATATATATATATATATATATATATATATATATATATATATATATATATATATATATATATATATATATATATATATATATATATATATATATATATATATATATATATATATATATATATATATATATATATATATATATATATATATATATATATATATATATATATATATATATATATATATATATATATATATATATATATATATATATATATATATATATATATATATATATATATATATATATATATATATATATATATATATATATATATATATATATATATATATATATATATATATATATATATATATATATATATATATATATATATATATATATATATATATATATATATATATATATATATATATATATATATATATATATATATATATATATATATATATATATATATATATATATATATATATATATATATATATATATATATATATATATATATATATATATATATATATATATATATATATATATATATATATATATATATATATATATATATATATATATATATATATATATATATATATATATATATATATATATATATATATATATATATATATATATATATATATATATATATATATATATATATATATATATATATATATATATATATATATATATATATATATATATATATATATATATATATATATATATATATATATATATATATATATATATATATATATATATATATATATATATATATATATATATATATATATATATATATATATATATATATATATATATATATATATATATATATATATATATATATATATATATATATATATATATATATATATATATATATATATATATATATATATATATATATATATATATATATATATATATATATATATATATATATATATATATATATATATATATATATATATATATATATATATATATATATATATATATATATATATATATATATATATATATATATATATATATATATATATATATATATATATATATATATATATATATATATATATATATATATATATATATATATATATATATATATATATATATATATATATATATATATATATATATATATATATATATATATATATATATATATATATATATATATATATATATATATATATATATATATATATATATATATATATATATATATATATATATATATATATATATATATATATATATATATATATATATATATATATATATATATATATATATATATATATATATATATATATATATATATATATATATATATATATATATATATATATATATATATATATATATATATATATATATATATATATATATATATATATATATATATATATATATATATATATATATATATATATATATATATATATATATATATATATATATATATATATATATATATATATATATATATATATATATATATATATATATATATATATATATATATATATATATATATATATATATATATATATATATATATATATATATATATATATATATATATATATATATATATATATATATATATATATATATATATATATATATATATATATATATATATATATATATATATATATATATATATATATATATATATATATATATATATATATATATATATATATATATATATATATATATATATATATATATATATATATATATATATATATATATATATATATATATATATATATATATATATATATATATATATATATATATATATATATATATATATATATATATATATATATATATATATATATATATATATATATATATATATATATATATATATATATATATATATATATATATATATATATATATATATATATATATATATATAAAATATTTATTTTGGGAGGAAATACAATAAGTTATTTGCCTGATGCGAGTTCATATTATGCCACCAAACTATAAGTCATTCATTTTCAAATGATCATTTAAAATTTATCAAAATTGAATTTACCAATCTCAAATAATATGCTTACTATTTTAGCTAAGCCATATGTGCAAACTTCAAGTTGCAAATTGATAACCATTTAGACGATGCATCGATTTAAATGCTAAATGGTATCATGCTAGGATATGTGTATCCTTTAATCATTTTAGGATCATGTGGATCCTTTTCATCATAGGATATCCTTAATGGCTTAATCTGTCATGCCATAAGTTTAAAATCATCATATTTTTCTATGACTGTCATTTTCAATTTATCAAATTTCATTATTAAATTTTCAAATTTTCAAATTTTCAAATTTTCAAATTTTCAAATTTTCAAATTTTCAAATTTTCAAATTTTCAAATTTTCAAATTTTCAAATTTTCAAATTTTCAAATTTTCAAATTTTCAAATTTTCAAATTTTCAAATTTTCAAATTTTCAAATTTTCAAATTTTCAAATTTTCAAATTTTCAAATTTTCAAATTTTCAAATTTTCAAATTTTCAAATTTTCAAATTTTCAAATTTTCAAATTTTCAAATTTTCAAATTTTCAAATTTTCAAATTATTTACTTGCATTTATGTTTCTTTAATACGATAGAATAATGCATCTAATTTAAAATTAGAATTTCAAATTTTCAAATTTTCAAAATTCAAATTCGCTTTTCCCTCTCTTTTCATTCCGACTATTATCATGACTCTTTAGTCTATATAAATAATACCACAATACATAACTCTTCATACAATTTCAACTTATCATTATCTCTTGTCTTAAAATCTAACCAAACTCTTATCTAAAAATGTTGAACCCATTCATGATTATGATTTACATAATCATCTTTGCTTGGTTGATTATTGTGGCTCAACTTCCATGGGACGAAGCTTACCCATGGTTGATCTTATTTATCATCGGTGTAGTTCCTCTACTGTTTGTGGCCACATGGGTTTCTTTGTATGGTTTTTAAATATATTGTAGTTCTAATTGTTGTATTTCCGTTGAATAATGTAACGAGTTGTACTCGTATTGTATGAATAATGAAATACAACTTTTCTTGATTTTGAACGAAATTTAAAATATCTTAATACTGTACAGATTACTGTAGTTTCTGGACACGTGTACTTTTAACCGGTCATCGTAACAATTATTTCAATCTACTGTACTTTATGGACACCTGTCCGTTTTTCCAGGTCACGCATGCTTTTTAACCTCTATATAATAACGCGTTTTGTTAATGAGAATTTTTTTTTTTTTTTTTTTTTTTTTTTTTTTTTTTTTTTTTTTTTTTTTTTTTTTTTTTTTTTTTTTTTTTTTTTTTTTTTTTTTTTTTTTTTTTTTTTTTTTTTTTTTTTTTTTTTTTTTTTTTTTTTTTTTTTTTTTTTTTTTTTTTTTTTTTTTTTTTTTTTTTTTTTTTTTTTTTTTTTTTTTTTTTTTTTTTTTTTTTTTTTTTTTTTTTTTTTTTTTTTTTTTTTTTTTTTTTTTTTTTTTTTTTTTTTTTTTTTTTTTTTTTTTTTTTTTTTTTTTTTTTTTTTTTTTTTTTTTTTTTTTTTTTTTTTTTTTTTTTTTTTTTTTTTTTTTTTTTTTTTTTTTTTTTTTTTTTTTTTTTTTTTTTTTTTTTTTTTTTTTTTTTTTTTTTTTTTTTTTTTTTTTTTTTTTTTTTTTTTTTTTTTTTTTTTTTTTTTTTTTTTTTTTTTTTTTTTTTTTTTTTTTTTTTTTTTTTTTTTTTTTTTTTTTTTTTTTTTTTTTTTTTTTTTTTTTTTTTTTTTTTTTTTTTTTTTTTTTTTTTTTTTTTTTTTTTTTTTTTTTTTTTTTTTTTTTTTTTTTTTTTTTTTTTTTTTTTTTTTTTTTTTTTTTTTTTTTTTTTTTTTTTTTTTTTTTTTTTCGTTTTTCTTCATTTTCAATTTTTTTTTTTTTTTTTAAATTTTTTTTTTTCTTTTTTTTTTTTTTTATAAATCATATCTTAAGTTGTCCAGAATGTGTTTTTAAATTAGAATAATATTGTTGATAATGTTTCTTATGTATTTATTATGGCAATTGTCTGACCAAAACTTATTGTAGATAAGAAGAATTCAATATAATCATGGACGCAAGGCAAAACCAGATGATTGGTACTGGTGAATGGGGAACATCAATCGATGATTTTTGCCAAAACTGGCTTCTCCAAAATACAGTACCAACATCTCAGCTAGAACCTTTAACAGAAAATGTCAGCGCATCGTTCCCAACTCTTGTTGATACAGTACATCATGGAGTTTTATCTCCAATCCCAATGAACCCTTTATATAAAAACTTCTCTTTCGACACACCAGAAGCAACATTCCAGTTGAAACCAACATTTCAACCGGAACCATCATTCCAACCAGAATCTTCCGAGGAGGTTAACAGGGCACTGGGCAAACGTCCAATGTCAGACTCGCCCACACTATACCCCAATCCGATTGGTGACGCATATTATGATGTTTCAACCTCGAACAGGTTGGAACCGGTTGATACGATAATGAATCATGGACGCAAGGCAAAACCAGATGATTGGTACTGGTGAATGGGGAACATCAATCGATGATTTTTGCCAAAACTGGCTTCTCCAAAATACAGTACCAACATCTCAGCTAGAACCTTTAACAGAAAATGTCAGCGCATCGTTCCCAACTCTTGTTGATACAGTACATCATGGAGTTTTATCTCCAATCCCAATGAACCCTTTATATAAAAACTTCTCTTTCGACACACCAGAAGCAACATTCCAGTTGAAACCAACATTTCAACCGGAACCATCATTCCAACCAGAATCTTCCGAGGAGGTTAACAGGGCACTGGGCAAACGTCCAATGTCAGACTCGCCCACACTATACCCCAATCCGATTGGTGACGCATATTATGATGTTTCAACCTCGAACAGGTTGGAACCGGTTGATACGATAATGAATCATGGACCCGAGTTTGAGAAGCACGTAGAAGACTCATGGGCTTATATTTGCAAGCTTTATAGTCGTAAGAAAAAGTCAACAAAAGTATCGTCCTCAAAAGCCCAAAAAAATGTAAGGTCGAAAAGGCCTTACCAGTTTGTGAAACAAAGTACTACTCTGGTAGTATTTGGGGAAGAAATGAACATATCAGAGATGCCAACACCGATATGCTCATGCACAGGTATACCTAGGACTTGTCGCGGGTGGAGTACAGAGGGATGGACCTCCATTTGTTGTACAGCTTCTCTTTCCATGTATCCATTGCCAACATATGTCGGGCCAAATCGTATTGTAAGGTTGCCGGGGAGAAGAATGGGTTGTAGTACATTCTCAAAGGTCATAGAGAAATTATTGTTAGAAGGGTACGATCTCGATTGTCCAATTGACTTGAAAGATCATTGGGTTAAGCATGGGACTAACAAGTATGCATTGAATAGATAAATATGTAATTTTCAAAATTTTCAATCTACTACTATGCTATGCTATGAAATATAATTTTCTCATAGCATTTTATTTGTATCTTTTATTTTGGTATTTATAGTCGTTAAGAAAAAGTCAACAAAAGTATCGTCCTCGAAAGCCCAAAAAAATGTAAGGTCGAAAAGGCCTTACCAGTTTGTGAAACAAAGTACTACTCTGGTAGTATTTGGGGAAGAAATGAACATATCAGAGATGCCAACACCGATATGCTCATGCACAGGTATACCTAGGACTTGTCGCGGGTGGAGTACAGAGGGATGGACCTCCATTTGTTGTACAGCTTCTCTTTCCATGTATCCATTGCCAACATATGTCGGGCCAAATCGTATTGTAAGGTTGCCGGGGAGAAGAATGGGTTGTAGTACATTCTCAAAGGTCATAGAGAAATTATTGTTAGAAGGGTACGATCTCGATTGTCCAATTGACTTGAAAGATCATTGGGTTAAGCATGAGACTAACAAGTATGCATTGAATAGATAAATATGTAATTTTCAAAATTTTCAATCTACTACTATGCTATGCTATGAAATATAATTTTCTCATAGCATTTTATTTGTATCTTTTATTTTGGTATTTATAGTCGTTAGAATTATACTTAATAATCCCTTTGGTTATAAATGCATGACATCTCCTTTTCTTTTAATGTAAAAGAAAAATTGTTTTTGACATACTGTCATTTCACTTTCCCATAGTCATGCTACCATTTCACTTTTCCATAATGCCAAGTAGTAAATAAAGAGAGAATGCAGAGAGAATTTCTTTATTCTCTTCTATTTAAATGAGTGGTTGCGATCACTAAAATGATTCATGTCAAAATTATTTTGACCATGTCCACGGCCTCGTCCACGGCCTTGTTATTATTATAAGCAATATTTGCTTCTGGTATTTTCAATGATCCTGTGGGACGATCTTGATGTTTTTTCATTAATAGCTCGTTATTTTTCTCTTGAATAATGAGAATCATATTCTGGTATTATCAATGATCTGTGGGACGATCTTGATGTTTTTTCATTAATAGCTCGTTATTTTTCTCTTGAATAATGAGAATCATATTCTGGTATTATCAATGATCTGTGGGACGAGCTTGATGTTTTTTCATTAATAGCTCGTTATTTTTCTCTTGAATAATGAGAATCATATTCTGGTATTATCAATGATCTGTGGGACGAGCTTGATGTTTTTTCATTAATAGCTCGTTATTTTTCTCTTGAATAATGAGAATCATATTCTGGTATTATCAATGATCTGTGGGACGAGCTTGATGTTTTTTCATTAATAGCTCGTTATTTTTCTCTTGAATAATGAGAATCATATTCTGGTATTATCAATGATCTGTGGGACGAGCTTGATGGTTTTTCATTAATAGCTCGTTATTTTTCTCTTGAATAATGAGAATCATATTCTGGTATTATCAATGATCTGTGGGACGAGCTTGATGGTTTTTCATTAATAGCTCGTTATTTTTCTCTTGAATAATGAGAATCATATTCTGGTATTATCAATGATCTGTGGGACGAGCTTGATGGTTTTTCATTAATAGCTCGTTATTTTTCTCTTGAATAATGAGAATCATATTCTGGTATTATCAATGATCTGTGGGACGAGCTTGATGGTTTTTCATTAATAGCTCGTTATTTTTCTCTTGAATAATGAGAATCATATTCTGGTATTATCAATGATCTGTGGGACGAGCTTGATGGTTTTTCATTAATAGCTCGTTATTTTTCTCTTGAATAATGAGAATCATATTCTGGTATTATCAATGATCTGTGGGACGAGCTTGATGGTTTTTCATTAATAGCTCGTTATTTTTCTCTTGAATAATGAGAATCATATTCTGGTATTATCAATGATCTGTGGGACGAGCTTGATGGTTTTTCATTAATAGCTCGTTATTTTTCTCTTGAATAATGAGAATCATATTCTGGTATTATCAATGATCTGTGGGACGAGCTTGATGGTTTTTCATTAATAGCTCGTTATTTTTCTCTTGAATAATGAGAATCATATTCTGGTATTATCAATGATCTGTGGGACGAGCTTGATGGTTTTTCATTAATAGCTCGTTATTTTTCTCTTGAATAATGAGAATCATATTCTGGTATTATCAATGATCTGTGGGACGAGCTTGATGGTTTTTCATTAATAGCTCGTTATTTTTCTCTTGAATAATGAGAATCATATTCTGGTATTATCAATGATCTGTGGGACGAGCTTGATGGTTTTTCATTAATAGCTCGTTATTTTTCTCTTGAATAATGAGAATCATATTCTGGTATTATCAATGATCTGTGGGACGAGCTTGATGGTTTTTCATTAATAGCTCGTTATTTTTCTCTTGAATAATGAGAATCATATTCTGGTATTATCAATGATCTGTGGGACGAGCTTGATGGTTTTTCATTAATAGCTCGTTATTTTTCTCTTGAATAATGAGAATCATATTCTGGTATTATCAATGATCTGTGGGACGAGCTTGATGGTTTTTCATTAATAGCTCGTTATTTTTCTCTTGAATAATGAGAATCATATTCTGGTATTATCAATGATCTGTGGGACGAGCTTGATGGTTTTTCATTAATAGCTCGTTATTTTTCTCTTGAATAATGAGAATCATATTCTGGTATGTCCATAGCATAGTTCCCCTGTACTGATTTTAATTTATCATAGAAATGAAACAAATAATAAGATAAATATTATTATATATATATATGAAATATATATATATACCTTGAAATAATATTTATTCGTTGATCTATATATATATATATATATATATATATATATATATATATATATATATATATATATATATATATATATATATATATATATATATATATATATATATATATATATATATATATATATATATATATATATATATATATATATATATATATATATATATATATATATATATATATATATATATATATATATATATATATATATATATATATATATATATATATATATATATATATATATATATATATATATATATATATATATATATATATATATATATATATATATATATATATATATATATATATATATATATATATATATATATATATATATATATATATATATATATATATATATATATATATATATATATATATATATATATATATATATATATATATATATATATATATATATATATATATATATATATATATATATATATATATATATATATATATATATATATATATATATATATATATATATATATATATATATATATATATATATATATATATATATATATATATATATATATATATATATATATATATATATATATATATATATATATATATATATATATATATATATATATATATATATATATATATATATATATATATATATATATATATATATATATATATATATATATATATATATATATATATATATATATATATATATATATATATATATATATATATATATATATATATATATATATATATATATATATATATATATATATATATATATATATATATATATATATATATATATATATATATATATATATATATATATATATATATATATATATATATATATATATATATATATATATATATATATATATATATATATATATATATATATATATATATATATATATATATATATATATATATATATATATATATATATATATATATATATATATATATATATATATATATATATATATATATATATATATATATATATATATATATATATATATATATATATATATATATATATATATATATATATATATATATATATATATATATATATATATATATATATATATATATATATATATATATATATATATATATATATATATATATATATATATATATATATATATATATATATATATATATATATATATATATATATATATATATATATATATATATATATATATATATATATATATATAATATATATATATATATATATATATATATATATATATATATATATATATATATATATATATATATATATATATATATATATATATATATATATATATATATATATATATATATATATATATATATATATATATATATATATATATATATATATATATATATATATATATATATATATATATATATATATATATATATATATATATATATATATATATATATATATATATATATATATATATATATATATATATATATATATATATATATATATATATATATATATATATATATATATATATATATATATATATATATATATATATATATATATATATATATATATATATATATATATATATATATATATATATATATATATATATATATATATATATATATATATATATATATATATATATATATATATATATATATATATATATATATATATATATATATATATATATATATATATATATATATATATATATATATATATATATATATATATATATATATATATATATATATATATATATATATATATATATATATATATATATATATATATATATATATATATATATATATATATATATATATATATATATATATATATATATATATATATATATATATATATATATATATATATATATATATATATATATATATATATATATATATGTTGTTTTATGTTTATATATATATATGTACCACTTTATGAGATTGAGATGGTATTAAGACAGAATATGGAAATTTAAGAAAAGTTATTCGTCTTTAATATCTCGTGATCATTTGAAAACCTTTTTTTTAATAATTTTTTAAATGTTTTACTTGAAACCGTGTATTTGAATCTAAAAACCCAATATGTAACAATGGATAAACTATACCCAATATCCGGGTCTTGAAAACCACGTATAGTTTACTATCGAGGTTTAAAATCCTCTCTTTTTTTGTTGGATAGATTTGAGCCTTGCGAGTAACCAAAGTGCTCTACCGCATACCAAAGACAAGAAGTGAAAACTAATAGATAAGCAAAAAGTGAATGCGTCCCATAAACAAAAACAATCAATCTAACACACAATTACTAACAACCATGGACTATTATTACTCAAAGAAAAAAATTACCATTTTTGATTTCTTTTTTGCTATTCATCTCATCGTTATTAAAAAGATAAGTCGGTAAAATGTTTAAACTTATGATTTTCATAAACTTAAAAGTTTAAAAACTTTTAGCATTGTTTGATGCAACAAAACTTCTAAGACTTTTGAACAACAAATTAAACTCTTGCATAAGTTACTTAACATAGTTTATAAGAACGGGTCAATGAATTAGTGGCTTATTCGTAAGGTCTTAAACCTTGGGGAAATCCACCAGGTTCGAATCCCATTTTTTACATTTGTAGAAGTGGATTATTGAGGGTTTTTTAGAGTTATGGATTTCATACCAGGCATGCATGGTTCGAGCTCCGCATACTGCCCAATTGGATGTCACGGTGTCTCGAATGCTAACTACTAATTACTAACTACTAACTCGTTAAAAAAATAAAAAACTTATGTAGATGAATTTTTTATAAATGTACATAACATTTTATTTATTTGTATTTTGCATTATTCTACGGTTATAAGCTTAAAGTTTATTTATTTCACCTAATAGTTTTATTCAAATAAAATACTGACTAAAATTTGAAAACAAAAGCTTTTCTAATATGTTCCAAAATAATATTCCATTTACTTTCAAATATAGAATTATCATACAATACTTTTATACATTTTTAAGCATATACTAGTACTTATTTTAGAATGGATAGATTATGTCCTACTCTTTTTTTCTTTTTTTTTTAACATTAGAGTGTATCCTATTCACATGAATGGTTAATGAACAAATTATTTTTGAGTAATCATATATCAACCTAACAAATTAACATAATAATCAACCTAATGTTTTTATTACTTAACATGTGTAATCCACTTATTCTCTCTCAAGATCTCTTCCTTTGATTATGCCAAATGTCATCATCATGTTATTAGGTTGATCATTAAGTTGATCCATTAGGTTGATTAATCATTTTCCATTATTTTTTGTTGCTTGCTTGGAGATATGTATTTGGCCACTTTCCCATTATTATCATAGAATTCAAAATTCGGGGCGCTAATATATTTCACGTGCCACGTTTAAACTACAGGCTGGCTGGCTGTCTTGTGATTTGTTTTCAAAATTTAAACGATTTTAGGTTCACATGTTTATTATATCAGATGTAGTTTAGCTAGTGATGAATAACTTAACGAAAATTATTTCAAATATCATATCAAACTTACATACACATGAAAAGTAAAATTTGACACAACGTAGATCTTTTAAGGGAAGATGTCATATACAGAATTCAGCTATACAGTTTTCCTTTTTTGACAACTACCACAAATTGTAACCTAACAATTTGCAACTATAAAAATATGAAGCCCTACATTCACCCTCCCATTACGATACAAATATTTCAAAACGATAAACCACCACACTTTTGGCAATTTTATGGATTGCCATATCATATCTAATGAATAAATCACCCCTTTACAACCCAACCATTGGCTCAAAGGGGCACAAAATAAATTGGAACCCAGACATTACTAAAAACCCAAACTGCCTGGGAAAATAACAAAAAAAAAAGTATAGCACACCGTAATGAATGTACCAAAAAACACTGTATTCACAGGTATTCAGCCATGACATCAGAAGGATGGCATGTCGTTTTCGTCACACTTTTTCATCAATTCATCCATTACTCTGCCCGTTGATGTAAAAATACGAAACCTGAGTTTTCACGAATCAACGGAGGAGGTTCAATGTCACCTATGTCCACTTGTGGCATTGATTTGGATATGTCATCCACAGAGAATGGTATGCTACAGCAACGAGAAATATATCAGCCATACAAATCACGAACCTCGATGTGTAATGTTGCTGTGAAAATGGATTCAATCTTCGATTAACATCAATATTTTTACACAAAATTTTGAGAATATACCTGGAGTCATCATCCAACAAAAATGAACTGCTCACAGCATTGTTCGAGTCTTCTGTCATCATAACTCTCATACTTGAAATGACCTATGTACAAAAAAAACCTTAGAAAAATGGTGAAATAACAATAAGTATCAAAACCAACAATATAAAAAATGGAATGTATGGTGTGAAGTATCTTACTTCTGAAGAAACACTATGTGTGCCATATTTGTCATCCCAATACATCGTGCTAATCCTGTATAGCTGCTGTATGCTAAGCACCTGATTAAAGCAAACACAAGTTCTTCAACACTTGACAAGATAAAAATGAAAAAATAATTATTTGCTTGATACATTTAAATTTTTAATAGTAGATTTTTGTACCGGACAAAGTTCATTTGTTATTTCATTCAAAGTCTTCTTGGGTTTTTGATGTATAACCAGGAAACCAACAGCCTGTCTAATATGCTTCAACTCGTCCCAAGCTGTGCCCGCATACTGAGAATTGATGTATGTTAGGAAAGAATTAACAAAAACTTCAGTTACTATTATTCAATTCAGCATAATGCTTACTTCCTCAGTTGCATAACAGCACCATTGTTCAAGTTCAGCCAACCCCGACTTCACATATTCACCATTACTGAACGAGCAGCACTCTCGCCTCAAAAGAAGACTTCAATCAAAGAGAAATAATGGTCAGCAAGGATACTATGACACAAAAAAGAACATATAGCTATTTTTATTTCATTTACCTATTAAATAATTGAACATTGATAAATGAGAATATCTGAGTGAAAACTTTGCGAACCAAAAATGGAGGCACCTGTATAGCCAGAAAACAGAAGTTAAATATATTTTCATAGTTTACACAAGAAGAATCATTATGACTGTTAGTCTAACAACTCACAAAATTTGCTTTCATCGTCTTCAAATAATCATCAAGGCTTTTGACAATACTCTGCCAATGAGCAATTAATGCTTGTTGAGCAACAGCATTAGCTTGTGAACGCCCTTTAACTAAACTTCCACGAGATGTCCTCGGAGCCTGCGTCAAATAAATTGCATACTTCAGACCTGAAAACCAAAACCAACCTGACCATGGCCACCTGTTTCTTTAAATCAAAGCTATTCTAACCCATAGCATAGCCCGACCCGCCCATTTTGCCACCTCAATGGATAACCTACCACTGCGTCCACACCACACACATTCTTGGTTGATTGTTAACTACCGCCAACAAAATAAGAAAGCAATTACCTGGATACATAATCCAAGCAATGGAGATATTTCTTTCTTAAGATTGTCTCTCATCATTCCATATATCTTCTCAAGAAATGCAGTAAGTTGTTGTTTAAACAACAAAGCTGGATACTTGGCCTCCACTTGACGTACATCATCAAGTCTACCAAGGACTCGACCATTAAGAAATGAAAGGCCGGCACTTTGAGGAGATGCCCGTAATCCCTGGATTTAAATGAAATTTTAAATTATCTTTTAAGCAAAAGATCAACAATAATACTTATTAAAGTGGGGCTACATATGATTAAGATCATACTTGTGACATTCTTCCAAAAAGTGAGGCTGATGACGATCTCCGCCTCTGTGGAGTCATATGAGCTGCTCCACTTGCTTTAAGGGTATGTTGAAGTAGTGTCAGCAATGTGGATGTGTTGCATAACCAGTAACCCAACACATCATTACTATCCTGGACCTTTATCACAAAGTTTAAAATGAGTTTCAATTCTTGTATTGTGGATCTACCAAATCATGAGAAAACATCTAAAGTACTCACATCTATAGCCGAAGCAATGGTCTGGATAATCCGGTCAAACACAGTAGTTCTTTCAACTTCAAACGACCTCCAGTGAAGAAGACTTTTGTATATCAAAAAAGCAGCAATTGGTTTGCCACTCGAGAATCCAAGATCTTGTGTGATACACTTGATAAGCAGATCCTGATTTTCCTGACTATTAGGGAGGAAAAGGAAGAAAAAAAACATAAATTAGAGTAGATATAGCATTAATTGTCTTTCAAGAGTACAATTTTGCAGATTTCACTAACGTAGCCACTTACTTGTTGCTTTTCATTGAGGGACTTTTGTGGTTTCTCCTCAGACTCGGGCTCTCTCGAATTGGACAAAACATGTGCCGTCTCCTGAAACACATGAAAACACGCAATTGATATTCAATTTTTGCCTCTGAACTTATCTTTTGAAGTATATGCAAAAGACATTAAGTATACTTACAGGTGTAGCCGCCCTTGCTTCTCCATTTTGAGCACTCCCATTTTCTGGAGTTCTCTGTAAATTCAACAAAAGAAGAATTAAGAATGGTGATGCATGAGCAACAAAAATATCAGATTAATTTATTTTTTGTCTGGTACCTGAATAATCATAGTTCTTGGTCGTGCAGATAGAGATTTTCCCGTAGGTGACATTGTTAGTGCTTGCTGGCGAAGAACTTGATTCTCAGACTCCATATTGGAAAGCTTCTCTTCAAGCCTAAACAATTAAATGACATTGTAACAATTTATCATCATAAAAGATCAAATGTATCATAGGCCCATTATGCAGGTAAACAATGATAAAATCAAACCTTTATACATTTACATAACTGGTTAACATAGAAATCAAATATGGAGATCAATTTTTTAGTGATTTCACCACAAACCTTTGAGTAGACTCTTGAAGCTGGTCTGCTCTTTTCTCAGCTTCTTCAAACTTTTTCATTAGATCGGCATTCCTGGTATCAGCTTCTATCAAAGACTTTCTAGTCTCTTCTACCTCCTGCTTTTGACTTTGCAGCAAAGCCTGCACAAGTAATAGATTGGGTTAAGCTACCATATCCCAATGAAGTCCTTGATGCTATCTCATAGCTTACAACAGCTTGACCCACTCCGAATCAACAAACAATTATTTTATTCACATTTCATGACCATCTAAAAAGAACGATGACTTATGTAAAGGGCCTACTTACCTTCAAGCTTTCAACCTCAGCTGACAAGGTGTCAATTTTTTCAGTGTCCTGAACTATGACTGGGGTTTCCTTAACGACTGGAGGAGCTTCTTCAATAGCTTTTCGTGCTGCCTCACGCTCTTTTATTACTTTAGCATTTGCTTCATCTATTTGGGTTTGCATCATCCGTAGAGCTTCCTGCAACTTTGCAGTTTCTTGGGATTTTGTTTCTTCTAATTCACTCTGTAAAGGATCTCAGTCACAGTTGTAAGGAGAAAAGCATTAAATGATAAAGCAGGGTACTGTTGAGTAAAGGACTAAAGGTTACCCTTAATCGCTTCTCTAGCTGCAAACGCCATGTTAGCTCTTCCACGCGCTTTTCTAGTTTGTCTTTCGCCTCTTTGAGGGCACCAGTCTCCCTTGCAGCCTGAAAATTTACAAAATGGATCATTAACTTCAAATACGTTTCTATTAACAGCCAACATAAGGTCCTCATAAATGACTAATGATTTTTTTGGGATAACAATGACTATAATGATTAAAATACCATTTTGAGCTCCCGGAGTTCCCTCCTCGCAACTCTTCGCCTCCAACCACACTGAGTATATAATGCAGCCTTCTGAAGACTCTTGTAGTAAGAAGATGCTTTGTAGCAACGGTAGTGAGCCTGCGTGCCATCATAAAGTATATAGATAAATACATATATTGTAGAATTTAAATTAATTCGAAAATCCATATCGTTAATGGAACCTGTATAGAAATTGCAGCCTTTGTTTGCTTGCGGTGTCTGAATTGATTTCGAGCAGTCATTGCTCTCAAGCCTGTTTGCAATGTGATTGCAGAAACCCGGAGTGTTAAATATGATTTACTAGCAACAAAACATCTGAAGTCCTTCTGAATCTTGATTGCTGCTGCTTGTCTTCTCAGCTGCTCAAACTGCTTGCAGGCTGATAAACCTGATCGAGGAATAAAAAGAGATAACGCTCCAATATAAATTTAGGATAATTAAATAAACGAAATTGTAAGCAATTGTTACTAAGAGAACAGGTACCTCGCCAGCAAGCCTGCAACTGGATAGCAGCTTTGCGAATTGAAATATACTCCTTGCGTGCAATATAAGTACGCATTTGCCTTTGAATGATTTTAGCCGCATTCCCAAGAACTTCTGCCCTCCTCGCATCAAGTTCTGCCATTTGACCAGCTCGTAAAAACACCTTGGTCTTGCCAATCTAAAAAGGTAGTTAAAATGAGAAATTGCGGTATCTAAAAGCATCTCACAAATACTATGTGCGTAACATCAAAATAATGGGACTAATAAAAAAAATGTTATAATATTTCACGGTTGTTACCTGGTAGCCTTTCAATCCCATTTTATTTAGCAGCATCTGGCATGCAACCTTCTCATCATAGCTACATGATTAACATTCACAGAAAATTAAATGAGAACATAAACATCATAAACAAAAGAATTTGAAACTTACTTTCCATCCAGAACATCAGGATAGAGAACACCAAAACGGAGAAGAAACTCATCAAATGTTCGCCTGGTCGGATAACCAGCACAACTGATTCTGATTGCCTCCAGAACACCCTACATGACAAGGTTCCTTCGCTTAATAAAGAGAAAAAGGACACTTGATAAATATAGAAAGCAAGAGTCTTAATACTAACACCACAGCGTAATTGTTGGATGATGTTTAGGTTCTCAAAAATAGCAGGCTTGAGAACATTGTTCGGCTTCACACATCTAATGTAGTGAGGTTCTGTTGTACTCAAGGTTTCCATTAAAGACTGAAGTTGCAGCTGCATTTAGTGACACATTCATCATTCATTAGAATATAATATAACTAGATGCAAAAAGGGGGCTTGTAGCAAGAGCTATATGGACGAGAGTAGATTCGGAAGCTTAATATGCATGAATGTATCTGGTTAAAACCATTTCTTCAGAAACGAGAAATAATAGCAATACCTTAAAGCGAGAACCTATGGAGGAAAACTTGGAAGACTTGGATGACTCTACAGGAAGTGGAGGAAATAGACCAACAACGAAAGGGCATTTTGAGGCAGTTAATAAATCTTGATGTTCAGCCACAACATAATCCTTGTTTTTTTCTAGAAACTGGTCAGCCAAATAAGTCACCTGCATTAGAAGTAAAAATTGCATATGATGATCAGCTAAACAAGCAAGACGGAAAAAAAAATTCATATTAGCAGGTTGCTACATCTTTACCTCCCCTGCATAATGAGCTATTGTAAAACTAGTGCGAGAAAGCTTTGGTTTGATGAAGCGCTTGTGTTTCGGATAGGTTTGGTACATCTTCTGGGCAAACGTCTCATGAGTCGACTTAGGGAACATGCTGCATCCAGTAGTTTATGAGCATATATATCATACTGTAGTTTGAATAATACGGAAATAATAAGAAACTTGAAAAAGGGTCATACCAGGCTTCATCCAAAAGTGAAATGATTCCACCAGGTTTCTGCAATAAGATATATTAATTTCCGTAACAAAGTATAGGTGTGTGGAAGGCAAGTACCTAAGAAAAACCACAGATAAGTGAACACCTTCTCAATAAGATCCAAAACATCTTGGTTGTCAACAAACTCTATATAGCTCCAATCTATCGCTTCTTTTGTGTACTCTTCTTGTTCCATTTTAAACACATGCTGCACTCAAATAATTTAACCACACAAAATAAGATCAGCATATAAACTGCATGTATGTAATTCTAGAGTTTGATGGATACGATCGAACCTGATTGAAATGTTGTTGCAATTTTTCATTTGTGAAGTTGATGCAGAACTGCTCAAAACTATTTCAAAGAAACATTTGGTCAGCATTACATATTTCAAATTCATGCCTTTTTGCCTCAAGACAGAAGTGACTCTAATACACTACCTGTTATGTTTAAAACTCTCAAACCCATATATATCAAGGACCCCAATCAGTGATTTTGAGTTTGGATCCTGTCCAATTGAATTGTTTATCTTCTCCACAATCCTACAACATTTTAAATGATGGAGTTATACATCAGATATAGAAAATAGATTTTTTTTAAAAACAATGTTCCACTTTCTATACATTTTGACTAATCTCTCAAATCCTTACCAGTCAAACAAGCGAGAATAGACCGTCTTAGCTAAAGCATCCCTACTACCAAGTGCAGCTTCAGGATCAAGAGTTCTTGTGATGACTTCCTCTGGTGTTACCATAACACGTTTGATCAGTGCATCCTCCAAACTTTTAGCATCGCACCTGTTGATAGATGATGGTAAATCAAAATTAAAACTGAAGAGTCTAGATTTCTCATCTGTCACGTTTAGATAGAAGTTTGAATAAAAAAGTGTGAGAACTTACATGAGCAACTCTGCTGTCACGTTTAGATGGTATCTAGATTTCTCATCTTTAAGCACTGAAGAGTGAAGAGTCTATCTCCTCTCCCTTTGCAAACTCAATATTACCAAGATGAAGAATTGCAGCTACAACCCTGAAAATTGAATCCTGAAAGATCTCTGCAATATAAGAAACCAGAAAGATAATAATAATATATATATGTAGTACCTTAAAAAAAACATACCTGTTCCTCTTCACTGATTCCAACAATGTCCATTGCCCTCCTGGTGGCAAGATACTCATGAGCATCACTTACACCCTCGAGCCCAAACGACTTTGACTGATTCAAATAATGGTACGACTGTGGACTTTCCAATTTAAACTTCTCTCTGTCCTGAAAATGAAGAAAATGCACTTGTAACTTGTAAGTACCAAGCATTTCAGCTGAAAGAATTGGAAAAATAAGTAGTATTCAAATATTTACCTCGGGTGGTGCGGCACAAAGAAGATAAAAACAGTGGTAGTTTCTTTCAGGATCTGATATCTGACAAACACGAGACCTCTCAAGAAGGTAAGTTCGAATAGCTGCTCCAGATATCCTCCCACTCTTATCGAACTGTATCTCAACAAATTTACCAAAACGACTGTTTGGACATACCACAATTTAACATAGTGACAGTATCATCAGAATAAAGATCCAAGTATATCATATTACTGAAAAAATCATAATTTTAGAGTGTGCAGAGAAATCAAGTACCTTGAGTTGTTATTCCTGACAGTTTTTGCATTGCCAAATGCTTCTAGGACTGGATTTGACTGCAAAATTATGCAAAACAGAAACAAATACACATTTGTTTATTGATTTCCACAACTAGACTTAATATGTCAGCTGCAATAAAGTAAAATCCAATCTTACTTCCAAGACTTGCTGTTCAACTGTGCGTCCTTCGACTCCAGATCGACCACCTAAATGTGCAAGATATCTCATGAGCATCTTTGTTGTTTCAGTTTTACCAGCACCACTTTCTCCACTGACCAAGATTGAATTGCTTTTTCCTTCATTAATCATCGCCCTATTTATAAAGTTAACTACATTAGCTTAAGGAACAGAGAGTAAACTAAATTCCTGGATAAAATGTGTACGGTATACCTATATGCAACATCAGCTACAGCAAAAACATGGGGACTAAGTTCCCCGAATCCTGCTCCTTTATATTGTTCCATCATGTGTGTATCATACAGATGAGGTAATCTTTGAAACGGATTTATAGCAATTAAAATATTCCCGGTATATGTCTACAAAAATGAATAAAAAGAGATATACTATTAGTAATCCATTATTTGTCTCCAAAACAGCTCATAACAATCAGAGAAGATGAATTATAACATCTCACATAAATCTCATTAAGCTCATATCTGGCTGCCAAATTCTGTAACACCCCAGGTTCATGCAAATATGAAAGCCGTGTCATGTCATCGACACCTCCAGGGGGAGCTTCAGTATCCTTAGGGTACGCTTTTGAGAAATTTGTAACAATCTGTAGTCAATTAAGATAGACACAAGTCAAGTAAGTCAAACGCAAGCCGATCAAGTCAAACCAAGTCAATGTAGCATTATGTCACTAACCGTCCTCCCCTTTGTGGTATGTACATGAAGCTCCTGCCCATTAATTCTAGTCACTTCCCCATCAATCCATGCTAAAACAGGATCTTCAACCCACACATGCGAACCTACAATAATATTGACTGGTGCCGCCTGCAAGTACTGGTTTAGACACGAAAAAAGCATAGATTGCAAAATCATAAATATTGAATATGGTACCCGCCACTGAATCCTACAGACTTGTGCTACCATCTGAGCAGTATCAGACTATCAGCATTCATACAATAAAGACTTACATGGATTTAGCTACATAAAACTGAACTACATCCCTTTTATCAGTCGGATTTAATTATAACTCAGTTGATACCCAAAGGTCAAAACACTGGTCTATGATGGGATGATGAAATAGAGTTATAATATTTTACCAAAATTCAAAGCTCACCCTTGTTTTTCATTTCATAATACTCAAATTCTTTTACACTGGAAGTAAGGAGAAGTTAAAAACCATAAAGCGATCAAATTACATGACACAATCAACCCATTTACAAGCAGTAGTATTGTCTTATACTCATCTAGCCTTATATTAGACAACAACCACGCAAACAACATGAGTACCAATGTTTTGCAACGACTGTCGATATAAACAATATGGTCACGTTTGTAAAAGCACCTATACACTTAAGGATTGATCCTAACCCAAAACTGTTAGTCAACATGACCGTAGATAAGTGGGATTGAAATATCTTGCTTTAATGGACTTTACGCATACTTAAATATGACCAAAAAATCAGCCAACTCAATGGATCGCGTTAATACGAGTAATTTATCATTGAATCAAGGATAACTTGTGTAGCCTCGATTTCGTAAAAAAGCATATGCACCACAGCGTATGTCAAGCAATCATACGTCAACAATTGTCTCATGTCTCCTAACAACTGATGATAAAAATTCATCAATATTCAATATACGTAAGTCAACAATCAGGAAAACTGGCCTTCAGGTTAAACAAGAAGTCAAGAAGTTAACCTAAATCCACAAGCTACGCAATTGTCTGGCATCTACTAAGAACTGACGCATCGATATACCTAAGGCCATGCTTGGAAAATGTGAACCTCATGTATAAACCGGAAGCTAACCTAAATCCTTAACAACCTAAAAACAAACTCAATAATATTGAGTTACTTAACACCTATATTAGCCCCAATTTTGATCCTAAAACCTACCTACCTACCTACCTAAAAACAATATACTACTTAAAACTTGATTGAATACTAAAGTTTAGCAAAAATAAAAATAAAAAAAATAATCATACAATAACATCTTCTTCATCGACTTAAACCTATAGATACAACATATATATAAGCAAGCAATTGACAGCTGGCAAAACGAAGATTCAATCAAATAAGAAGAAACTTAGTTGAATTAATTTGACTTCAAATAATGATAAATATTGACAGAAAGGAGAAAAGCAAATAAAAATATAAAGTGTTACCATTGAAGATGATGACTAGAGAGCCCTATCGATCTCCTTCCTTGTCATCAAACACAATTTAGAAAGAAAAAAAATGAGACGACCGAGTTACAGAAGTGACACGGAAGTAACTCGGTGACTCAGATCGGTGCTAATAATAATACAAACAATAAGATGATGATGATGATATAAAAGAAGAAGAAGGAGAAAAAACTTGTAATGATGATGATGATGTAAATTACAACTTTTTGGAACTATTTATATTTGTATTTTGTTTATCGCAGAAATGAGGTAGAGAATTTTGTATCTATTCTGTATATATATATTTATTATTATTATTAGAGATACACACAGCAAAGCAAAAGCAATGTAAGAGTTGTGTGTGGGGTTTGCTTTCTCTCACTAAAAATAACAAGTTTCTCTAGATTTTGGTGGTCAAGCAAAATGTAATGAAATTATATGAAAGGAAGGAAGGTTGAGCGAGCGAGCGGCGAGGAGTTATGATAGTGTTTTGTATTGGGAGTCAGTCAGACCGTCCACAAACACAACACACACAAAATGGCTGGGTGGCTGTAGGCTCAAAATCAGACATTGTATTTTCCACATTCCAGCTTTATTTACCAATTTGCCCTTTTCTTACTACTTTTTTACCTAGATTCTGCTGTATCTACTAATTTTTGAAATTTGAAATTTCCCATTCCCGTTTACATGTTAACGTTATTGTATTATTATTATTGTTATAGATATATGTAAATTTTATATAACACTTTCTTATATTTTAATAATACCAAAATATAGGTTACGAGCATGGTACCCGCGCAATGCGGCTGGGGAAGACGGTCTAGTGGTGTCGGTGATGGTATTATTGATGGTGGTGGCGGTGTTGTGTAGGTTGATGTAATTGTGATAGTGAGAATTTTTAGAATATAAGGGCTTAAAGTGTAAATTTTTAAAATAAAGGTTTAGAGTGTAAATTAATTCATTAAGGGCAAATTTGGTATTTTATAAAAACTCTTTCCATAGTGGGTGTTTATTAAGGGTAATTTAGTAATTTTGTATGTAACTATTGTGTAAATATTTCTAAAAATGAGGGGTGTGATAATTTTTATAAAGGAATATAGATAGATAGATATATGTAAATTTTATATAACACTTTTTTATATTTTAATAATACCAAAATATAGGTTTACATAATATAATTAGAGATAGAGATTTTATTAAGGAAATTGATATTAGTATCACACTTTTTATCATTGATAAATCTAACATTATGTATTATGTACTTGTACCGCCTGTAATATTAGTTGTACTATGTGGTTGATTACAAAATTGTGTATAAATATGGGCTCCTTTTTACTAATTACTAAACTATTTATGAACAACAATTGATGATTTTTAACGAATTTAAATTCAAACTTGAGTAAATAAAATCGTTTATCTAATTGAATGAACGAATATAAACATAGCTTTCGTTCGTTCGACTCTATCAGAATGTTCAATAGTTTGTTCGTAAACATTCATTTAATTATGTTCGTTTATAAAGGTACATTTAACTTATTTGTGATCTGTGATCTAAGTTCTTATTTATAAGAAATAAAAACCTTTAATATAACTATAAATACTTGTCTAATTTTTAAACCATATCAGCTTTTCATTTACAACTTTCATTCCATTAACTTGACGTTATATTTTAAAATACTTGAACAATGAATTTCTAATAATAAGATCACAACCAAGAATACTTGAGTACTTGACTATTATTTTACGAGTTTAGTGATTAGTAATATTGATCTACAAGTCATGATGCTTCTTATTACGAATCAGTTAACTTCTCAATCGAACATGAATACAACTTTACGTTTGTGTTATTCATTCGTGAATCATTTGTTAAGTTAAACAAACAAATATGAACAAGGTTTTTTTTATTCATTTGCACACATAATTATGTTAGGACCAGTTCACCTGGTAACTGGCCAGTCTCCAGTTGCACCTGGAAACCCAGTGAAACTGTCCAGTGAAACTGGAGACCTAGATGATTTTTTGAGAAATATATTGAAATCCAGTTGCACCGTACAGTCAACGCAACTGAAGACTTCCTCCAGTTGAGAACTGACCAAGTTGAAGAATCATTCCAGTTGAAGTCGAAGACAACAAATGGAAGATAGAGAATGGCAATGGCAGCGAAGCCCAGTTGACATTCTAGTCAGTTACAAACTGGAGACCATCAGTGGAAAACTCTTACAAAGCTTTACACTGATTACGAGGAATTGACTTTTATGCTTTATGTACCTTTACCCGGATAATGAGATTTATCTTATTATTTAATTGCAAAAAGGTACATAAAGGTGGTTGAGTAAAGTTGCTTTATCATGCGACTTTACACTGCTTTTTAAGGAATTAAATGCTATTCCTTAAATGATCTCAACCACATTTGTACGGCCAAAGTTAACATCCCAATGTTAACTTTGCCTATAAATACAAGTCATTGCACACCAAGAATATTACTTCTTCGAATACACTTCGATAGAATTCACACTTTGCAAACCTGCAATATTCTTGGTGAACTTGTGCAATATTCTCTCAATCGCTAAAAGGAACATTTCACAACTTTAAGTGTTTCGATTGTCTAGAGAAATTCCGAGTGTAGATCAATTGTATTTCATAGGTTGTTAGGATATTTACATTCTTGTATTATCTTGGTTCCGCAACAACCTTGTAATTTATTTAACATCAATAAATAAATTACACATTGAAAATTACATATTGTCTCATCAATTTATCTTACAAGTATTTTGTATTATTGCATTGTTCTTTACTTATTGTCATTTAAATAAGTAATCTATCTAGAACTTGGTATATACTCACTGCAACTGGTCGTCTCCAGTTCAGTGCATATAATGCAAAGTAACTCCACCATCGACATAGAGGTGTCTTCAGTAGTACCATCTATTGAGTTGGGACTTACAAGTGGTATCAGAGCAGAAGGCTAATAAACTTGCCTAGATCTGCTAAGATGAACACTACTGAAGGTGGAGATGGTTCTGGTTCAGGTGAAACCCCTTTGAATAATAATGCACAACCTTTTCAAAATGTTAATACAAACCCTCCTCCTCCTACTGCCCCAAATCACGTCCATGTACATTATTCTAACACTCCTGTTCCCAAATTCAATGGAAACAGTGAGACTTTTGGTACATGGAAGGCTAGAATGCTTTTGCATTTTGGTGGGATTGAAAGGTATATGTTGAAAATCCTTAAGGATGGACCATATATACCCATGTCTCTTGGGGTAAGTCCTCTTCTTGATCCAACTGGAAGAAGAGGTTCAAGAGAAAAGCTCGAAGACCATTGGTCTGATGAGGATCGTAGACTTGTTGATATGGACACCAGACTCAAGAACATGATCCTTGGAGCTGTCCCTGAAGATCTAATTCCAACACTTGTGTTGTTCCCCAGTGCCAAGTCAATGTGGGATGAATTAGTTATTCAGTTTGAAGGAGGTGATGACACTATTGTCACCAGGAAAGTTGCCTTGAACAAGAAGTATGAATCCTTCTTTGCCTTGCCCAATGAAAGTCTAACTGGTACATACACCAGATTTTCTAGCCTCATTAATCAGCTGGGAGGCTTGGGTGTAGAGAAGGATAAGGATATTCTTCTTGAGAAGTTTTGTGATATTCTTCCTTCCAAATGGAAAACATGGTTCTTGTCTTGAGACAAGGTAAAACCTTGCACAGCCATACTCTTGCATCGCTCTATGGAGCCTTCAGATTCACTGAAGATAACAATGTTGCAAGACTGGTGGCTGAGCAAGATGCCATGAACCATGCCCAGAGTTCCAAGGTTGCTAGTGTACCTGAGCGACCTTGTGCTGCCTTAATGTCTGCAGAGAGTGTCCAGGCACACTCAATGAAGGAGATGTTAAACAGTTTCTTAAACTCTGGTCTGACCACTGAAAACAGTGATGGTTGTAATGAAACTGACGATGATGATCTGGTAGCCATGATTGCTAAAACCTTTAACAGGTTTAAGCATAAGTCTAAAAGATTTAATGGCCCCAACAATGCTTCCAGCTCCAGCTCTCTGGATAAAACCAATCTTACATGCTATAAGTGTGGTAAGAAAGGTCACTTTATGAAGGAATGCAGATCTAGTCAGTTGAACAACCAAACTGGCCCCCTGTCCCTAATTTCAATCGTCCTGATGATAGCTACAAAGCTAAATACAAGAAGCTTAAGGCCCAGATTGCCCTCATGTCCATGGAAAAGGAAAAGGATCAGTGCTTAATGGCACAAACTAAGGGAAAATGGGAGTACTCTGATGACTCATCAGTTGATGAAGAAGAGGAAAGGGACATGTGTTTCATGGCCATGGAAGATCAACAGCAGCAGCACGTGGCAAAAGAAGATGTCATCACTGGAAGATGGGTGGACATCATCTTGAAAAAGGTATGTGACTATGATAACCAGGTTGACCCTGAACTGAAACTGGACCTGGCTGAATCATTAAGTGGTGATTTAGCTTATGAGGAAACTGTAAGAGCTGATAGTGAAAGATATCTTGACACTATCTTAATTGAACTGAACAACGTTAAGCCACAACTTAATGATCTACAAAGTGTCCAGTTGGCTCTCAAGGAGTCAGTTTTAAAGATTGAGGCTTTAGAACTTGATAATCAAAAATTATTTTCTGATCTTGAAAAAGAACAAAAGATTATCAAGTCATGGGTAAAAGCATCTGGAAAAAACTATGATGCATTTTCTAGAACTATCGATGCCCAGAAAAATGCATGGAAATCTGGGGATCTGGAGATGGCAGCTCTCATACCAGATCTTCATGCATTGCCTCCAGCTCTCTGGATAAAACCAATCTTACATGCTATAAGTGTGGTAAGAAAGGTCACTTTATGAAGGAATGCAGATCTAGTCAGTTGAACAACCAAACTGGCCCCCTGTCCCTAATTTCAATCAGCCTGATGATAGCTACAAAGCTAAATACAAGAAGCTTAAGGCCCAGATTGCCCTCATGTCCATGGAAAAGGAAAAGGATCAGTGCTTAATGGCACAAACTAAGGGAAAATGGGAGTACTCTGATGACTCATCAGTTGATGAAGAAGAGGAAAGGGACATGTGTTTCATGGCCATGGAAGATCAACAGCAGCAGCACGTGGCAAAAGAAGATGTCATCACTGGAAGATGGGTGGACATCATCTTGAAAAAGGTATGTGACTATGATAACCAGGTTGACCCTGAACTGAAACTGGACCTGGCTGAATCATTAAGTGGTGATTTAGCTTATGAGGAAACTGTAAGAGCTGATAGTGAAAGATATCTTGACACTATCTTAATTGAACTGAACAACGTTAAGCCACAACTTAATGATCTACAAAGTGTCCAGTTGGCTCTCAAGGAGTCAGTTTTAAAGATTGAGGCTTTAGAACTTGATAATCAAAAATTATTTTCTGATCTTGAAAAAGAACAAAAGATTATCAAGTCATGGGTAAAAGCATCTGGAAAAAACTATGATGCATTTTCTAGAACTATCGATGCCCAGAAAAATGCATGGAAATCTGGGGATCTGGAGATGGCAGCTCTCATACCAGATCTTCATGCATTGCCTCCAGCTCTCAAGGTTGAAACACCTTATGATCAACCTGAAGCTGTTGAAACTGAACCCATTGAGACCACCCCCCTTGAGGTTAAACCTGGAGCCAAACAGGCTAAAGCTCCAGTCAAAAAGGCCACTGGTAACAAGCCTTTACCTCAAAAGTCTAAGGTGCCCAAGACCCAACAGACTAAAACTCCAACTGAACCAAGGTCCAAGGTTCAGTTTCCTGATGAAAATAATATTTTGATTAATCTGGAAAGTCAACTCCAACTTTTGTCTCGACAGGTTCAGAGTTGTACTGCCCGGATTAAAAATCTGGAAGGAGGTTCATTACCTCCAGTTTTCAAACAAAATATTAAACCACTCCCTTCAAAAACTAAACAAAAGAATGTTCCATCTGGAACTAAATCTGGTAAATATAAGGGGAGTAAGTATCAAGTACCAATCGTTTTTACTCCTGCACCTGGAGCTGGTGAAAGAGCTCCAGATGCAGCCTCCGGTTCAACACCACAACAATCTACTGTGACTTCTGTAGAGAAGTCCAGTGAACCCATCAAGAAAAGATGGGTTCACAAAAATAACTAATGATTTTTGTGGTTGTGCAGGGCGATCGAAAGAAGAATATCTGGTATCTGGACAGCGCTGTTGGCCGGACTATGACCGGATGTAAGCCCCTGCTTGAAGAGTTCACTGTCCAAGATGGACCGACAGTGACGTTTGGTAATGATCAATCTGGAAAGACTGAAGGATATGGTGTGCTCAATAATGGACAAGTCGAATTCAAAAGAGTTGCATTGTGAATGGTTTGAAATACAACCTGATCAGTGTCAGCCAACTTTGTGATGATGGCTTCAGAGTTTTGTTCGATATTGCACAAGGCACCATATTTAACAAGGATTGGAAAGTGGTGATGGTTGCACCAAGAAAAGGAAATGTGTACATCATGGATATGGAACCAGCTCCAAAAGAGCAATGTTTATATACCAAGGCTGATGAGGACACCAACTGGCTATGGCATAAAAGATTATCCATCTTAATTTTAAAAATATTAACAAGTTGTCTCGCAAACAACTGGTTGATGGGATACCTCAGATTTCTTTTAATAAAGAAAAGCCATGTCCAGGGTGTGAGATGGGCAAGCAGAAAAGGGCCAGTTTCAAAACTAGGCAAAATTTTAGCATCACTGAACCTCTTCACATGCTACATATGGATCTCTTTGGTCCAGTGAATGTTCAAACTAGAGCTGGAAGGAAGTACACTCTAGTTGTGGTTGATGAATTCACCAGATACTGCTGGGTGGTATTCCTCAGATCCAAAAGTGATGCACCTGCTGAAATCATCTCTATCATCAAAAGAATTGAGCTCAAGTACACTCAAAAAGTTTGTCAGTTGCGAAGTGATAATGGTACTGAATTCCAAATAAGGTACTTGAAACATTTTGCAATGACACTGGCATCTCTCAAAACTTCTCATCAGTTCACTCTCCAGAGCAAATGGAGTTGTGGAAAGAAAGAATCGCACACTGATAGAAGCGGCCAGAAGTATGCTATCTGAATCTGGTCTTCCCACCAGTTTTTGGGCTGAAGCAGTTGCAACTGCTTGTCACACCCAAAACCGGTCAGTCTACATCAAGAGACATAAGAAGACTGCCTATGAAGTACTCTGGAATCGTAAATCAAATATTGGATACTTTCATGTATTTGGTTGTCCAGTTTATATCTTAAACGATTCCAGTCAGCTTGAAAAGTTTGATGCAAAAGCTAATGAAGGGGTATTTTTAGGTTATTCAGATATTCGAAAGGCCTTTAGAGTTTATAATTATAGACTCCAAAAGGTTCATGAGACAATTCATGTCACATTCGATGAATCAACTGAAGCAATCAACAAGAGACCAAGCCTTGATATTACTCCAGTCGTTCCAATCAATTTTGGTGAAACTGACCAAGTTCATCAGTCAGTTGTTTCACCAAAAGATGTTTCCAGTTACAACAAATTGGAACCAGTTAAGAAGAAGAAAAGCATCAGTGACACATCATTTTATCCCTCCATCAATTTCAACTTACCACAAGAATTGGTGATTGGATCTGATGTACGTGCCACTCCAATATCAGCACCAGTTCAAACTCCAACTTCTCCAGTTCTTCAAGAAATGCCTTTGAATGAAGAATTTCATGATGCAAATCGTGACCTCATTGACTCTGATGAGGATGTAGAAGTAGTTTGGACTGATCCTCCTCCAGAAGCTACTGCAACTGAAGAAGATCGCCAGGTGACTTGCACTGATATTGTTATGCACCAGCCTAGTCATTACACTAGATGGACTCGAGCACATCCAATTGAACAGATTGTGGGAGATCCAAATAGTGGGGTTCAGACTAGAAGAGCCACCAGTGAGCAATGCTTAAACGTCACCTTCTTATCTTTAATTAAACCAAAGAAGATTGACGAGGCTATGGCAGACCCAAGCTGGGTGGAAGCTATGCAAGAAGAGCTCGTCCAGTTTGAAAGGAAAAATGTTTGGGTGCTTGTTCCTTGTCCACCAGGGTTAAAGAAAGAACCCATTGGTACCAGATGGGTCTACCGAAACAAAATGGATGAAGATGGTCATGTTGTAAGAAACAAGGCCAGATTAGTTGCCCAGGGTTATTGTCAAACAGAAGGCGTTGACTTTGATGAAACTTTTGCTCCAGTTGCAAGACTTGAAGCCATCAGAATATTTCTGGCTTATGCAACCCATCTGCAGTTCAAGGTCTTCCAGATGGATGTCAAAAGTGCGTTCCTAAATGGAACATTGAAAGAAGAAGTTTATGTTAAGCAGACTCCAGGTTTCATCGATGAGAAGCATCCTCATTGGGTTTATAGACTGAACAAAGCATTGTATGGTCTAAGACAAGCCCCAAGAGCCTGGTATGATACTCTAACTAAACATCTTCTTAAAAATGGCTTTCAAAGAGGTGCAATAGATAATACCTTATTCATCTTGAAAGAAAGAGGTAATATCTTATTGGTACAAATTATGTTGATGACATTATATTTTGGTTCAACTGATCATGCAATGTGTAAAAAGTTTTCTAAAATCATGTCATCTGAGTATGAGATGAGTTTAATGGGTGAATTAACATTTTTCTTAGGTCTTCAGATTAAGCAAACTGAAAATGTAATTTTCATAAACCAAGGAAAATATGTCAGAGATTTGTTAAGAAAATACAAATATGATTCAATCCCATCGAAAAACACACCTATTGCAGCACCATTAAATTTGGACTCTGACCCAACTGGTAAACCAGTTAACATAACTGACTATCGTGGTATGGTTGGTTCACTGATGTACTTAACTGTCAGTCGACCAGATATAATGTTTGCAACATGTCTATGTGCCAGGTTTCAGGCTAACCCTAAAGAATCACATTTGCACGCTGTAAAGCGTATCTTTAGATACCTGAAAGGGTGTCCTAATCTTGGTCTTTGGTACCCCAAAGGCTCAGGATTAGATCTAATGGGTTATTCAGATCATGCAGGTTGTAAGATAGATAGAAAATCAACAACTGGTGGTTGTCATTTCCTTGGAGGAAATCTGGTAAGTTGGACCAGCAAGAAGCAGACTTCAGTCTCTATGTCCACTGCCGAGGCAGAGTACATTTCTGCGGCCAGTTGTTGTGCCCAGATTCTCTGGATCAAGAACCAGTTACTAGATTATGGTCAAAAGTATACAAGGACCCCAATCTTTTGTGACAACACCAGTGCAATTGCTATATCTCACAACCCAGTGATGCACTCCAAGACAAAGCATATTGACATCAGGTATCATTTCATTCGTGATCATGTTATGAAAGGAGACATTGAATTACATTTCATCCCCACTGACAAACAGTTAGCTGATGCTTTTACAAAACCTCTCGATGAGAAAACCTTTAAACATCTCATCAGCGAACTGGGAATATTAAATCCTTAAAACTGGAGCTTTCTTTGTTATTGAACGCGTCAGTGACACTGATGAAGTTCTCCAGTTGAGGAGGTCCAGATAATCTTTGCTCGCCAGGCTATCGAACGCCGTTGTGATACTATCCTGGCACTAATCGATTTCTGGATCATCATTTTAGGGGGAAAGACTCAAAATAATTTTCTGACTAAAATTCGTTTTTGTTTGAAAATGGCAACTGGAGAACTCTCCAGTTGGAAACTGGCACTGGACTGATCCTTCAGTGACCAGATTCAGTCTTGTCTTATTTTTATAACGTTAGAAATACTTGGTCAATATTTGTGACACGTGATGGTACTCGAGTGTTTTAAACCACTTGGTATCGTGATCTGACGTGTTAAAGCTATTTTAGTACTTGACAACTGTTTGTATTGGGAAAAGAAAAAGTGAGTGGGCGCGTGGGTAAGATAAGCCGTCGTAGCATTTAATGCTGGCATGGTAGCATTTAATGTTGACATGGCAAATTATTATTTTATTTCAAAATTCAAACTTACTTTGTGAAAATATCTACAAAAAGGATTGTGTTTAATAAAATATAATTTTTGGTATTTCATTGGGATCTTGAATCCATTATAAATACCCTTATTTACTCCGAACTCATTTACTTCTTTCTCTTACATTCTTTCATTTACTTCCCAATCATCAAAATTGCTTCATTTCTCTCTGCTTCACAAATCAAGAACCCTAAATCCCTAATTTCATTTTCATTTTTCTATGGCTCCTAGATCATCCCGTTCAAGAGATGTAAATCTCTTGACTGTTCCATATGCTCCTTCACCAGATGTCAAACCGGCATCTGGTGCTCCTAGTAATGCTTCTGTCATCAAACTCAATCCAAATAATCCGATGGCAAGCTTACAAGGATCTCAAGGGTCCAATACCCTTATTGGTAGAATCCAAAAGTTTTTGAAGGATTCTCCAATAGGACCCTCATTCTCTCTAAACCCACGCAAGTTGTTTCACAACTACTTGTGTAAGTTTTGGTACACTGCCGTTCTTTCTTCCGATTGTTCCTCCATCAGTTTCACATTAAAGGATGGAACAATCCAGTGTACCTTGTCCGCTGAAGTATTGAGGGATGCCTTACGCCTCAATTACTGGAGAGAGGGTGAATCTCCAGTCGTCTTACCCCCAAATATAAATTTTCGTCAAGTCCTCCTAGAAATGGGACATAAGGAGTGCTTGGATAATGGGGTGTTGAAAACGAAGGGTGCGATGACCATGAAGGGTCTTACACCTTCATGGAGGTATTTTTTCATCCACCTGGTAGAGAGTATGGGTGGGAGTTCTGGTGGTCTTGACCAGATCAACTCCTCACAAGCAGAAATGGCTTACTGCTTGTGGAATGGATTGAGAGTAGACTTTGCGGATATTTTGTTTAGAAGCCTGGTACAAAAGCTGAAGGGCACAAGGGGTGTTTGTATCCCCTTCTCAAGGTTTCTCTCTCTCTGTTTTAAACATATTATGGGCAGAGAAGCATATTTAAGTACAGATTCACCGTACACTGCTCCAGATATGTTGAGGAATTTAGACTCTCTGGTATCTGAAGCTGGAGAGGTCGAAATTCCAGAACGAATGCAACTGGCATTCGCTTCAACTGATGTACCTATTGAAGGTGAGTCAGAAAGGCAACTGGGCGGGCCTCAAAATAATGAGGGACCCTCCAGTTCGTCTAATGTTGTGGTTGAGGATAGAGTAACCATAACTGAAGCAACTCCAATTACATCTATCCCTGGTGAAGATACTTCGGTATCTGATCCACCAACAGATGCACCCATCCAGGAAACTGGGGAAGGTCATCTGGAGACTGACCCTTCTGGCCAGCCCTCAGTTATATTCATGGATCTGGACATGAATGTTAATGACGAGGAAATCCTTATAGAATCTTCGGATTCTGAAGGTACTGAAACAGACTTGGAGATTTTTGATGCTGCTGTACCAGATCAAAACCCTTCATCTCCAGTCTCGCTTCCAGATGCATCAATTTCACTTTCACCACTCCAAGAAAATGTGCCTACTGATATACCATTCCCATCTTATAACGATTCACCAACTGGGCAATTCTCACTTGCTCGAGAAATGCCACCCCCACCGCCGCCGTTGTTCACACCTGAGCATTCTCAGCATGAACAACACTTTGATTTTCCAGTCCTTTCTTCTACTACCACTCCTAATATTTCTTCAACTGCTGGTATGACAACTGGGGAGACTTCTCTAAGTTTGCCTCCTCCAGTTTCTCCAGTAGTAACTGCTGCTGGTCCAGTGACACCTTCTCCTTCGTCACTGGACAGTCAAGTTGTCTCTTTACAAGCCGATCTCCAAAACCTTCTTACTAGGGTGGAGGAGATTCAAAGGACACTTGACAAAAACACCAAGTCTTTCTCTAGATACCACAAGGATCACTTGACAAACATTAAGGTGGTTGATCTGGGGATAAACAAGTTTTCATCTAATGAAGACTTGGTGTTCAAGAAGCTAAATGAGTTGGTCACTGGCTGTAATAATCTGGCAACATCTTTGAAGGAAGCCTTTGACCTTACTCAGTCCAAGGTCACAACGTCAATCTCCAATCTGCTTGGCAACACTGTAAGAACATCTGAAGTAGATTTGAGGGAGATTGAAAGGCAGGTAAAGGAATTAGTTGAAAAACCTGGCCTAAATGTGACTGAACTTGGAGAGCAGTTGATGACTTCAGTTGGTCAGAAGATAGAGGATACGCTGGGTGCTAGAGAAGCACAATTGATTGAAAGGGTGATGTCTGAGATCACCAAGCTGGCCACTCCTCAGGTTGATCTGGCCCCACTCACCAGTGAGATCAACCAGCTGAGAGGCAGCATTGAGAATTTGAACACCGAGGTATCTCTACATGCTCAATCTTTAGATAAACTGACAACTGAAGTAGATAATTTGAAGAAGAAGGATGATGAAGTGAAGGAAAAGGTTGTCTCTGGTTTGGATGAAGACTCCAAGATCCTAAATGAATTAAAAACTGGTCAAGAACAAGTTACTGCCAATGTTTTGACCCAGTCAAAGGAGACCAACCATTTATGGAGGTCTTTCAGAATGATGTGTGGGATTTTCAAGGAGTGTAAGGACATGCAATCATGGCAGCCTCTTGACCGGTTGCCATCTCACCCCTCTGAATGAGAAGGTATTCGGGCAGGTCTAGATGCTGCCAAGGGGGAAAGAAGTGCAGTCCTTCCACCAGTTGCACCTGGAAGAACTTCATCTGGAAGTCAAGTTGGAAGAGAAATGGTTGTAGCTACCAGTACTGAAGCTGGTGAGCAAGATGTTAGGGGGAATGTGTTGGATAAGGGAAAAGGTTTAGCTGTTGATGCATCTGCCCAGCCGGCCACTGATGTAATGTTAGAAACTGGCAATGCTGATATACTTCCTCCAGTTTCAGATAGTGATAGCAGAAGACTGGCTAGACTTGGCAATGATATTAAAGAAAGAAAGAAGATGAAACAAAGAAACCAAGTTGAAGCCAGGGCACATCTTGCACAGATCAAGTTGCTTGATATGAGTGATGCCAATCTTTTGGGTATCACTAAGGAGGAGTATGCCAGAGTTAAAAATGATCCCAGGATAGTTGACCAGTTGAAAGAAATGCTGGATGTTGAACTGGACAGACACTATCCTGAGGATGAAGCTGAATTTGATGCCAGAAGCTTGAACATATCAGTGGAGAAGGCTAAGGAGAATAGGGCCAGTGGGATTCTTAAACGAATTGCAAATGTTAAGAAGGTTGTGAAGAAGGTTTTGAATCCACCAAGAAGGATTCCACAACCAAGAAGACCACTGTCAAGAGATGCTGACCTTAGCACATTTGTTGAACCAACTGGCGAGGTATCTAATGAAGACATCAAGTCCGCTGTACTGGCTGCTGGTGCTGGGAGTATAAAAATAACAAATGAATCTGAAGCAAGAAGCTATTACTCCCAGATCATGTCAACCAGAAGACATAGTGGTACTATCAATGGTGTCAATGTAACAATCAAGCCAGGCACCAAAGTCTTTCAAGTTGAAGTTAGTTATACCAGAGGGCCACTGGTTAAAACTGACAATCCTGGTGCTATGCAGTATGGGTTCAGTGAATGGGTGGAAATGGTGAAGGTGTTGGATGCAAAGGCACAAAAGAATAGGTTTGAGAAAGCATGGGTGAACTTCTTAAGGGGCAAAATTCAACATAAAGAGAATCTGGAGCAAAAGCTGAATATTGACCCTGAAGACTCACAACCTATTTCTTCAGTGACCAAGAGAAGAAGAACTGGCGAAGGGCCATCTCATTAAGTTCTTTCTTTTCAGTTATCTACTTGTATTTTGTTTTACATTCTGTAACTTGTATAAATTTCATTTCCTTGTATAAATGAAGTTACTAGTTTGTAACCACAAGGTAGATAATAGATTAAAATCTAACAAACCTAAAAGAAAAACCTAAGGCATTTATTGATCTATAAAAATGCCTTGGAAAACTTAGATAGATTTAAATCAAACAAGTCTCTTCAGTTCACACTTGTATAGATACAAGAACTAGAAAAAGACTTGGCAATATTTCTAGACAAATAGGGGGAATTTGTTAGGACCAGTTCACCTGGTAAACTGGCCAGTCTCCAGTTGCACCTGGAGACCCAGTGAAACTGTCCAGTGAAACTTGAGACCTAGATGATTTGTCGAGAAATATATTGAAGTCCAGTTGCACCGTACAGTCAACGCAACTGAAGACTTCCTCCAGTTGAGAACTGACCAAGTTGAAGAATCATTCCAGTTGAAGTCGAAGACAACAAATGGAAGATAGAGAATGGCAATGGCAGCGAAGCCCAGTTGACATTCTAGTCAGTTACAAACTGGAGACCATCAGTGGAAAGCTCTTACAAAGCTTTACACTGATTACGAGGAATTGACTTTTATGCTTTATGTACCTTTACCCGGATAATGAGATTTATCTTATTATTTAATTGCAAAAAGGTACATAAAGGTGGTTGAGTAAAGTTGCTTTATCATGCGACTTTACACTGCTTTTTAAGGAATTAAATGTTATTCCTTAAATGATCTCAACCACATTTGTACGGCCAAAGTTAACATCCCAATGTTAACTTTGCCTATAAATACAAGTCATTGCACACCAAGAATATTACTTCTTCGAATACACTTCGATAGAATTCACACTTTGCAAACCTGCAATATTCTTGGTGAACTTGTGCAATATTCTCTCAATCGCTAAAAGGAACATTTCACAACTTTAAGTGTTTCGATTGTCTAGAGAAATTCCGAGTGTAGATCAATTGTATTTCATAGGTTGTTAGGATATTTACATTCTTGTATTATCTTGGTTCCGCAACAACCTTGTAATTTATTTAACATCAATAAATAAATTACACATTGAAAATTACATATTGTCTCATCAATTTATCTTACAAGTATTTTGTATTATTGCATTGTTCTTTACTTATTGTCATTTAAATAAGTAATCTATCTAGAACTTGGTATATACTCACTGCAACTGGTCGTCTCCAGTTCAGTGCATATATTGCAAAGTAACTCCACAATCGACATAGAGGTGTCTTCAGTAGTACCATCTATTGAGTTGGGACTTACAAATTACATACATTACACATAGATACACATTGTTACTCATAACAATTCACATTTATTGCACACAACATATTATGTATATGAATTGAGATCCTCTAAAGTTGATCCAATTTTATAGGTAAAGTTGGATATACCATTAGATTAAATCCAATGGTTAAGATCTAAACATCAAATTTTAATCTTGACCATTGGATTTAATGAAATGGTTAAAGTTGATATAACTTTACCTATATAGTTGGATCAACTATATAATACGAAGTGACAAAAAAAAAACATATTTGACCCACACTAGATAAAAAAGGACTAAAATAAAATTTTAGATGTTACATAACTCATTTAATATATATAGATGTACTCTTAAATCTCAATAGTCATTTCAAATTAGTTTTGCCACCTCAATGGATTAACTACCACTGTGTCCACGCGCATTCTTGGTTGCTTGTTAACTACTACCAACAACATAAAAAGAAAAAAGCAATTGCCTGAATACATAATCCAAGCAATGGAGATATTTTTTTTCTCATTGCCATCCAAGACCTTAATCACACAAAAAAGAGCTTTAATTCCTGTATTGTGGATCTACCAAAGCATGAGAAAACATCCGAAGTACTTACACATCTATAGCCAAAGCAACGATTTGGATAATCCGGTCAAACACGGTAGTTCTTTCAACTTAAAATGACCTCCAATGAAGAATGCTACCAGCAATTGGCTTGCCACTCGAGAACCCAAGATCTTGTGTGATACACTTGATAAGCAACTGCTGGTTCTTCTGAAAATGGAAGGTAAACAACGAATTAGAAAGAAAAAAAAACCAAACATAAGTGAGAAATAGCATCAATAGAAAAAAAAAAAAAAAAAAAAAAAAAAAAAAAAAAAAAAAAAAAAAAAAAAAAAAAAAAAAAAAAAAAAAAAAAAAAAAAAAAAAAAAAAAAAAAAAAAAAAAAAAAAAAAAAAAAAAAAAAAAAAAAAAAAAAAAAAAAAAAAAAAAAAAAAAAAAAAAAAAAAAAAAAAAAAAAAAAAAAAAAAAAAAAAAAAAAAAAAAAAAAAAAAAAAAAAAAAAAAAAAAAAAAAAAAAAAAAAAAAAAAAAAAAAAAAAAAAAAAAAAAAAAAAAAAAAAAAAAAAAAAAAAAAAAAAAAAAAAAAAAAAAAAAAAAAAAAAAAAAAAAAAAAAAAAAAAAAAAAAAAAAAAAAAAAAAAAAAAAAAAAAAAAAAAAAAAAAAAAAAAAAAAAAAAAAAAAAAAAAAAAAAAAAAAAAAAAAAAAAAAAAAAAAAAAAAAAAAAAAAAAAAAAAAAAAAAAAAAAAAAAAAAAAAAAAAAAAAAAAAAAAAAAAAAAAAAAAAAAAAAAAAAAAAAAAAAAAAAAAAAAAAAAAAAAAAAAAAAAAAAAAAAAAAAAAAAAAAAAAAAAAAAAAAAAAAAAAAAAAAAAAAAAAAAAAAAAAAAAAAAAAAAAAAAAAAAAAAAAAAAAAAAAAAAAAAAAAAAAAAAAAAAAAAAAAAAAAAAAAAAAAAAAAAAAAAAAAAAATAAAAAAAAAAAAAAAAAAAAAAAAAAAAAAAAAAAAAAAAAAAAAAAAAAAACAAAAAAAAAAAAAACCAAAAACTAACCTGACCCATGGCACATTCACCAACCTGACCCATGGCACATTCACCTGTTGCTTAAAAACAAAGCTATTCTAACCCCAGTAGCATAACCCGATGGCAACACTTCTCAGTTTGGGCCTAATATTTATCCTAGCGCCCGCTTTTCCACATCCACTTCAGGGAGAGAGCAACCCTTCCATTTTGCCACCTCAATGGATTAACTACCACTGTGTCCACGCGCATTCTTGGTTGCTTGTTAACTACTACCAACAACATAAAAAGAAAAAAGCAATTGCCTGAATACATAATCCAAGCAATGGAGATATTTTTTTTCTCATTGCCATCCAAGACCTTAATCACACAAAAAAGAGCTTTAATTCCTGTATTGTGGATCTACCAAAGCATGAGAAAACATCCGAAGTACTTACACATCTATAGCCAAAGCAACGATTTGGATAATCCGGTCAAACACGGTAGTTCTTTCAACTTAAAATGACCTCCAATGAAGAATGCTACCAGCAATTGGCTTGCCACTCGAGAACCCAAGATCTTGTGTGATACACTTGATAAGCAACTGCTGGTTCTTCTGAAAATGGAAGGTAAACAACGAATTAGAAAGAAAAAAAAACCAAACATAAGTGAGAAATAGCATCAATTGGTTTTCAAGAATACAATTTTGCAGAATTCACTAACATTGTCACTTACTTGTTGCTTTTCATTGTGGGACTTTTAGGGTTTCTCCCCAGATTCAGCTCTTTCGAATTAGAGAAAACATGTGCCGTCTCCTGGAACACATGAATACACACAAGGAATATTCGAATCCTGTCTCTGAACTTATCTTTTGGAGTCTATGCAGGCACATTAAGTATACTTACAGGTGTAGCCACCCTTGCTTCTCCATTTTGACCACTCCCATTTTCTGGAATTCTCTATAGTTTTATGAAAAGACGAATAAAGAATGGTGATGCATGAGCAACAAAAATTAACAAAAACATTATATTAATTTATTTTTTGTCTGGTACCTGAATAATCATAGTTCTTAGTCATGCAGATAGAAACTTTCCAAGAGAAGCTGAGAAGATTACATGAATTCCAGAGATGACAAATGGAGGTAACACAAATGTCGAGACGGCAAGTTCATGGGGAAGACGTCAAGACGATACTACAAAGAAAATTTCATTAGGTTGGTGAATATCAAGACTAAGTTTAATCCTGATAACTTTTTCAGGCATGAACAGAGCATAAATAACTTAGACTAGGTTCATTAATTTAGTGAATATCAAGACTAAGTTTGATCCAGATAATTACATTGGAAAGTTTTCACCCTAAACAAATGTACTCATCATATATAGTCTACATAAAAATATATAACTTAAAGTGGGTTCATACCTAAAGTCTAAACTACGTAATTGAATTACAAAAACATATTTAGTCTGCTTGTATATCAATACACTGTAAGAAAAAACAAAGCCAAGAACTAGTCTATTTCTTTTGATCAGATATAATGGCGTCAATAAATACGAAAAGTTGAAAGAAAAGATATATAGCAAATAAAATACGAAAAAGAAAGGAAACTACTTGTAGTCAAGCACTCAACCATGATACAAATTAGGTGGCATTTCTTTATTACAGCGAATAATTGTACAGTATTACTACTAATAACATTTGGTTCACGGATTCAGGTTCTATGTCTTTCTGTTTTATGAAAAAGCAAAGACCATTAGATAGTTTTAACTTTAAATTACAACCCTTAGATCAAAATGATGATGTCATCATTGACTTTACTATTGGTCAAAGACAACATTAGCCCTTCTACTTTATATATTTAGACAAAATATAACGTCATGTATTTAGATAATATTAAGGAAAGGACCATTAGATGAGCTTTAACTTTTAATTACAACCCTTAGATCAAAATGTAGTCTCTTAACCCTCGGATAGGGTATGACCGTTTACATCTCACAATGCCCCCCACAGAGCGAGAATAGGCATCGTTGTTGTTGACAAATCCAGGTTCTATAGATAACAGCATAACTCATGAATTTTGGAATCTTTTAGCTATGGTTTTATATTTGTTGTATCAAATAATAGTGATTTAGAGGCAGCGAACCAATCACCACCTTCACCAGTAGTTTTACACAAATTCAAATGTAGGGAGATTCATGAGGGGCGGGATTGATTTGGTATGTCTGGAAGGCTAAAACTAGATCAGAACTGGATTAAAAAGAAAAAGCAAGTGAACCACTTAAACCTTTGGTTATGTCTTACAATCTTACCAGATATGATGACTGCAGGGGCCAGACAGTTTTACAAGAGTCTTAGCCAATAGAGAAGACTGTACAACTGATTCCTGCCAAATCAGGCTTTCACCATTACGTTAACCAAATCAAATCATGCCCTTCGCTTTTTGTGCATCTCCACAACAAAATATCAAAAAATTTAAAACTTATTCAGATTAAAAAGGAATTCAACCCATGAGAACCATCCATCCGATTACGTTGCACCGACGCACAAATAAGTAATAACCTTAACAGCTGCAAATCATTAAACATTACGGACTTCCTGCAAAACATGAACACGTAGGCTTCATTTTCATTAGTATCTAGACAAAAAGGATTTTTTTAGTAAAAGCATACAAGAACCAATAAGCTCACAATTAAATAAATATAGCCTAAGGTTCAAGCGAGAACCACAAAAGAGCCATTAGAACTATAAAATTAGTTCAGATTCAACTAAGAACCAACAGAAAAATGGATTCTGTTAAAGCGAATGTTAACTAATGTGTTCACATGTAAATGATCCAGGCTACTCACATGTGAATGGATGATCAAGTCCATTCACCATTATAACTGTAATAAATCATTAACAAAACATCGAAAAATCGTCCAACAATTAGCAACCCCATAAGCATGTCTACAAATCAAACTACTAACACCAACATAAGCATTTACCGATAACAACTAGCCCATCTAACCAAGCTCAAACATATAAGCACACACGGGTTCCATCCATACACCAATTAGCAACAGGAGCAGCAGCCCGTAAAGCTTATATGTATGTGTTTAGCTTTATTTTAAGTTCCAATGCGGCACTTGGTTTGTGCTCAATACTAATTAAGGTAATTACATAAATGATACACTCAGTTTTTTAACTGGAGGCAAGAAAACAAAGATAGTGCTGACAGTTGACCAACGTAACTTATACAAGTGGCAGCACCGAGGGTCCACTGGACTAATTAAAGGGTCAAAATTGGTTCGTCTCAGAATACGTAATCTATAAGCTCGAGTCAACGTATGTAATTATAGAATACGGGTCAAAACTAGTTACTTTGAAGTAAAGAAATCAAAATTGTTCACATTGAATTGGGTCCGTCCGCCCATCAGACGATTTAAGAATGATACAAAAATTAAAACAGACGAAGTTATAAGCATTTGATTGCCCTTGACTGGTTCAACCAATTAGACATCTTTCCTCATAGCCAAAATCTTCAACTTATCATTTACCCATTTGACTCATTATGATTAACTACACCCGAATTGACTGTATATCATATAGAATGGTTGAAAGTTGGAATTGTAACCTCTAATTATATACAACAGGTATATGCCAAGTTGATATAAAATGAGCACATCCTTTCTAAAGACAAAGAATTCAGTTGTCTCTCCTTTCTTCATATAAGGCACAAACTTACTCTTATTTTCAATTTGTAAATAATGCAGGCAAAGACATCCCTCCCATAGCCTCATAAAACCTTCCATGGTCCACTCTGCTGCACAAGCAAAGAGCAAAGCTAAAGAATGCACAAAGGGCAGAAACACTGGGTCAATAGCTGAACAAGAAAAAACCATGTGATTTGAGGAAAGCCAGAATGATACTTACAAAAAAGAATTTAGCCGAGAATATAAATTCCTAACGGACATTCATACTTCAAGACTAGATATGCAGTAGCTAATCAAATACAACAAACCATGGTTCATCCATCAAAAACAAACGCATCAATCAATCAAAGATGCTCATTTTATTCGGTTGTAGTATTCATATTATTAATTATTAATAAACTTGTTAATTATACGGTCTATAAATTAATTTAATTTAATAGTAATAAAAATATAATGCAACGAGACAGATGACATAGATATTGATGAAACTGACTCCATAAATCTTAAATCTCTTGATCAACACAAGCCAACCCATCATGACAACTTACCCATGACAACAGCAACATAGTACAAATGGCTGGGTTTGTTCAGGTCAAGTCTATTCTGCAAACAAAACTCGCTTGCTAAACTACTAGGAAGAAAACAAACTGAAAAATACAAACAAACTTGGGAGAATCGGTGGCTAAGAATAATTGTATAGTGATATGCTTTTATCATCCGAAACACTTGCAAGTAGACTTCCTCTAACTCCAACACTCGCGGCTTCAAACTTCACGGCCCAAACCTGGTCGGTGTGATTAGTCATGGTCTGGACTGCCGCCCTCATTTTAGGATCCCACAACTTGACAGTCCTGTCGCTAGAGCCAGATGCGATTGCTGCACCATCCGGACTCACATCAACGCTCAAAACCCAACTAGAGTGACCTGACATCGAAGACAGCAGTGTCTTCCCTTCTGCATCGTACATATGGATACGCTCATCGTCTGAGCCCGAAACAAGAACTCGTGGGTCTAGAGGGGAGTAAGCAAGAGAACGGACAGGCATTGTGTGGCCATCAAGTTGGTGAAGGAACTTAGCGCGTTGTACGTCAAAGACAGAAATAGAACCATCCATGGACCCGCAAGCAAGGTGTCTTCCACTAGGACTCCATGCGACTGAAAGAACAAACTTCTTGTTGCTGCCTTTATCAGATGGCTTAGAGCCTTCTGGACGAGGAATAGATAAAGTTGCCACCAGCTTCCATTCAGCAGTATTCCATAGCTTGACCGACGCACTACTCCCTCCCGCAACAGCAAGAGTAGTACCCTGTCAATTACATATACATTATTATTATTAACTGATGATTCAGTTTCTTACAGCCACTAATTTTAATTAGTTCCATTGCTACAGTGTGTCCTCAGAAACTTATTACTAATTTTTTTCATAATGGGGGTAATCTTGTGAAACTCATTCCTAAAACCCAACTCCTTCCTTAATAATATTCACAGACAACATAAATATATGTATATATATATATAAGATACCCTGGGATCGAATTGCATATGCCAAACTTCAGAAGGAGGTGCTTCAAGAGTAGCAATAGTGTTGTTAGATTCCACATCGAAGACGCGAATGAAGCTATCCATTGATGCGGACGCTGCAATCTTCCCAGATGGGTGTGCGGCCACGGAAACCACACCCAAACAGTGGCCGGTGTTGGTACGGACGAGGGTGAGGTCATCGGGGTTCCATAGCTTGACGGTCTCGTCAAGAGAGCCGGTGAGAAGAAGGGCGGGGGATCTGTCGGTGGCTGGGACCCAAGTGCAAGCCCACACGCAGTCTTCGTGTGATGTTTCCAACGATCTTAGCCACGCTACCTTCATTCCTCCTTCTTCTGCTGCTGCTTGTAATTTTTTTACAGATAGCTGAAAACCCTAAACGGAAGTACTTTTACGATTTTGAATGATTGATATTTTGACTTGTTAATTGACCTTTTGGAAGCTTTTTATTTGTCATAGATAAATAAATTCTTTTTTTAGATCTTTACATATATAAATTAAAAAATAAATAAATTGCAAGATGGAAACATCACGAATTTGATATTCAAAAATGTAAAAGAAAGGGAGAACATTTCCGGTTAAAAAATAATATTACTTAGAAAATTTTAAACCACGCTCTCCGCGCAATGCGGCGGTGTTTGTGACGGCAACGGTATGGTTGGCGGTAAAGTCAGCGTCGAGCGGTGTATATAATTAATGTAAAAATAATTAATGTAAAGTGTTAATGGAGATATTTTAAAAGATAAAGGGCTGATAGTGTAATATAATCATTAAATGTAGAGTTACTTATTTAATTCGTACCTAACGTTTACTCGATAATGTTGGTTTCATACCTTACCTTTAATTACTACGCGGATCATACCCAATGTTGACAAAATTCCACTCGGACCATACCTGGACCCAAACGTCGTTAGATGACCGTTAAAACACCCCACGTGAGGGATAAAAATGTAATTTCGTGTTTCTTAATTAATTAAATGGTACCTAACGTTTGCTCGATATTATTGGTTTCATACCTAACGTTTAGTTATTACTTTTTTTTTGAAAGGTGAATTTCGCTTGAATCTTCGTGTCGCGATTCGACAGCGGGAGGTTAGTATACGTTGTCTTAACCGGGTCCGCACTAAAGAGCTCATTATTAATAGAAATGCCTATTTCAAATACCCGATGGAGAAAAACCCATGTTATAATACGGAGTAAATTGAGAACATAGCAAATTATTTATACACGATAGTTGAAAATTATTTTTGAAAGATAGTTATTTTTATGTTTATTGTAGTCCATGTTAACAACAACGCAAAAATAATAAAATTCATAAGTTAAACAAAAGAAATAGTTGCCATATGGGAAAATAATAAGCTAAAGTCTCAAAACAATATGAGACATTCAGATGTGGATGATGCTACTAACTTAAATCTTATGTGTTGTTCTCTATATCAAAAGGGTCCTGATTCGCATGAACACTTTTTCTTTACTAGTGGGTTTTGCTAAGCAAGTATAGATCTAAGCGAAAGACATGGTTCGAATGCAACACAATGAAACATGGAATTGCCGATACGACTTTTGTCTACCGCCACCGAACAAGACTATGGTTGGAAACCTTACAATATACATGAATGATTTCCTACATCATATTACTTGAATATTTGTGGTTGATATTTTGTTTGCTACTTTACTAGTATAGCTAGATAACATATATATGTGACGGATATTTTTTTTTAGAAAGGGCACTATGCAGTAGAGCTAATAATTATATGGGTTGCGTAATAAGTTTGGACCAATATTCAGGTTTAGTTATGCGTTACATGTTGGATTATTATTTGATTCATTAATGGATATGCCTTTATGCAAATGATATCCAAAAAACGTTTTACCTTAAAAGACTATCACAATTTATCCGATGTCTATTGTAACTTTTTCATTGAATTATAGGGGAGAATATTATTAAATAATAATCCGAATATGAGTATATTGTTTCATTTAATTACACAAATCACATAAATACTACTAACAATAATAAAATAAAAGCAACATACATTTTTTACTTTAGTAAATATCTAAAGTAAATGTGTAACAAGGGTGCAAAATATAAAAGCTAATACTTTTTAGCAATGTTTTAAAACCGGTATTTTAATCATACCGGTGTGAAAAGATTTTCCGGTATTACCGGAAATACCGGCCGATACGACTATTTTAGTTTATTTTATTTTTTATATAAATCCTACAAAATTTGTTACAATTTAACGAAAATCGTCAAAATACAATTATAATCTACTCAAAAATAATACCAAATATGTATTTCATAACCAAATATAAGTTTTAAAGCTCACAAATAACAAAAAATAACATTAAAGTATCATAAAAATAATTTTTAAAAAATTCAATTTTTTTTTTAGAATACCGGAAATACCGGCCGGTATTGAATGGTAAAAATACCGGAAAAATACCGGAGTACCCTCCAATACCGGTAATACTGGCCGGTATATACCGGTATTTAAAACATTGCTTTTTAGACTAGACTAAGGAGGTGCCTAGGACGGAGGACCCCCTAATATCACACTAGATCCGCCAATGTATGACACGAACTAATATGATATATATCATATTACTTGTAAGTTGTAATGAATTGTTCTATGCGGTGAAATTTATACCACTATATAAAATTACACCCCTTTATTGAAAAGGAGAGTTGTAAAATGACCATTTTACTCTTAATAGATTAATTTAAACTACGAGTTTCTTATATTTTAAAATATCCTCATTACCTCTTTAGATCAATTATACATTTACATCAATATATTCCACCACTCGCCGCTGCTGTCATCACCACCCGCCGCCATTACCATATCACCGTCGCATTGCACGAGTATCCTTCTATCTTCTAAAATGATCCCAACACTGCACCATCAGCTTTACATCAGTTACATTTACATCAACCTACATCACTCGACACCGTCACCACCACCAATAGTCGCCGCTGACACCACCAGACTGCCGTCGCGGTCACCATCGTCGCATTGTGTGTGTACCGTGCTGGTATAAAATTGAGAGAGAGAAAATCAAGAAGCCCAAAATAGAAAAGAAAGTGGGCTCAAATATAGTCGAGTCAAAGAGAAATAGAACCATCCATTTTGATAAAATATAATGGTCATTATATAATTATAAGCCCATACATGTAGTAGCCCACTCTGGTGGTGAAATGTCGTTGTCCTCTGGAAGTTCTCCGCTAACCACCGTCCACCCACCGACGTTTATCTCTCCAAGCGCCACCTCATCACCCATTCTTGTTCTTCAACTGCCACGTTTACATGCCATACAAGTACACACACATATCTATAATAATAATACGAGTAATAAATATAATGCATAATTAATTACTAGCTAGTTAACCGGCCAGTATATACGTGTTCTTCGTCACAGTTAATTCCTTCATATATGATATCCATATCCATATTGGAGTAAGTAACAATAATAGAGTGTTAAGAGTAGTAGAATGTTTGTTAATCATCATGGATTGAACATTAATAATTACGAAGAAGATCAAGAGGAGGAGGGAGATAAAAATGGTAGGAATTATAATAATTTAGTTGTGGATATTTACCCTCTCAGTAACTATTTCTTCACTTCAAAACAGCCACAAATTTCTTCATTCATCAAGGATCAAGAAAGCCTAGCTGATCGTGCACTACGTCTCAAATCCAAGTATATATTACTCGTATTTAATTTAATATAGTATATATCTATATATGTTACCACTTCCGTACTTTATCATAATTAATTAATGTTCTGTTTCTAATAAATGTATATATGTATGTATTTAGTTATGATGTTCATGGAATGAGGACTTGTGTTGAGGCTGTCATATTGGTACGTATACATGTCTCGTAATTACAGTTGTATAAAAATTTATTTGATCGAGGCTGTCATACTTACAAAAATAGAAGAAGCATGTATTTAATTAGTGCTCCCTACTTGTCACTTGCCTTCATCGTTATGAATGTATATGTCGAAATTTTCTATTCCTATTCTATGTATCCACCTTCTATATATTGCTTGATAAGTAATTAATGTAAGATTAAGTGACAAAGTTTTTGTTGACGACGTGGCCGATATAATTGGGTATTTGGGTTGTTACCTAGTTACATTTATATGTTGTAAGTTGTATTATTATGTACTCGCGCATAAGTTCGTAAATTTTAACCCTCGTTCTTAATATTTGTACAGTATTTTTTTTTTCCTGTTAACTTATACATTTGACTCTTAAATTTGTAAAATCTTAATCTTTCATTCTTAAATATGTTCGGAATTGAACTTTTATTCTTTTAGATGAGCAAGAGTCTTTGGTACTCCACTTATTTGTCAATTTTTGGTTACCATTCATGACAATATACCTTTTAAAAATCAAACATAAATCTTTAAGTTCATACTTGTGTATTGTCTCAGCGGGTTGTGATCATTTGAAAACTAAAATTTTCGTGAAAACTAGAAAACTGGCCAAAACACACTGTGATATGAATTTAACACAATGTGTTTTTAATTAGTTTTTAGAAAACACATTGTGTTGAGTTCATATCACAGTGTGTTTGAACAATTTCTGATTTTCACGCGCTATCAAAAACACACTGTGATTTAAACTTAACACAATGTGTTTTTAGATTACACAATAAAAACACATTGTGTTAAATTCAGATCACAGTGTGTTTTCGCCAGTTTTATAGTTTTCAAATGAACATTTCACATTGTCTCAGCTCATATTGAGAGTAAAGTCATTTTTTTAATTTCTCGTCTACATCTAAGAATTATTAGCATGCGTTTGGATAATGTAGATGTAGGTAAGTTTGAGACCTTACATTTTTTTTTATGTGTGTTTTGAAACTGGCATGGTAAATCTGGTAAATCAGGTAGAACTATTCAAGCTTCCTCATCTATTGTTGCTTCAAACCAAAAACTATGTTTATAAGCTTCCTGGTGGCCGCTTACGACCAGGTGAATCAGGTGATCACTAACTATCTTCTTGTTAAATTCCAAACTGTTGACTATAAAAAAAAAGGCATTGTTATGTCCATGTATTTGTACATATATCGAATGTTTACAGCTAATGTACCTTGTAGATGTCGATGGCATGAAGCGTAAGCTATTAAGCAAACTATCTGCTGATGATGATAGCCACCAAACGGAATGGAAGGTATATGTGGTTTTAGTTTTGAATTTCTAGTTTATATCTTGTACGTAGTGCAAATTAAGTAACATGAATGAATGCGCTAGTTATCATTTCTTTAGGTTGGAGAATGCATTGGAACATGGTGGAAATCGGATTTTGAGACATTGCCTTCCCCATATCTACCTTCAAGTGGTAAATCTCCCAAGGTGAATTCACAGTGTTATCGAACTATATCAAGTGGGGGTTTTGGTGCATGAAGATGGTAGTAATGTAGATTTTTTTTTCCGGGTATGCAGGAGTGCATTAAACTCTACCTTGTGAGGTTGCCACCAAGTCGGGACTTTGTTGTGCCGAAAAATTTCAAGTTACTAGTTGTTCCAATGAGCCAGCTTCACGAAAGTTCTGAGGTATATATATGTCTCTTCTTTTTTAGATTATAAGTTGTGTTGAATATGGTCATATCAGTTCATGCTATAACACAAGAAGTAAGAAGTTAACGAAAGCTTGTTTGCTTTAATTAGTATTTTGTGTTTTAATGGTTGGTATTATAAATCCTCAAAAATGTGTTATATTTTATCCATCATGGTTTAAGTCGATTTTTCGATGCTTTAAAAGAAGTTTCTTGAAAAATAAAATGGTCAAAGCTCTTAAAAAAGGTAACGTTTTTAAACTTTATTCATCTAACGGAACATATTTTTAATCAGGAAAATATAGATCAACTTAACAAATCAACCTAATAATCAACTTAAAGTCATTATCACATGAAAAATGTAATCCAATAGTTCTATCTCTCAATCTTTTCCTTTGATTATGTTTAGTTTCATTATCATGTTGTTATGTTGATTATTAGGTTGATTTGTGAGTTAATTTAACAATTTCCTTTCAAAAATCAATCAAAATTCAAAAAAGGAAATGTCGTTAGTTTCATCCAATAATAATATCGTGGCTTAAAACATCATTAACAATTCTACATGAACCCCTGAGTTGGAATTGGAAACTCATTAATGGCCCGAGAACTCATGTATGGCCCTCAATGACCATCAACAATTTTTAGGTAAGACTTTGTACCAGGTTGCCCAATTGAAAATTGATCATATGAGTTTTTCATTATATTGCTATAACTTGTAGACTTATGGATCGGTAATAGCTGGGATTCTGCAACTACTCTCAAGGTTCTCTATCAACATGATAACCATTTAAGTTACCGCGTACTACAATACGTTATGCATGGTTCTATTTACAAACAAGAAACATCGTGGATTATTTTTGATACACGATGAGCTATCTGCATATAACTTTCTTTTTTTCCTGTGTGGATCGGACCAGGATCTCCTAATCGCGTGCTTGGACCAAATAGGTAAACATGAATAAGTAGCTTGGTTATAGTTGAGGATTGTTTTTTCTTCTTTGTGTATTTTGGTATTAGATATATAAAAATCACTATCAGAAAGTACTATTTATGTGCACAAAGATATAATAATGTCTATGTAAATATAGAATGAAAGAGCGGATCAACATATGTAAGTGCACATATTTATACTTTGGGTGAAGACTGGAGTGGTTAATGGCGTGTCTAGTTGTGATTTTTTTTTTCAGTTTTGCATATTTAACTTTCTAGACAACGGAATGAGTTTTTCATTTCTAAAAGAATAAATGATAACTTTGAAAACACATTTAAAAATAAATGTTGATATTTACATTTTTCAAATTAGAAATGCATGGATATTTTTACATATACAATATATGTATAGCAATGATAGTTTTGTTCTAATGTTAGTAGAATCTTTAGTTTTTGTTTGAAGTGTTGGAGCTAATTACAGTGGCAACTGGCAGATAGGATTGGTAAGCTTTGCGATTGCACTAGCAATGTCTTAATAATTATATATAATTCTTCAATTATTGTGTTTTTACCACGTAATAGAACATTAGTTTGATCAAGTGGCCTTGTGGTCTTCATATATATGATGATTAACTAGTTTTAGACCCGTGGAAACTTTAATTTATTGCCCAAAAAAGAAAAGAAACGAGGTCCATTAAAATAAGAGAAAAGGGAATATCATCATCAAATTTCATAGTGGCTTCACTTTTAATTGATTTTCTATCATAATTACTCTAGAATATCGAATATACTATTTGTAAATTACCATCATTCTTTTTTTTTCACTTTTCTTTTTTGTTGTTTAACTTGACTAGCTAAAATTTGAAGGGCTTAATTTTGTACAAACTCAAACTTGTCCATGCTCTGGAATTGGCAGGGCCGTCTCTGAAAATAACAAAAAAAAATTTGGGCCCAAGGCAAAATGAAAACAAAGGCTCCCAAAGTTATAGAAATTTAGCTTGATCTTTATTGATTTATTAATTACATATATTTTTTGATCAAACTTCTACTTATTGTGTTATTAAATTTTTTATTTAGGTTTTAAATAATAAAAGATGATGTAACCTAAAGCTACAAAACCTAATTTTCTGGCCCTTACCGATCTTAGGTCTTAGGCTTGTGACCTTTTTGCCCCACCTCAATGACAGCGTGGGAATTGGTTATTTGAACCAAGTGAGTGTCCAAAGGTGAATGTGTCACTTACACTTGAAAATACATATAAGATGCCCATAAGGGTAATCATACAATACGAAAATTCCGAATATGTCGTGAAAAACTCATTATTAACACAATGGTGTGGCAGATGGAAAATGGTGGTGGTAACAACGCAGATGATTAGACCGGACCATTTTGGGGGTTAAATAAACATAAGCTAAGGATGAAAATCATTGTTATAAACTAAGGATGAAAATTAAAGTGTTATGATGAAATTATCTATAGTTCAAAAACTATATCTTCCATAGTTTCATGGATAAAGAACATAAGCAAAACTAAAGTCCTGGGATCCCTGTTATTAACCCGTATGACATGTTGTAGTATTTGATCTATGTCATTTTCTATCCTTCTATAAATTTTGGATACTTTTTTATTCCTATTGCTATATATTTTAAAGCATTTGATACCCTTTCAAATCTTAATTCATGAACCAATTTCCTTATTATATCCGTATTCAGTCAACATATCTAACAACTAACAAATATACTATGTCAAATGTACTCTTATTGAATTAATTTACAAAATTTATCTCTTAACTTCTAAAATAACTACACTACCTATCTTTTACATCAATAAATTACACTACTCGTTGTCGCCATCACTTATAGTTGTCGCTGTCACCACCACACTGCCGCTGCTACCATCATGGTCCCATGACACAAATATCCATCTAGTATGTCTTAATATATGGATAAAGATGACATCATTTTGATGGAATGCATATGCATATATTTCCTCAGTGAATAATAGATTTGCCAATGGCCACCATATGCTATACATGGATATTCATTGTGAACCATTGAACCACATCTATATTTAAAAACTAGTATCATGTCCATGCACAGTGAATCCTTTTATAATTTTCATCAAAAAAAAGTCGGTCAATTTTCATCGAAAAAAAGTTGGCCAGTGGGAAGATAGTAACCGGATATGCCGGCTACCAGCTTTTTGTAGTGGCTGGAGTTGATATGGTTAAAAATGGTGATAATTTAGTGTATAGATTTAAAATAATGTATTTAGTTTAGAAACAGTTATTTTAGTTTACGAGAGTAAGTACCCGCGCGTTGCGGCGGTGAGATGGTGGGGGTGATAAGTCATAAAGTGTGATAGGTCATAGAGTGTGATAGCCAAATGTCTTAACCGTACGGGCTCCACCCTCGGATTTAAAAATTCGTCGAAAGTATATCGATGTACAGTTTTTGAGATAAAAGATTTTGAATGAATTATAGGAATAAAATGATTTATGGAGGAGAGAGAAAAAATGAGTGGTTGAGATTTGAGGAGAGAGATGAAAGTTGAAAGTTGTGGGGCATTGATGTATGGTACATCATGCATTATCATGTGTACATTGTTGAAATCTTATTTGCTTTATAATACGAGAACGGTACCCGCGCGTTGCGGCGGTGATGGAGGTGATGGTGGGGTGGTGATGTAATGGCGGCGGCGGCGGTGATGGGGTGATCTACCTGACGGGCTCCGCCCTTAGCCGTACGGGCTCCACCCTCGGATTTAAAAATTCGTCGAAAGTATATCGAATGACCACTCTAATGAAAGAGCATGAAATTTTAAGAACACCCATATAATTTTTATAATTTATTGATGTACGGTTTTTGAGATAAAAGATTTTGAATGAATTAGAGGAATAAAATGATTTATGGAGGAGAGAGAAAAAATGAGTGGTTGAGATTTGAGGAGAGAGAAAAAATGAGTGGTTGAGATTTGAGGAGAGAGAAAGAGTATTATAGTTATTTTAGGTAAATATAGAATAGATAGGAGGGGCATTTTGGGGAAGTAAATGTTGAAACTTAAAATCAATATTGAAATTTTAAGTTCAATGTTGAAAATCTAGGGAAATCTGCTTTATAATATAGTATAGATAGTATAGATATAGATTGTTAGATTGATTAAGTATAATACCGATAATGATGTTACCAAAACTCCGACTTTCTGCTTACTTATAGCTTCTTAAAATTCTTAAAATATATATATATGATTCGGTCCATTGTAGACACGCTTATTCTCTATACTATATAGCTTCTTAAAATTCTTAAAATATATATATATGATTCGGTCCATTGTAGACACGCTTATTTTGAAGTGATATGCACTCACCTTCATTGAAAGCGATACAAGTTAAAAATGTTAATGGGGGATGATATTTTTTGTCTATAAAATCCTTTTAATACAATAATAATGTTAGAATAGGGATTCGTATCAACATACAGATACCTAAAATAATTAAAATGCAATTATGTTTCACATTTGATTAACATTGTATAGTTAGACAGAATAATTTATCTAAAATTGAATATATTCGTAAAATATTATTGTGGTTTGTTCATTTACATCCTTAATTTTCAATGCATCTCAATGGCTTAATTTTGACCTTTGGATCATCTATATTAATGGCTAGGATCAAAACTTATCATCTATATTAAAATTTGGGCGGAGGGACATTATGGTCATTTTGCCTCAAATAAAACCCGTTAATCATCTGCATCCCCTGTCTTCATTTCCCTCCCCAACACACAGACACACACTTACACTTTTACTCTCATCTCCGTTCACCCAACCGCCACCAGTTTCCCCCAACCACCGTTCGACGATAAAGATATCGGAAATATAGATTGGAGACACCAATCTGGGATTAGATCGATATGCACACACATGTATAAGTGTGTAACAAACTATATATCCGATATATATACATACATCGGCGCACGTACCGTTTTTGACCACCATCTCCGACAGCTATATAAAAAACTAAATATGATTGCGTATTGGAATGTATCGATTCTTTGACCAATCAACTTTGATTGGATACATTTGATTCGCCGGAGTAGACGGCGACGGGATGACGGAGTAGCCAATCAAGTTTGATTGGATATTTTATCAAAATGGTGATGGTCGGATCTCCAACTAGATCTCCTATCAAAGCGGTGTTGCGTATCGATGCTTACACTAAGGTCTAGATCTATTTGTATCTATATCTTTATATATCTAAATTTTCATGCTTATATACTGTTTGATTCAATGTTGCTTTGAAAAATTAAATGTAAGGTGTGTCCATTAGCAATATTCTAGTGCCCTTGAAAAGCAGGTGCGTATTATTAGTATTAAGATACAATTTTTCATTAACCCGTTTTGAGCATGTACTTGATTTTGTGAAGGAGGTGGAAAGTGAAGTGTCAAAACCAGGGTTTAATTCATTTGGTCTGGGAGATTGCAAAGCTCCAAAAGTCCTTGGTGACATAATTGAATCTATCGCTGGTGCTATTTTGTTAAGGGACACGTCAGTTGTATGGAAGGTTGGTTAGTTTCTAATCTAGATATGATTAATGGGGAGTTTTACTATTTCATATACCTGTTGCACCCTCCCTTGGTGGTTAGCCAAGTTTTTCAACCTCTGTTGCATCCAATGGTAACTCCATAAACACTTCCAATGCATCCAGTGCGGGAGCTACAAGAACGTTGCCAGCAACAGGCTGAAGGACTGGAGTACAAGGCAACACGAGCTGGTAACTTGGCTACAGTAGAAGTGCTCATTGATGGCATCCAGGTTGGTGTTGCTCAAAATCCCCAAAAGAAAATGGCTCAAAAGTTAGCTGCTCGCAATGCCCTTACTGCTTTCAATAATTTTAACTATCTATGTATTCGAATATATATACTGTTCCGGCTAGTTTAAGTATAGCTTCTGCTTAAAAACTCAAACCTATGTCTAGTTTATTATGCATAATTTAGAAGTAATATTTGTGACTTTCTTAATAGAAGGTAAGAAGTGTGTTTCAAGTTTTGATTCTGGTAGTTTTGAAGTCTTATAGTACCAATTAAGCTACAGTAATACAAATTTTTAAAGAAACAAGTTACATGTATACATTTCCGGTTTACAAATTTTTAGTTCTATTCAAAATCAAATTTGATTTTATGCATAGAATGTCAAAAACCTATACAAAATCAAATTTGATTTTATGCATACATTTAGAAAAACAAATGGAGTCCATATCAAGAAACCTATACAAAATCAAATTTGATTTTATGCATAGAATGTCAAAAAGCTATACAAAATCAAATTTGATTTTATGCATACATTTAGAAAAACAAATGGAGTCCATATCAAGAAACCTATACAAAATCAAATTTGATTTTATGTATAGAATGTCAAAAGGCTATACAAAATCATATTTGATTTTATGCACACATTTAGAAAAACAAATGGAGTCCATATCAAGAAACCTATACAAAATCAAATTTGATTTTATGCATAGAATGTCAAAAAGCTATACAAAATCAAATTTGATTTTATGCATAGAATGTCAAAAACCTATACAAAATCAAATTTGATTTTATGCATAGAATGTCAAAAACCTATACAAAATCAAATTTGATTTTATGCATAAATGTCAAAAACCTATTCAAAATCAAATTTGATTTTATGCATAGAATGTCAAAAACCTATACAAAATCAAATTTGATTTTATGCATACATTTAGAAAAACAAATGGAGTCCATATCAAGAAACCTATACAAAATCAAATTTGATTTTATGCATAGAATGTCAAAAAGCTATACAAAATCAAATTTGATTTTATGCATACATTTAGAAAAACAAATGGAGTCCATATCAAGAAACCTATACAAAATCAAATTTGATTTTATGCATAGAATGTCAAAAAGCTATACAAAATCAAATTTGATTTTATGCATAGAATGTCAAAAACCTATACAAAATCAAATTTGATTTTATGCATACATTTAGAAAAACAAATGGAGTCCATATCAAGAAACCTATACAAAATCAAATTTGATTTTATGCACACATTTAGAAAAACAAATGGAGTCCATATCAAGAAACCTATACAAAATCAAATTTGATTTTATGCATAGAATGTCAAAAAGCTATACAAAATCAAATTTGATTTTATGCATAGAATGTCAAAAACTATACAAAATCAAATTTGATTTTATGCATAGAATGTCAAAAACCTATACAAAATCAAATTTGATTTTATGCATAAATGTCAAAAACCTATACAAAATCAAATTTGATTTTATGCATAGAATGTCAAAAACCTATTCAAAATCAAATTTGATTTTATGCATAGAATGTCAAAAACCTATACAAAATCAAATTTGATTTTATGCATACATTTAGAAAAACAAATGGAGTCCATATCAAGAAACCTATACAAAATCAAATTTGATTTTATGCACACATTTAGAAAAACAAATGGAGTTCATATCAAGAAACCTATACAAAATCAAATTTTGGATAATCAAAGGTGTTTCAAACTAGATTAATTCAAGAAATTTCATCATCTTCATCATTTATATATCATATCAAAGGATTAGAGTTCAAGAACAAGAAAATCTTCATTTTTAGTTAAATTCGGATTTGAGCAATTGTGGAAGAAATTGTAAGTTAAAACTACCTCATATTAGTCATTTTATGTTGATAAACATGTTTCTAGTAAAACCCAAACGTTTTGTGCCTTGAATCGAGTCAAAAAAATCGGATTAGAATCACAGTTTCAAGCCGCTGTACAGTAAACGCGCGATGGGGTTTAAACGCGCGTTTGGGGTCTAAACGCGTGTAAAGGTTTTAAACTCGTGTAAAGGTTTTAAACTCGTGTAAAGGTTTTAAACTCGTGTAAAGGTTTTAAACTCGTGTAAAGGTTCTAAACTCGTGTAAAGGTTTTAAACTCGTGTAAAGGTTTTAAACTCGTGTAAAGGTTCTAAACTCGTGTAGGGGTTTCTAAACGCGTGTTGGTGTTCTAAACGCGTGTTAGGGTTTGTGACTTGACCTGATTGTGCTAAAACAGCTTGTTTATGATTGTAGAGTTGACATTATGTTATATTGATGTATAATTATAGGTTGTGGACGTGTGGACCGTAATACTCGCCTGTAATCTTGTACTCGCCTCTTTATCGAACAAGGTGAGTTTCGTATCTCCCTACCCGCTTGGGATCCGGGCTGAAAAGTGTAAACCTGGCGTGCTTACTTGTATTTATTGGTGCATTACTTGTTTGACTTGATTGTTGGATTGATGTGGCGTTCATTTCGTTTGTTTGACTTGGTTTATGTTTTAGTTAAGATTTTACTTATACTTTAGGATAGACGTACATACATGGAAGTCGGTTATGCCTTCCTTGGGTTTTAGATGTGGTGGGAAGGCTGCGGGTGACCCTATACATAAGCATCTGGGACTTGAAGAAAGTAGAACCCTCTGAAGTATATGTACGTATAGTTGGTATATATTGTGATTTGTGGCTTATGTTTTGTCGATTATTGATCGTTGAATTATGGTTGTCGTATTTTGATTGTTGGGTTATGTTTGAGGAATATTGATTGATGGCACAGGTTCATTGTACAGTGATTGTTGGTTCCTGAGTATGCATTTACATTTGTTTGTAAGCATTGCATACATTACTGTTGGACCCTCGGCAGGGGATTTGCCGGCATCCTGGTGCATAGATGTATGCACCCATTTTGGATGTAGTCATGACCCCGAGTATATAGACATATATATCTCGATGATTTTGAGATACAGCCTTGTTCATGTTGATGACAGAAGGGTATCGTTGCATTTGGTGACCGGCGTTCACGCATAGGATAGGCATGTTTGCTTATTCATGCATTTGGCACATACATTGTTACATACATCATTTGTGCATTCTCATTACGCATTGTTGTCTTATGTGATCTTGTTGTTGGACGATATTGTACTGCTTAGAGGCTCGCTGTAAGTCATGCCTAGCCTCTACTCATTTATTGTGATTATTGACGTGGGTTCTTTATGGACCATTACTACGAACTCACCAACCTTGTGTTGACTATGCTTAGTACACTTTTCAGGTAATCAGGTTCTCCCCGGACGTGGAGTTTAGTTGCTTGCTTGCTGTTGAACCCAGGCTTTGGACTTTATGGATCCAGGATTCATTGGCCTTCTTTTGCATTATACTTAGGATCGTTTTGCCATCTTTCGGATTGTTCTTTGTAACTTTGATGGTTATTTGCTCCTTATGTATTTTGTTACTTGTTTCGCTTTGTAATGGATTCACTGAATCTCTATTTGCATTTAGTTTGTTCTATTGTAATTCCACCTTGCGCTATATGATTTCCGTGATATTCTGAGCCTCGGCTTGGGGTGTTACACAAACATTCATTTTACAACCAAACGGGTCATTTTACCCAAGTTGACACATTACAAAAGACAACATTCAAAATTTAAAATTTCGGCATGACCCATTTGTAAAATCATCATCCAAACCTGTTACGGATTATGAGTTCCTCCAAAACATATTAAAACAAAATCAATACATTACAACTACAAAACGACCCATTTAAAATACCCAAAACTTGAGTCTAACACTAGACATCATAATAATTTTCCAAAAAGACATAACAAGAGTACAAGGAGCCGATGGTTCAAAGGGGTCGCTATGGGTCTTATTACCAATTCCATTATCCGCATTTAGCTAAAGCAATCAATATCCAAAAAGCATCTTTAACTTCAATCTTTACATTGCTTAACTTTCTTCCGTATCCGGGACCACCTATAAAAGGTAAACAACTAAAAGAATAAGCCAAAGCTTAGTGAATAATCTTGCATACGTTTATACATACGAAGGAGGGCAATGCACAAGGACTGTTGCATATAGACTATGACACCGTCGTGTCATATCTATAATACTCACCTTGCACGCTAAACACCATATATGGATCCATATAAGCTAACCAATCATGACTATCGGGGTTCTTAGGCCCCGGAGGTTCTTAGGCCTCATTTCATGTCAACTATAGGGGTTCTTAGGCCCCGGAGGTTCTTAGGCCTCATCAATACTATGCCCCACATGGGCTCAACGCCAAATCAATTACCATGCTCGGAATATCCACGTCTCATGGTAATTGACCCAACGTATACATAAAGGTATGCAAGAGTACTCACCTCCTTCGCGACCACAAATCAAAACCATCAAAACCGCAATTACACAATAGTTATGCTTCAACCTGACAATAATTCACAAATACATATAATGTCATCAAACACACACAAGGTCACTTAGCCACATTCAATTGCATCTTAGAACCAAACCCATCTTTTATAGTCTCACATTGTTCTTAGTTTGATTTCCAACATATTCGCCTCTTACATCATTATCATAAGGCCAAACTCATTTTTATACGAAAAGTATCCTTTTCATTATTTGACCAAGGTGACTTCAAACAAGCATAACTTGAGTTCTACTCAATCTTTTTAGGTGATTCCAGTGGCCAAATTTACTTAACACACCCGGGTACATTTCATCTCTAGAGACCAACATGTTAATTATCCCTCAAGAGTGACTTCTGATCGTTTTAAAAACACAAACAGTTGCTGTCCTTACGCACAAAACAGATTTGACCTTACCGACTTCAAATAATCGTAACTTGAGTTCTAATTACTCTTTTAACATGATTCCAGTGGCCAAGTTTACATGACACATATACCTACCTTTTATCTTTAGTGACCAATATGTGAATTGTCCTCCAAAGGTGACTTCTGGTCGTTTTAAAACCAAAACTGCTGCTGTTAAACAGCTTTGACCTTACTGACTTCAAATGACCATAACTTGAGTTCTACACAATATTTTGACCTCATTCCAGTGGCCACTTCTTCTTAACACATTTTAGCACATTTTATCTTCAGTGACCCACACAAGATTTGACTCATATACGTGAGTTTTACTCGTTTTAAAAACTGACACAGAATCATTTTTGCTGAAAGATCAGCATGACGCTACTGAATTCAAAAATTCATAACTGGAGTTCTACTTCGTATTTTCAACCCATTCCAGTGGCAAAATTTGCTTAACACAATAACCTACATTTTCTTTTAGGACTCAACAAGTGAAAACTCTGACATGGGGGTGTTTAACTCGTTTTAAGATCAGGGTCAGAATCTGTCCAACTAATTCTCACTATCATTCAACAAAATCTATCATGCAACCCAATTAAACCCTAAATTTGATTAAATTACAAGAACCCTAACTTGTATAGAAGCAATTTAACTTAATTCAATAAAAACCCCCAAATTCAATACTTGCATGAACCCTAATTTAAATTATAGAATAAAGTAAGAATTATACCTTTGAGCAATAACAACTAGAAAATGTAAGGATTGCAAATCTCCTTCTTCCCCTTTCTTATAATTTCGACATATACACACATATGCAAGACACCATCTCCCAATTTTAACTTGATAGAATTCTTGGATGTCATTATTATGATATTCACTCAATATTAAACCCCAAATTTAATTGTTAAGAAGAAAGGGAGAAGAATTATTATTATTATCACTAATTTAGGAATTTTCTTGAATTTGGATGATTATGATAAGCACACTTGAAGGAGATTGAACTTAATGGAAATGAAGAAAAGGAAGAAAGAGATGAAGAATAAAGAGGAGTCACAAAGGAATAGATGGCTGGCAACATCTCTATGTGCCACGTCCCTTAACAATTTTTGGTGGGTAAAAATACCCGCTAACCACTAAAGTTCCAACTAAATTAACTCCGTATCTAAAAATGAACTACTAGGAAACTATTTAAATGTTAAAACTATAATAAAGGTTTATTTTATTTGCCTTAAAATTTCGGGATGTCCAAATGTAGTCTATATCAAGAAACCTATACAAAATCAAATTTGATTTTATGCATAGAATGTCAAAAAGCTATACAAAATCAAATTTGATTTTATGCATACATTTAGAAAAACAAATGGAGTCCATATCAAGAAACCTATACAAAATCAAATTTGATTTTATGCATAGAATGTCAAAAGGCTATACAAAATCATATTTGATTTTATGCATACATTTAGAAAAACAAATGGAGTCCATATTAAGAAACCTATACAAAATCAAATTTGATTTTATACATAGAATGTCAAAAAGCTATACAAAATCAAATTTGATTTTATGCATACATTTAGAAAAACAAATTGAGTCCATATCAAGAAACCTATACAAAATCAAATTTGATTTTATACATAGAATGTCAAAAAGCTATACAAAATCAAATTTGATTTTATGCATACATTTAGAAAAACAAATTGAGTCCATATCAAGAAACCTATACAAAATCAATTTGATTTTATACATAGAATGTCAAAAAGCTATACAAAATCAAATTTGATTTTATGCATACATTTAGAAAAACAAATGGAGTCCATATCAAGAAACCTATACAAAATCAAATTTGATTTTATGCATAGAATGTCAAAAAGCTATACAAAATCAAATTTGATTTTATGCATACATTTAGAAAAACAAATGGAGTCCATATCAAGAAACCTATACAAAATCAAATTTGATTTTATACATAGAATGTCAAAAAGCTATACAAAATCAAATTTGATTTTATACATAGAATGTCAAAAGCTATACAAAATCAAATTTGATTTTATGCATACATTTAGAAAAACAAATTGAGTCCATATCAAGAAACCTATACAAAATCAAATTTGATTTTATGCATAGAATGTCAAAAAGCTATACAAAATCATATTTGATTTTATGCATACATTTAGAAAAACAAATTGAGTCCATATCAAGAAACCTATACAAAATCAAATTTGATTTTATGCATACATTTAGAAAAACAATTGGAGTCCATATCAAGAAACCTATACAAAATCAAATTTGATTTTATGCATACATTTAGAAAAACAAATGGAGTCCATATCAAGAAACCTATACAAAATCAAATTTGATTTTATGCATACATTTAGAAAAACAAATGGAGTTCATATCAAGAAACCTATACAAAATCAAATTTGATTTTATGCATACATTTAGAAAAACAAATGGAGTCCATATCAAGAAACCTATACAAAATCAAATTTGATTTTATGCATAGAATGTCAAAAAGCTATACAAAATCAAATTTGATTTTATGCATACATTTAGAAAAACAAATGGAGTCCATATCAAGAAACCTATACAAAATCAAATTTGATTTTATGCACACATTTAGAAAAACAAATGGAGTTCATATCAAGAAACCTATACAAAATCAAATTTGATTTTATGCATACATTTAGAAAAACAAATGGAGTCCATATCAAGAAACCTATACAAAATCAAATTTGATTTTATGCATACATTTAGAAAAACAAATTGAGTCCATATCAAGAAACCTATACAAAATCAAATTTGATTTTATGCATACATTTAGAAAAACAATTGGAGTCCATATCAAGAAACCTATACAAAATCAATTTGATTTTATACATAGAATGAGAAAAATCAAATGAGTCATATCAAGAAACCTATACAAAATCAAATTTGATTTTATGCATACATTTAGAAAAACAAATTGAGTCCATATCAAGAAACCTATACAAAATCAAATTTGATTTTATGCATACATTTAGAAAAACAAATTGAGTCCATATCAAGAAACCTATACAAAATCAAATTTGATTTTATGCATACATTTAGAAAAACAAATTGAGTCCATATCAAGAAACCTATACAAAATCAAATTTGATTTTATGCATACATTTAGAAAAACAAATTGAGTCCATATCAAGAAACCTATACAAAATCAATTTGATTTTATACATACATTCAGAGAAACAAATGAGTCCATATCAAGAAACCTATACAAAATCAAATTTGATTTTATGCATACATTTAGAAAAACAAATTGAGTCCATATCAAGAAACCTATACAAAATCAAATTTGATTTTATGCATACATTTAGAAAAACAAATAGAGTCCATATCAAGAAACCTATACAAAATCATATTTGATCTTATGCATACATTTAGAAAAACAATTGGAGTCCATATCAAGAAACCTATACAAAATCAAATTTGATTTTATGCATACATTTAGAAAAACAAATGGAGTTCATATCAAGAAACCTATATAAAATCAAATTTGATTTATGCATACATTCTATAAAAACAAATAGAGTCCATATCAAGAAACCTATACAAAATCAAATTTGATTTTATGCATACATTTAGAAAAACAAATTGAGTCCATATCAAGAAACCTATACAAAATCAATTTGATTTTATACATAGAATGAGAAAAATCAAATGAGTCATATCAAGAAACCTATACAAAATCAAATTTGATTTTATGCATACATTTAGAAAAACAAATTGAGTCCATATCAAGAAACCTATACAAAATCAAATTTGATTTTATGCATACATTTAGAAAAACAAATTGAGTCCATATCAAGAAACCTATACAAAATCAAATTTGATTTTATGCATACATTTAACAATTGAGTCCATATCAAGAAACCTATATAAAATCAAATTTGATTTTATGCATACATTTAGAAAAACAAATAAAGTCCATATAAAGAAACCTATACAAAATCATATTTGATCTTATGCATACATTTAGAAAAACAAATAGAGTCCATATCAAGAAACCTATACAAAATCAAATTTGATTTTATGCATACATTTAGAAAAACAAATTGAGTCCATATCAAGAAACCTATACAAAATCAAATTTGATTTTATGCATACATTTAGAAAAACAAATTGAGTCCATATCAAGAAACCTATACAAAATCAAATTTGATTTTATGCATACATTTAGAAAAACAAATTGAGTCCATATCAAGAAACCTATACAAAATCAAATTTGATTTTATGCATACATTTAGAAAAACAAATAGAGTCCATATCAAGAAACCTATACAAAATCATATTTGATCTTATGCATACATTTAGAAAAACAATTGGAGTCCATATCAAGAAACCTATACAAAATCAAATTTGATTTTATGCATACATTTAGAAAAACAAATAGAGTCCATATCAAGAAACCTATACAAAATCATATTTGATCTTATGCATACATTTAGAAAAACAATTGGAGTCCATATCAAGAAACCTATATAAAATGAAATTTGATTTTATGGATACATTTAGAAAAACAAATGGAGTTCATATCAAGAAACCTATATAAAATCAAATTTGATTTTATGCATACATTTAGAAAAACAAATGGAGTCCATATCAAGAAACCTATACAAAATCAAATTTGATTTTATGCATACATTTAGAAAAACAAATGAGTCCATATCAAGAAACCTATACAAAATCAAATTTGATTTTATGCATACATTTAGAAAAACAAATTGAGTCCATATCAAGAAACCTATACAAAATCAAATTTGATTTTATGCATACATTTAGAAAAACAAATAGAGTCCATATCAAGAAACCTATACAAAATCATATTTGATCTTATGCATACATTTAGAAAAACAAGATTAAGAAAGATAATTAATGAAATCAGAGGAGGATAAGATATACCATTTCCCTTAAATTTCATATAAAATTAACATAAACTTTAAAAAGTATTTATAACTATTTGTTTCCTTTATGCAAATTAAACACCTCAAATACAAATGACTATTAAGGTGCAGGATTATTAATTTAAGAAAAGTTATAATATTTGAGGTATTTAATTTTAAATTAATCCTCAAATACACTCATTACTCCATGTATATCATCCGCCTTGTTAAAAAAAAATGATACAATTTTATATACGGCGCGTTTTGTTTGTACATGGATTTGGTAATGAGTGTAGAATTTGTAGATCTAATAAAAACAAGTAGGTTTTCAGATATGTATATGGATATCAAAATATTTTTAGACAATGATCAATCCATTATAAGTTGTACACTCAATACCCTAACCCACCATTTCGGTGGGGTTTTGGTTTATAGGTCCATTTGATACCACTTTTTGATTCATAAGTCATAACCTCTCAACACTTTCACGCTTATTCTCTAAACTCAAACCCCATCAAACAAACATTAATTAAATGTATAGTTTATATACAGTGTCATATTTACTCTCTTATTTAAGACAAAATTGAAATGAAAATAATAATAAAAATATAAATTTATAATCACAGTTAAGTAGTTAATAATTAATTTTAAATACACAAAAATGTTAGTATAGACACTTGAGAAGAAACAAGGGATTTTTTTTTTTAAAACCCAACCCCTTCGATCAAGCCACGGAAGGATGCGTAATTTAGTGTTGCTAATATATCCCTGCCACTTACTCTTTTGTCCTTTCCAATTATAATAACACTTTTTATGAGATCATGATTTGAAAGGTGAAGAAAACTTATATGAGGCTGTTAAGACGTTGACTAATACGGCTCTGGTTGACGATAGATCATTCCTGACGTTGATATAGTTATTACTTATTAGCCTTTGATGTTTCTTATTAGTTTTGGATTTGAGAGACAAAAATGGTTCTTCAACTCTAAAATGCCACTATAAATAACTTCAATTGATATATTTATAGTAATCAAACCAGTTTGTGATTCTGAATGTAGAAGCTTTTTGAGAATGGTTGAGTAGTGTATGCGAATTAAAATAGTGAGCCGTGACGTTACTTGTTCATCTTCTAACACCACAAAGAGTATTATGCTTCTGCAAGAAGTAACAGAGATTTGGGATATGAATTAGTTGTGAGTTAGTGGACTACTGAGTTGGTATAAGCTTGGGGTTAGCTTTGTCGTTGTTGCTATATCACTGACGTATTATTCGGGGATGTCCAAGTTTATTTCTATGACTTGTACACATTTTTTTGATAATTAATACAAATTCACCATTTGAAAAATTTTAAGAATATTAATTATAATTAACGTATTTTTATTCATTTAGATAACTTATCAATTATCAATTTACTTTGATGATACGTCGATTAACATATACGTATTAGGAGTATGCAAATCTAATATCATTATACAAAAGAAGGAGGTTTATACGGATTCCATGCCACCTAGCATGGGAAGGTGTGGGGAAAATTAGGATATTTGGGTGGCGATTCCCTGCTGGTAACTCGTATTATGTATACGGTTTTACGCCATCCAATCCTATGGTGATGGTAAGTGTTTTTGCTATGCTCGATAGACGATAATTTGAGATTTACTATTTAGAGAGATTTTGGAACTAGAGAGTTTTATGTGAAACTCTTCTCTGACTCCTTCAGGATTTGTGTCACTATTTATAGTGATAAGGATGACTCTTGGTGACTCGAAAAGGTGTCCCTTGATAACTCGAAAGGGTGTCTCATGGTGACTCGAAAGGGTGTCTCTTGGTGACTCGAAAGGGTGTCTCTTGGTTATTTGAAAGGGCGTCTCTTGGTGACTCGAAAGGGTGTCTCTTGGTGACTCGAAAGGGTGTCTCTTGGTGACTCGAAAGGGTGTCTCTTGGTGACTCGAAAGGGTGTCTCTTGGTGACTCGAAAGGGTGTCTCTTGGTGACTCGAAAGGGTGTCTCTTGGTGACTCGAAAGGGTGTCTCTTGGTGACTCGAAAGGGTGTCTCTTGGTGACTCGAAAGGGTGTCTCTTGGTGACTCGAAAGGGTGTCTCTTGGTGACTCGAAAGGGTGTCTCTTGGTGACTCGAAAGGGTGTCTCTTGGTGACTCGAAAGGGTGTCTCTTGGTGACTCGAAAGGGTGTCTCTTGGTGACTCGAAAGGGTGTCTCTTGGTGACTCGAAAGGGTGTCTCTTGGTGACTCGAAAGGGTGTCTCTTGGTGACTCGAAAGGGTGTCTCTTGGTGACTCGAAAGGGTGTCTCTTGGTGACTCGAAAGGGTGTCTCTTGGTGACTCGAAAGGGTGTCTCTTGGTGACTCGAAAGGGTGTCTCTTGGTGACTCGAAAGGGTGTCTCTTGGTGACTCGAAAGGGTGTCTCTTGGTGACTCGAAAGGGTGTCTCTTGGTGACTCGAAAGGGTGTCTCTTGGTGACTCGAAAGGGTGTCTCTTGGTGACTCGAAAGGGTGTCTCTTGGTGACTCGAAAGGGTGTCTCTTGGTGACTCGAAAGGGTGTCTCTTGGTGACTCGAAAGGGTGTCTCTTGGTGACTCGAAAGGGTGTCTCTTGGTGACTCGAAAGGGTGTCTCTTGGTGACTCGAAAGGGTGTCTCTTGGTGACTCGAAAGGGTGTCTCTTGGTGACTCGAAAGGGTGTCTCTTGGTGACTCGAAAGGGTGTCTCTTGGTGACTCGAAAGGGTGTCTCTTGGTGACTCGAAAGGGTGTCTCTTGGTGACTCGAAAGGGTGTCTCTTGGTGACTCGAAAGGGTGTCTCTTGGTGACTCGAAAGGGTGTCTCTTGGTGACTCGAAAGGGTGTCTCTTGGTGACTCGAAAGGGTGTCTCTTGGTGACTCGAAAGGGTGTCTCTTGGTGACTCGAAAGGGTGTCTCTTGGTGACTCGAAAGGGTGTCTCTTGGTGACTCGAAAGGGTGTCTCTTGGTGACTCGAAAGGGTGTCTCTTGGTGACTCGAAAGGGTGTCTCTTGGTGACTCGAAAGGGTGTCTCTTGGTGACTCGAAAGGGTGTCTCTTGGTGACTCGAAAGGGTGTCTCTTGGTGACTCGAAAGGGTGTCTCTTGGTGACTCGAAAGGGTGTCTCTTGGTGACTCGAAAGGGTGTCTCTTGGTGACTCGAAAGGGTGTCTCTTGGTGACTCGAAAGGGTGTCTCTTGGTGACTCGAAAGGGTGTCTCTTGGTGACTCGAAAGGGTGTCTCTTGGTGACTCGAAAGGGTGTCTCTTGGTGACTCGAAAGGGTGTCTCTTGGTGACTCGAAAGGGTGTCTCTTGGTGACTCGAAAGGGTGTCTCTTGGTGACTCGAAAGGGTGTCTCTTGGTGACTCGAAAGGGTGTCTCTTGGTGACTCGAAAGGGTGTCTCTTGGTGACTCGAAAGGGTGTCTCTTGGTGACTCGAAAGGGTGTCTCTTGGTGACTCGAAAGGGTGTCTCTTGGTGACTCGAAAGGGTGTCTCTTGGTGACTCGAAAGGGTGTCTCTTGGTGACTCGAAAGGGTGTCTCTTGGTGACTCGAAAGGGTGTCTCTTGGTGACTCGAAAGGGTGTCTCTTGGTGACTCGAAAGGGTGTCTCTTGGTGACTCGAAAGGGTGTCTCTTGGTGACTCGAAAGGGTGTCTCTTGGTGACTCGAAAGGGTGTCTCTTGGTGACTCGAAAGGGTGTCTCTTGGTGACTCGAAAGGGTGTCTCTTGGTGACTCGAAAGGGTGTCTCTTGGTGACTCGAAAGGGTGTCTCTTGGTGACTCGAAAGGGTGTCTCTTGGTGACTCGAAAGGGTGTCTCTTGGTGACTCGAAAGGGTGTCTCTTGGTGACTCGAAAGGGTGTCTCTTGGTGACTCGAAAGGGTGTCTCTTGGTGACTCGAAAGGGTGTCTCTTGGTGACTCGAAAGGGTGTCTCTTGGTGACTCGAAAGGGTGTCTCTTGGTGACTCGAAAGGGTGTCTCTTGGTGACTCGAAAGGGTGTCTCTTGGTGACTCGAAAGGGTGTCTCTTGGTGACTCGAAAGGGTGTCTCTTGGTGACTCGAAAGGGTGTCTCTTGGTGACTCGAAAGGGTGTCTCTTGGTGACTCGAAAGGGTGTCTCTTGGTGACTCGAAAGGGTGTCTCTTGGTGACTCGAAAGGGTGTCTCTTGGTGACTCGAAAGGGTGTCTCTTGGTGACTCGAAAGGGTGTCTCTTGGTGACTCGAAAGGGTGTCTCTTGGTGACTCGAAAGGGTGTCTCTTGGTGACTCGAAAGGGTGTCTCTTGGTGACTCGAAAGGGTGTCTCTTGGTGACTCGAAAGGGTGTCTCTTGGTGACTCGAAAGGGTGTCTCTTGGTGACTCGAAAGGGTGTCTCTTGGTGACTCGAAAGGGTGTCTCTTGGTGACTCGAAAGGGTGTCTCTTGGTGACTCGAAAGGGTGTCTCTTGGTGACTCGAAAGGGTGTCTCTTGGTGACTCGAAAGGGTGTCTCTTGGTGACTCGAAAGGGTGTCTCTTGGTGACTCGAAAGGGTGTCTCTTGGTGACTCGAAAGGGTGTCTCTTGGTGACTCGAAAGGGTGTCTCTTGGTGACTCGAAAGGGTGTCTCTTGGTGACTCGAAAGGGTGTCTCTTGGTGACTCGAAAGGGTGTCTCTTGGTGACTCGAAAGGGTGTCTCTTGGTGACTCGAAAGGGTGTCTCTTGGTGACTCGAAAGGGTGTCTCTTGGTGACTCGAAAGGGTGTCTCTTGGTGACTCGAAAGGGTGTCTCTTGGTGATCCGACACCCGAGTCTTGACCGATACAGCCGAGTCTTGACCGATACACCCGATTCTTGACCATGTTGACCCGAGTCTTGAACCCTGGCCGATTTTCAGTCCGAGTATCGGAAACTCGGATCGCCAGGAAGCCGATACACGAGCCGATTCGGCGAAATCGGCTGTATCTGCCGAGTTTTACAACCATGACTATAAGGTAAAATGACTATTTTTGAAAACATTATGGCTTCGAATGTGCCATGGTAAGTAAACCATGTGTGTAGATGCATGTGTGGGGGAGTTTCATGTCCTGTATATTATTGTTCATAAAATAACATTGCGTTAACGACTTTTAATCTGTAGACGGCAATATTTGAACGAAAAGGAAGGTGTGGATTACACATATCCTTATACAAACCAACATTAATTGTTAAATTATACGGAGTAGTTCATTAGGTAATATACATGTTCAAATAGATATAAAGTCATACATGCTTGCCCTTTGGACTTTGTTTAACGATACATAAGTTGTCGCAACACAACACTAAAAATAAGCCATATGTTATCATCAATATCATATTAATTAATCATCAATAATTTATATATTTGTTTATATAACAATCTATGGCTGGCCGGTCATTTGAAATAATATGTAGTCTAACTAATCCTACAATTCTTAATTACCAAAGACAATATTGCATCATGCACTATTGCACATGGCATGTGCATATATATGCTATAGTCGACATAATATTCATTTCTATTATATATTTAAGTCCTTTCCCTTCCAAAGTTTTAACAAATTACTAACTTCTTCCACAAAAATGGCTTCTTTTCTCTTTTTTGAGCTACTTGTAGTCATTCTGTCACTTGCTCAATTTTCATTATCATAACCAAATTCAATATAACTTCCATCAATGTCTTTCTACAATCCAAACTCCCAACACTTTCTTCACTCCAAACAGTCCCAATTACACAACACTCCTCACTAACACTGCCGAAAATCTTCGTTGCATAACCCCTTCTAGTCCCAAGCCCCAAGTTATTCTCACACCGTTGAACGAACACCACGTTCAAACCGCGGTTCTTTGTGCCAAAAAGCTTGGTATCCAGCTCCGCTTTAGAAGTGGAGGCCATGATTATGAAGGGATTTCTTACACTTCCGCTATGGACCCTCAATATGTTGTTATCGACTTCTCTAAAATGCGTGCTATTTACGTGGATCTTGAAGACACTTCTGTATGGGTTGAGGCTGGTGCAACCCTTGGTGAACTTTATTACCAAGTTGCTCAGAAAAGCAAGACACATGGGATTGTGGCTGGGCTCTGTACCAGCCTAGGCGTCGGTGGACATATCACGGGTGGAGCCTATGGGTCCATGATGAGAAAATACGGGCTAGGAGTGGATAACGCGCTAGATGCTAAAATAATTAATGCCAAAGGAGAAATCCTGGATAGAAAGTCCATGGGAGAGGACGTGTTTTGGGCGATCCGTGGTGGCGGTGGGGGCAATTTCGGTGTCATTGTTTCATGGAAACTGAAACTCGTACCTGTCCCTGCTACCGTCACGGTTTTCAATGTTGAAAGAACATTGGAACAAGGAGCCACCAAAATTCTTTACAAATGGCAACAAGTGGCTCCACACTTTAAAAATGATGATCTTTGGACCAGAGTATTCATCAATCCCTCTAATATACAAAACACAACTAAAAGAACCATAAGCACAACTTACAATACCCTCTATCTTGGAAGAGCTAAGCAGCTCCTTAAATTCATGAACAAGAACATTCCCGAGCTGGGTTTGCAAAAAAGCGATTGCCACGAAATGAGTTGGCTAGAATCCGTCATGTTCATCGCAGGTTTCCCCAAAACCGTCCCAACCACATTCCTCCTAACCGGGAAACCAGCTTTCTTGAACTACTTCAAAGCAAAGTCAGATTTTGTCAAGGTTCCAATTCCGGAAAAAGGAATGGAAGGGATTTGGAAAAGAATGCTAAAAGAAGAAAACCCGTTAATGATATGGAATCTATATGGAGGAATGATGGAGAGAATATCGGAATCAGCAACGCCATTTCCTCACAGGAATGGGGTTCTTTTCAAGATTCAGTATGTCAACAGCTGGAGAGTGGATGATAAACTTGCAATGAAAAAGCATTATAAATGGATCAGGGAGCTTTACAAGTATATGGGTCAATATGTTTCAAATAACCCAAGAGAAGCTTATGTGAATTATAGAGATCTGGACCTTGGAATGAATGCCAAAAATGGAGGAAACACAAGCTTTGAGAAGGCAATTATGTGGGGAAGAAAATACTACAAAGATGATAATTTCAAGAGATTGGTGAAGATCAAGACTGAGTTTGATCCTGATAATTTTTTCAGACATGAACAGAGCATTCCAATCCTTCCACACTAATTAAAATGCACAATTTCTTTGCTTTCTGTCTGTATATATATATTTTATATTTACATTTCGATTTGTTGAATAAGTTGGAAAGGTATATAGACATGGAACCTTAAGTTTGTGTTTTTTTGCATAAATATTTACAAAACATGCATGTTGTTTTCTTTGCTTTTCCCTTTCTGTATGTGAGTAACGTGTAACGATAGTTTTTTGTAAGCATAAATTAATTATTAATTAAGTACTTATAAAGTAATATCCATTAGATTTAATGTATCATTTTAGACCTTCAGTTATTGTCTTGCTTTTCTCATATAACTTTATAGTTAATTAATCGTATGAAGACTGCACTCGGTCTGCAGGGCTCAATCTGCTAGTTAGTAGTTACCACTACAAAATGTTTTTCTAGAGTATCACTGCATCATCACCGTAGTCATTGTAGAAAAACTATGAACATATACCCAAAATAGACACACATCGCTGCAGCATATATGAACGAACTACTCATAAGATTGATTCAAAGGTTTTGTACAGAATATAAGCAGGAGATTAGATTAACGATTACATTGAAACTGGGGTTCTCAAAACGGTAATAAAAAAGGGGCTGCAACGAGTGGTGGTAGCTACAGTGGAAAGGGTTTGCTTATATAGGCAAACCCTATGTGCATTTACATAACCAGTCCCTCTTCTTCTTCTTTTCTTCAATCTGGTTCCTTTCTTCAAACCTCATAGCTTTAAACACCTTTAGTCCCTCTAACATCTCCAAGTAACACCATCAGTCCTTAACCTACAAAAAACAACTTAACCAACAATAAGTTTGATAATTTTAACACCCTCCCACAAACTAATTGTGGAAGATATCAATCAATCCAATGCTTTTAGAATGTTTGTTATGAAGAACAGTGTTCAATCCTTTAGTAAATAAATCTGCCAGATTTTTCTCAGAAGCAATTTTGATAGCCTCTACAACACCCAAGTCAATTTTTTCTCTTACAAAATATAAATCAATCTCAAAATGTTTGGTTTTTTCATGAAAAACTGGGTTAGCACTAATTTGTATGGCAGCCTTACTATCACAAAAGATGGGAACTGGACCATCTTGCCTAATTCCAAATTCAGTTAAGACCTTTAAAACCCAAATAACTTCACATGTGATGGCTGCCAATGCTCTAAATTCTGCTTCAGCAGAAGATCTAGAGATGGTGGACTGTTTCTTACTTTTCCAAGCAATGGGTGAGCCACCAAGGAATAGAGTGTATCCAGTGATACTCTTCCTGGCAGTCACCCTCTTGGCCCAATCTGAATCAACATAGGCAGTTAAGGAGAGTGTGGAATTACCTTTAATATGTAAACCTTTACCTGGAGAGCCCTTCAAGTACCTCAGTACTCTGAGTGCCAGTTTGAAGTGAGAAAGATAGGGCTTATGCATAAACTGGCTCAAAACATGAACAGAGTAAGATATATCTGGCCTGGTAAGGGTCAGGTATATCAATTTACCCACAAGTTTCTGGTATTCAGAGATGTTTTCCAAGAGAGAGTCATTAGAATCAGTACAAGAAGGATTTAGATTAGAATCAATGGGTGTTTGACAAGGTTTGCACCCAAGTAAACCATATTCAGTGATAATGTCAAGACAATATTTTCTTTGAGTCATACAGACTCCCTCATCAGTATCATGAACTTCTATACCTAAGAAATATCTAAGTTTCCCAAGATCTTTTATAGAGAACTTTGATTGCAAGAATTCTTTACACTTGTTAATTTCACTAACAGAATTTCCAGTTATAACCATATCATCTACATACACAAGAAGAGCCACAAATATGCCATTTAAAGACTTAATGAACAAAGAATAGTCACTTTTACTTTGGCAAAAACCAAAGTCAACAAGAGCAGAAGACAACTTTTCATACCACTTTCTTGGGGCCTGCTTAAGGCCATAGAGGGATTTCACAAGCTTACACACCCTATTATCATTAGGAGAGAAGTAGCCAGGTGGAGGTGTCATATAGACATCTTCAACAATTTCACCATACAAAAAAGCATTATTAATGTCAAGTTGAAAGATAGGCCAGTTATTATTGACAGCAATGGTAATTAAACATCTAATGGTCACAATTTTAACAACAGGAGAGAAAGTCTCTTCATAGTCAATGCCATCCCTTTGACTGCAGCCTTTGGCTACAAGTCTGGCTTTATACCTATCAATGTCACCATTGGACTTATATTTAATTTTATAAACCCATTTGGAACCAATGGGTTTTCTATTAGGTGGGAGGTCAGTCAAAATCCAAGTACCATTTTTATTCAAAGCCTCCATTTCAACATTCATAGCATCAACCCACAAGGGATCTTTACAAGCATCAAAGAAACAAGTAGGTTCACATTGTTTATTCAAATTAGACACAAAGCACATGCTGTCAGAATTCAACTTGCAGTAATTCACATAATTTGAAATGTTATGTTTGGTTTTATTATTCAAGATAAAATCAGCATACTTTTTAGGGGTACTGCCAACCCTATTAGACCTTCTAAGGTTGTTAGGATTGTCAACCTTTTGAACAGTTTGATCTAAACCAGTATTACCCTCAGAAATATTTGTGTTATCATCAAGTGTGACATTAGTGTCAGCCTCATTAGTTGTCCTAGAAGGACTCCCAATGGGTGATGAAACCCTCTGTTCACCAGTAGCCAAGGAATGGCTGCTAGGGTGAAGAGGGGATCCACCATCAGTGGTAACCCATGGGCTGCCAAACTGGGCAGATCCATTGTCAATACTAGGATTATGGTCTCTCCATTCATCATTGGGCATAGGTGCATTTGGATGCTTATTATTTTCATAAAGCAGATTATCAAAGAAATTAAGGTGAGTGACTTCATTTTCAGAAAAATGATTATTATTTTGCTGATTGTTTTTAAAAGGAAAGATGTTCTCATAAAATACTACATCCCTGGAGTAAAGGATGGTTTTATTTTCAAGGTTAAGCAACTTGTATCCCTTTTTGGCATCAGCATAGCCAATAAGGATACATTTTAAAGATCTGCTACTAAATTTATCTAAATTATTCAAGATAGTTGCAAAGCACAAACATCCAAATGCTCTCAAGTGAGATAAGTTAGGAGAGTTTTTAAAAATTTGTTCAAAAGGAGACTTTCCACAAAGCACAGAAGTAGGTAACCTGTTGATCAAGTAAACAGCAGTTAAAATACACTCATTCCACATATTAAGGGGTATCCCCCCTTGAAACATAAGAGCCCTTGCAACATTAAGCAAGTGCCTATGTTTCCTTTCAACAATGCCATTCTGCTGTGGGGTATATACACAAGAAGTTTGGTGTATAATTCCATTTTGTTTCATGAAATCATTCATTCTATGATTGACAAACTCACTTCCATTATCACTTCTGAAAATCTTAATCTTTTTGTTAAACTGATTGTGTACAAAACTGTGGAAATTGACAATATTGTCAAACACTTCTTCTTTGGTTTTTAAAAGGTATACCCACACAGCTCTAGAATAATCATCAACAATAGTAAGGAAGTATCTAAAACCTTCCTTACTCTGAACCTTATAGGGTCCCCAAAGGTCCAAGTGAACCAGATCACCAAGGTTGGTGGATTTATGATCACTCAGAGGGAAGGGTTCCCTGGTCTGCTTGGCTTTATGACAAATTTCACAATAAGAACTGTGAGAGGTGTTATCAAGTTTAAGTTTGTCTTTCAAAACAGTAAGGACTTGGTCAGAAGGGTGACCAAGTCTGCAATGCCAAGTAAACTTAGAAATATTACACACAAAAGTAGAATTTAAGCATGTCATATTGCTCTTACCACACTTAAATTCATCAAACAAGTAAAGACCATCATATTCATTACCAATCCCCACAGTTGTCCTGGTTCCCAAGTCCTGAACATAGCAATGATATTCATCAAATCCTATAAAGAGTTTGCTATCTCTAGCCAAATTGTGCACAGAAAGGAGATTAACACAATATTCAGGTACAACAAGAACTCTAAAGAGAATAATGTATTCAGTTAACTTTAAATCCCCAATTTTAACAACTTTGGCTTTAGTTCCATTAGGATGACCAACAGTCAAGCCAAGACCAGAGACATCAACAACATTGAACATATTTTTATCAGAGTTTGTCATGTGTTGATTAGCACCAGAATCAGAAATCCAGCCATTAGCTGGTTTTTGTGAGGCATTAACTTGATTAGAGCAGAAAAATTGTTCAAATTTGGCATTAAAAAATGCATTTGAGTTAAAAAAGGTAAAGCTACCTGCCATATTAGCCTGAGCAGAATTGTGCAAATTGTTTTCATTGATCATTTTGATCAGTTGATTCATCTGCTCAGGAGTGAAGGCAGAGACAGCAGGACTGCCAAGAACAGCACTGGGGGAAATAGGATAAGCTGCAGAATTTTGGATCTCTGCAGCATGATTACTAGCAGGATGTTTCACACCAGGAGAGAAAGACTGCCTTTTAACAAAGCTACCATTAGGTCTAAAAGAACTGCCACCATAACCAGAAGGTCTAAAAGAACTGCCACCATAACCAGAAGGTTTAAAAGAACTGCCACCATAACCAGGAGGATGACCAACCACCTCATAACATCTTTCAATAGTATGACCAATTCTGTGACACTTGGAACATTTCAGATTAGGGTTTGGTCCCCTTCTAGTGTCAAAATTTCTGTTATCAAAAGTTCTTCTCTTATTTTCAAAGGATTTAGCAATGAAAGCAGAATTTTGAGGTTTAGGATGAACCTCAACAGGTGTAAACCTGTGAGATTCTTCCCTAGAAATAATTGCAAAAGCTGTTTTGACACTAGGAAGAGGATCTCTGGTCAAGATGTTGCTTCTAATGGGCAAATAGACTTCATCCAAACCCATTAGAAACTGCATAAGTTTAATTAACTGATGATGATCCTGAATAGCCTTAGCAGCATTGCAAGTACAAGCAGGTAATTGAACCAAAGAATCAAATTGTCTCCATAAAGCATTCAGTTTATGATAATAATCAGCAAGAGAACTTCCATTTTGAGTGAGAGAATTAATTTTATGATGCAAATTAAAAGTTATAGAACCATCAACTTTATCATAGGTCTCTTTAAGTTCTTCCCAAACTAAAAAGGCTTCTTTAGAAAAGACTTGACCCAAGTAAACATCATCAGACAAGGAACCAAGAATCCATGACAGCACAACAGAGTTACACCTATCCCATTGTTTAGCAAGAACAACATTATCAACAGGTTTTTCACAACTCCCATCAATAAAACCAAGTTTGTTTTTAGTTTCCAAAGCAAGTTGCATAGCACAGGCCCATATTTTATAATTTTCAGTGCCTTTTAATTTCAAACTGATCAAAGGTACACCAGATGTGTCACTAGCATGCAAGTATAAAGGGTTACCAAAATCAAGATTGCTAATAAGAGTACCAAACACATTACCACCATTTTCAAAGTCAGTTTCAGGTGGTAAGAGATTATCATCAATATAATCAGCCATAATAACAACTAAACAGAGAACACAGCTTAAAGTAGATAAAAAAAAAGACAAACAGTCAGACAAGAACACAGATAAGCAAGAATCACACAAATAAGAGAGATCCCAACTGATAGGCCAAACTTCCAACTTGGGAGCACACCAAGATTGAACAGTTTGCTACTAGAAGGGTAAGAGAGAAGGCTTACAGCGGGGTCGCCAACAGTAATTCCAATAAATAACCAGAAAGAGTCAGATATACTCCAGAAGGAATCAACCCTTCTCAAAAAACAAAGGATTGATAGTGAAACTAGGAGAGATAAGCAAGATATAAAGATTCAGATACAGATCTAAAGAGATCGCACCGAATTAATCTTGCAATATACTGCAACAGATGGCAAGATAAAGATCCAAGAATAGATCTAACCCTACACACCAGCAGTAGGTAAATAAAAAAATTAGGGTTTTTATCAAAAAAGGTATATCGATGTAAAATATATATAAAGGGGATAAATATTTGATATATATATCGATTTATATAAACCGATCTAAAAAATAAAGGAGATTTTGAGCCTAAGCTCTGATACCATGTAGAAAAACTATGAACATATACCCAAAATAGACACACATCGCTGCAGCATATATGAACGAACTACTCATAAGATTGATTCAAAGGTTTTGTACAGAATATAAGCAGGAGATTAGATTAACGATTACATTGAAACTGGGGTTCTCAAAACGGTAATAAAAAAGGGGCTGCAACGAGTGGTGGTAGCTACAGTGGAAAGGGTTTGCTTATATAGGCAAACCCTATGTGCATTTACATAACCAGTCCCTCTTCTTCTTCTTTTCTTCAATCTGGTTCCTTTCTTCAAACCTCATAGCTTTAAACACCTTTAGTCCCTCTAACATCTCCAAGTAACACCATCAGTCCTTAACCTACAAAAAACAACTTAACCAACAATAAGTTTGATAATTTTAACAGTCATTTCACCATCATACATATTAAGAAAAATAAACTTAACTCCAGTTATCAGATGGAAGGTAAGAAAACAAATATAATGAACAGGTTCCTAACAATATATTAAAAATGATAAACAAGTGTATTAGTGGTTTTCAACATGATGTATTATGTAAAGCGTTTATAAAATATATCTTCACAAAACACCTAACATGATAGTTCATGTTAAAAACCAACTTAAAAGGATCTTGATCGGGATATGTTACAGCTCAAAATTAGTTTCAGATTAAACATGCTATTTCCAAGTTCATTTCAAAACACACAACATTGAGCTAGGTTTACCCTGCCGTTATATTTTTGCCTATTGTTTAAATTAGGATATAGTATGATTACAAAAGTGATATAAGTTAACACATGAACTCGAATGTGACGTTCTTACGTCATGGACTAGCTATATAGACAGAGCAGATACGCAACATACCATGGATCAGCTCTCTTTTGCCATCAAAGCATATAACTACATGCAGCATTGTGTTTCATAAACTAAATATAACTTGAATCTCATCAATCATTTCAAAAGGTAAGTTTTGAGCATCATCAGCAAAATGGCCACCTCATTATATAAGTTACTTCATCAGAACTGCATGATAATATTGTAAAGCAATTAATCGGGCAACATCTGAACTAAAACAATTAATGTATTAAAACATATATAGCCAAAGAAAAATATATACCACCAGGCAGGCATACGACATACATATATCTTCGAAATTGCAGTCCCGACAAGAGGATACTTGACATAAAAAATAACTTGAAAAAAGTATAACATAATTAACAAAGTGATTGCATTAAGGAACTTATTTCTCCCTATTCATAATATGCAAGTCCAACAAATACTACAAGGTACGTACAGCTTTCTCTTATCCTTTTTCAGCCATTCATCATCCTTTCCAGTAATTTGCTCATATGGATAGAAGTCAGTTGTACAATAAAGGGGTTCATTAATCATTTTTACATAAGTCATTGTAAACATAATTCCATTAATTAAAGTAAATAGGGGATATCATTATCAAAGAGTTCACATATTAAAATTATCAATTTAGTACCTGAATTTTTTTCTATGCTAGTTCCATAAATTTTCATAGATAGATTTGTTAGTATGTATATATGAAATTATAATAAATTATCTATAAAACATTGTCAGAAAGTAATGTACACTTACTGCTCTTCTCCACAGGGACTGGACAAGGAAAAATAAAGGTTAAAATTAAGCATTGGCAACTTTTAGCACTAAACACGAGAATGGCTAACTGATGTACATGTTACAGCTGTATTTGAACTCACCTGAAGAATCAAGTTGAAATTGTGTGTATATATAAAGAAAGAAGCAACACTCATAACTTTCTTAGGTGTAGGATCATCCGGCCCTCTATCTCGTTGCCCTGAGGTGAAGTACAACCATCCATCCCAGAACCCGACCAATGTGGTTTTCACACGATAAGGAAGCTTCCCAATGACCGACCATTTCTGCAAAATAAAGATTTTACATCAGCGGCATGATCAAGTTCTCAACCCCAAGTTCAGAAACCATTATATTACTGTCACTATACAATCTACACCTCAACGTAAGCACGTAACAAATATTTAAGGAGTAACATAATACAAATCAAGGAAATGGTTCATACACATTTAAGAGATTTCAAAAACATTTTGCACATTACTATACCCACCCTTAACCCAGTCACATAGTTATCACCTTTTGCTTGCTAATAAAATAATCAAGCCCGAGAAGGGAAGATACGGAGATAGTGACAGAAAACGGAATAACAACTAATTCTGCCAGATGACGAAACAGATGGAAACAGCCTATCCAGCAAGAATTCATCAAGCGAAGTTCTGTAATATCCACCTTTTTCCCCCATATTGTCAACCTAACAGTTCAATCAGCCAGAGCCATCTTACTGTAATTAGTACGACCACCAAGTCACTATTCAAATACCTTAACTAAACTAACCAGACTTGATATAACTATAGCAAGAGTTCAATTAAATCCAATAACTCATTTGATCTTAAAAAGAGAGTTGCAACGCCACAGGTAACCCGGGTTGGAGGAAGTAGCATATGTTGAACTAGCCTTCATTAGTTTGTATGATATCTTTTCTGACAAGTTTTGATTGGGGGTTAAATTGATGATGACTACACAGGTACTCTCTTCGTAGTCTCTAAAACATAATGATCATGTCGGCTATTCATTCTCATGGCTTTATATTCTTATGAATTACAAAAAGGAAGCTTCAATAAGATTATATATTTTCTTTCATTTTTCTAATCTCCACATTGGAGTTAAAAATGTGACGATTATGCCACCAAAGTCATTCACACGGATCTAAGCCTGTTAGATGAACAAGATATCATGGATTAGTCATACTGAGTTGACATGATATTTGATTGTACACCAGGCATCATCCTGAACAGGGCAAGATAAAAAAAAATTGTGTAAATTCGTGGGTTCTGATACTTAATTACTACATAACTTACTTCATAAGCTTCAAAACTTAGTTTGGACAACAAAGGAGCGAAAACAGAATCAAATCAGAAGAATAAACAGCTGGGCCAAAAACTGCCTATGATCTCCCTACATTTTGGAGATCTGATCATCTGTTTCAACCTAAGGGATAGGATTTTTTTGAATCTTAAAAGCATATTACGGGCGAACTTGGCAATTTTGGTAGACAAGAAAAAGAGGAGAAGATCAAGCTTCAAGTATTTCAATCATATATTAGGTTCAGGGTTACGCTTTGAGTTTCCATCGATAGAAATATGATTTCCCAATACTTCATGTAAAGTTTTGATTGTTTATACCCCAACTGTGTGGGGGTAATCCTTCATTGTTCACTTGAAGAAGAGAATCTCTGGCATTTAGGGTTTCTATTTATGCTCTTGATCATTGATACATTTATGACGATAGTGTTATATTTTTTAGCTTTCCATTTGACCATATTTCTCTTGCCAAAGACTGTTTCATTCCTATCATGTTGGCCAGCTTTGATTTTGCATTGTTCATTCATAAATGTTCATTACTTTGTGTGTTTTAAATACGAGACTAGACCAGGTAATTGGGGTTACGACTTATTGCAAATTGAAACTAAAGGTGTGTACAATTGCATGATACTGGTATTGAATATCCTTGATGTGAGGAGGTAGCTATGTAGGTTTAGATATCGGGACCAAAGAGTCTATTTTACCATAGCTAAGTCATCAAGGTACATGTATTTTACGATCATCAGCATTAATCCCCACTAGAGGGATTCTAATTTGTATGATACCTTCATCATCACCATCTTATCCTACTGCTATTTACATTTAGTTTTATTGGCCAAAATTTACTTTAACAAAAATCAGAACATCTTTAATAGGCTAAATTTGGAAGTTTATACTTAGTTCTTAGAGATTTTTGACACTTGCCCAAAACCAAGGAGTACATAATAGCTACACTTGCCTACTCGTTTACTGATCCATAACTTAAAGTAAAAATCTTCTACTTTGTTAACATGCTGGATATTTATCAACATAACTATACTTCTTTTTGGAAAACAAATATTAGCATAACGCGCTGAAAGATTCGAAGTTGCTGATGTTGTCACAGAGATGAGTGATGATGACTCGCTAGGCGTATTTCTAGCAAGTACCGAGGGTGGTCCAAATTTAAAGGTGAAAGCATGCGAATGTAACTTCAGCCATCCAGAGATCCCAAATAAATAAGTAAGTAAATTATATCTTACCAAAGTATCCAATTGAAACTGGAAGACTTCTCCAACCAGGATCATCTTTTTGGTTTCAGGGTGCTTCTCCGTAGTGCCGCCGGCAATAATAATAGAATTGTTGACAACTGCCCAGGCAAACTCTATGTGTGAGTCAGGCTTTGGCATGGAAGGTAAGACCTTCCACTTCACCTCATCATCTAACATGTAAACATCACTATATACTACCTGTCCCAATTGCAAAGTTTTATGACAAGTAGTAGAGAGCAAAGCGGATACTAAATACGGAAACTAAATTACCGAACATTTGAATATAGGCGAATTAGGTTTGGCCATAAAATCACCTTCTTGACCACCAATCATATATAACCGGTCATCCACCACGATACAAGCCCTAAAACAAAGTATAGAGATGCAAAAACATATCAATTTATGCATTAGAAGATCAGAATAGAAGACTTTACTAAATATGTTGCAAAAACATCTACAAAACACAAAATGCAGCAAGTGATCAATAACAATATAATCACACAATGATGGAGAAATGAATTAACAGATAATCTAGTTACTCGAATGTTATAGCATGGGTTTGACAATAGGTTTGTTCTATAGGTTACTTCAGTTAGTTACAGTATTATTTCATGCATTTTCATAAATTTTTGGTTATGACACAAGTTAATTCCCAGATCTGATTTCAGTTAGTTAAGAGTATTATTTCATGCATTTTAAAAATAATTGGAGTTTACATATAAAGAAGATAAATTTATATATATGTTCGAATCAGGTATGAATCAAAAAATAGGTCTGGAGTTGAATGTATAGAAGGGTTTGCCAGATTGAATTCAATAGATGAAATTGTGTTGGGACAATTGAATTTAATAAAAAAATTTTTTTTTTTAAAAAGAGTAAAAATACACGTTAACATGGGTAGTTCATCAAATCAACATTTGGTCAACCTTCTAAAAACCATCTAAAAATTAGAAAAGTGTGATATATATTAATAATTCAGTTCAATGGATAAATGAGCAAAAATACATTTGTCATTCCAGTGACTAAACCCTAAAAATAATTTGAATAAAATTTGGGGGAAAAAATAAATCTCTATTGATGGAAGGATTGGGGATAATTGTTTCCTAAATTTGTGTAGCAAAGGAATAATGATTTCTTAATTGTGGCTTTCTAATAAAACCAAATTTGGTTCAAGTGGTAAATACACATTCATGAGTATGGGAGGTCATGGGTTCAAAACCACCTTCCATTATTATTTTTTATATATATAATAAAGAATGATTGTTTTTCAAAAATATTTTTAAAAGCATTATGATGTGTCAAGATCACATCTTTTTTAAAAAAAGTTTTCTCTCATTTATGATGTCATATTTTAAAAAGAACTCACTTAATGCTTATTTAAATTTCTAATCTTTCATTTGAAACAAATAAATTTATAAGTTTTCCTATATAATAATATTATGACGTCTTTTTATACTTTGTTAACGCAATAGGTATTCTTACTCTATGTGTCATTGTGTTAGTCGATTTACTATCTTCATATCAAGTTATAATATATCAATAACAAAAATTACATACATTCTTTTACAATTTTTTTGTTTTAAAATTTATTAAAATGTCCGGGTTAAACCCGGGTTGTTACCTAGTTTAAATAAAAAGGAAGGTGTTAATTGCACATATCTTATGCAAACCAACGTTAAAACTATAGTTCATTAGGTAATATACATGTTAAAACAGATATAAAGTCATACATGCTTGCCCTTTGGACTTTGTTTAACGATACATAAGTTGTCGCAACACTAAAATTTAAACACTAAAAATAGGCCATATGTTATCATCAATATCATTATCCATTGTTAATCAATAATCATAATCAATCAATAATATATATTTGTTTATATAACAATCTATGGCTGGCCGGTCATTTGAAATAATATGTAGTCTAACTAATCCTACAATTCTTAATTACCAAAGACAATATTTTTTTGGGTAAAGATTACCAAAGACAATATTGCATCATGCACTATTATATATGTAAGTCCTTTCCCTTCCAAAGTTTAACAAATTACTAACTTCTTCCACCAAAATGGCTTCTTTTCTCTTTTTTGAGCTACTTGTAGTCATTCTGTCACTTGCTCAATTTTCATTATCAAACCAAATTCAATATAACTTCCATCAATGTCTTTCTACAATTCAAACTCCCAACACTTTCTTCACTCCAAACAGTCCCAATTACACAACACTCCTCACTAACACTGCCGAAAATCTTCGTTGCATAACCCCTTCTAGTCCCAAGCCCCAAGTTATTTTCACACCGTTGAACGAACACCACGTTCAAACCGCGGTTCTTTGTGCCAAAAAGTTTGGTATTCAGCTCCGCTTTCGAAGTGGAGGCCATGATTATGAAGGGATCTCTTACACTTCCGCTATGGACCCTCAATATGTTGTTATCGACTTCTCTAAAATGCGTGCTATTTACGTGGATCTTGAAGACACTTCTGTATGGGTTGAGGCTGGTGCAACGCTTGGTGAACTTTATTACCGAGTTGCTGAGAAAAGCAAGACACATGGGATTGTGGCTGGGCTCTGTACCAGCCTAGGCGTCGGTGGACATATCACGGGTGGAGCCTATGGGTCCATGATGAGAAAATACGGGCTAGGAGTGGATAACGCGCTAGATGCTAAAATAATTAATGCCAAAGGAGAAATCCTGGATAGAAAGTCCATGGGAGAGGACGTGTTTTGGGCGATCCGTGGTGGCGGTGGGGGCAATTTCGGTGTCATTGTTTCATGGAAACTGAAACTCGTACCTGTCCCTGCTACCGTCACGGTTTTCAATGTTGAAAGAACATTGGAACAAGGAGCCACCAAAATTCTTTACAAATGGCAACAAGTGGCTCCACACTTTAAAAATGATGATCTTTGGACCAGAGTATTCATCAATCCCTCTAATATACAAAACACAACTAAAAGAACCATAAGCACAACTTACAATACCCTCTATCTTGGAAGAGCTAAGCAGCTCCTTAAATTCATGAACAAGAACATTCCCGAGCTGGGTTTGCAAAAAAGCGATTGCCACGAAATGAGTTGGCTAGAATCCGTCATGTTCATCGCAGGTTTCCCTAAAACTGTCCCGACCACGTTCCTCCTGACCGGGAAACCAGCTTACTTGAACTACTTCAAAGCAAAGTCAGATTTTGTCAAAATTCCAATTCTTGAAAAAGGAATGGAAGGGATTTGGAGAAGAATGCTAAAAGAAGAAAACTCAGTAATGATATGGAATCTATACGGAGGAATGATGGGGAGAATATCGGAATCAGCAACGCCATTTCCTCACAGGAATGGGGTTCTTTTCAAGATTCAGTATGGCAACAGTTGGAGCGTGGATGATAAACTTGCAATGAAAAAGCATTATAAATGGATCAGGGAGCTATACAAGTATATGGGTCAATATGTTTCAAATAACCCAAGAGAAGCTTATGTGAATTATAGAGATCTGGACCTTGGAATGAATGCCAAAAATGGAGGAAACACAAGCTTTGAGAAGGCAATTATGTGGGGAAGAAAATACTACAAAGATGATAATTTCAAGAGGTTGGTGAAGATCAAGACTGAGTTTGATCCTGATAATTTTTTCAGACATGAACAGAGCATTCCAATCCTTCCACACTAATTAAAATGCACAATTTCTTTGCTTTTCCCTGTCTGTATGCTAGTAACGTGTGACCATAGTGGCTACACGAAAAGGATGGGGGAATATGTTGGATCAAGATCCTCTCAGCTTGGTCTTCAACATGATGTATTATGTTAAGCGTTTTGTGTGAGAGAGAAATAAATGACGCCTTTACCGTGGGTCATCTATTTTATAAAATATATCTTCACAAAACACCAAAAATGATGGGTCTATGTTAAAAACCAACTTGAAAGGATCTTGATCCGGATATGCTACAGCTCAAAATTAGTTTCAGATTAAACATGCTATTTTCAAGTTCATTTCAAAACACATAACATCGAGCTAGGTTTACCCTGCCGCTATGTTTTTGCCTATTTATTAAATTAGGATAACAAAGGTGATATATGTTAACACATGAATTCGAATGTGACGTTCTTATGTGTTTCAAAGCATACCATGGATCAGCTCTCTTTTGCCATCAAAGCATATAATTACATGCAGCATTGTGTTTCATAAACTAAATATAACTTGAATCTCATCAATCATTCCAAAAGGCAAAAGGTTAGTTTTAAGCATCATCAGCAAAATGGCCACCTCATTATATAAGTTACTTCATCAGAACTGCATGATAATATTGTAAAGCAATTAATCGGGCAACATCTGAACTAAAACGGTTAATGTATTAAAATGTATATAGCCAAAGATAAATATATGTCGCCAGGCAGAAGTACGACATACATACATCTTCCAAATTTCAGTCCGGACAAGAGGATAATTGACATAAAAAATAACTTGAAAAAAAGTATAAAATAATTGAACAAAGTGATTGCATTAAGGAACTAATTTTTCCTTATTCATAATATGCAACTCCAACAAATACTACAAGATACATACAGCTTTCTCTTCTTATCCTTTTTCAGCCATTCATCATCCTTTCCAGTAATTTGCTCATATGGATAGAAGTCAGTTGTACAATAAAGGGGTTCATTAATCATTTTTACATAAGTCATTGTAAACAGAATTCCATTAATTAAGTAAATAAGGGATATCCGATATCATTATCAAAGAGTTCACATATTGAAATTGTCAATGTAGTACCTGAATTTTTTTCTATGCTAGTTCCATAAATTTTCATAGATAGATTTGTTAGTATGTATATATGAAATTATAATAAATTATCTATAAAACATTGACACAAAGTAATGTACACTTACTGCTCTTTTCCACAGGGATTGGACAAGGAAGGATAAAGGTTAAAATCAAGTATCGACAACTTTTAGCACTAAACATGAGAATGGCTCACTGATGTACATGTTACAGCTATATTTGAACTTACCTGAATAATCAAGTTGAAATTGTGGGTATATATAGAGAAAGAAGTGACACTCATAAGCTGAGTTTTGTTCTCCACATCTCTCCAATAACTTTCTTAGGTGTAGGATCATCCGGTCCTCTATCTCGTTGTCCTGAGGTGAAGTACAACCATCCATCCCAGAACCCAACCAATGTGGTTTTCACACGATAAGGGAGCTTCCCAATGACCGACCATTTCTGCAAAATAAAAATTTTACATCAGCGGCATGATCAAGTTCTCAACCCCAAGTTCAGAAACCATTATATTACTGTCACTATACAATCTGCACCTCAACGTAAGCACGTAACAAATATTTTAGGAGTAACATAAAACAAATCAAGGAAATGGTTCATACACATTTAGGAGATTTCAAAAACATTTTGCACATTACTATACCCACCCTTAACCCAGTCACATAGTTATCACCTTTTGCTTGCTAATAAAATAATCAAGCCCGAGAAGGGAAGATACGGAGATAATGACAAAAAAAGGAATAACAACTAATTCTGCCGGATGACGAAAGAGATGGAAACAGCCTATCCAGCAAGAATTCATCAAGCGAAGTTCTGTCCTACCCACCTTTTTCCCCCATATTGTCAACCTAACAGTTCAATCAGCCAGAGCCAGCTTACTGTATTTAGTACGACCCACAAGTCACTATTCAAATACCTTAACTAAACTGACCAGACTCGGCATATTCATAGCAAGAGTTCAATCAAATCCAAGAACTCATTTGATCTCAAAAAGAGAGAGTTGCAACGGCATAGTCATAATGATTTGACATGATACTTGATCAGTTGATTGTACACAAGGCATCAGCCTGAACAGGACAAGATAGCGAAATCGTGTGTAAGTTCGTGCGTTTTGATACTTAATTGCTATATAACTTACTTTATAAGCTTCAAAACTCAGTTTGGACAAGAAAAGAGCAAAAACAGAATCAATTCAGAAGAATCGACGGCTGGGCCAAAAACTGCCTATGATCTCCTTACATTTTGGAGATCTGATCTTCTATTTCAACCTAAGGGATGTTGGGTTTGAAGGCTTGCTGGCCAGAAGGCCCGATCTATTAAGGAGGCCTGTTTAGGTTTCCTTGGGGACCAAGTTATTTACCCTAGCTGTTCTCCTATATATACCTCTCATTGTAATTGTAATCTTATGGTTCAGAGCTTAATAAAATAACCTAGTTGCAGCCGGTGGACTAGGCCCCCCACTGGGGCCGAACCACGTTAAATTATTGTGTCGTTTATCTATTTTCTGGTTGTTATCTTCTTGTTTAATTGCTTCCGTTGTGCTACGGCTAAGGGCTCCTTGGTCGGATCTGTTTTCTGGCTGTTGTGGCTGTTGTTTGATCAGGTTCTATTCAGATCTGATTTTTTGATTTGCAACAGCTGTGATTTGCGATTAGGGTCTTGGTTTTGTCTCTTGTTCGCTGTTTTCTCTCTCACAACTGTGCCAAGAGTAGCCGCCGTTGCTGTTCAGCCTGCTGCCACCACTAGCCGTCTGCGATTAGGGTTTTTTCAACCCTTGTTCGCCGCCTGCTGCTGTTATTTGCAGCTGTTATTAGCTGCTGTTGGCCGTCTTCTTCCTGTGATCTGTTTTGGGTCTGGTTTGCAGCTGATCTGCTGCTGTTCCGCCGCGTTTCATCACCTGTTAACTGCCTGTCGCTGCTGTTGCAGCTGTCTTCGCTGCTGTCAGCTACCGCCGCCGTTGGAACTCTGTTAGGGTTTCTGTTTTTTGGGGTTTTGGTGTTGATTGATCGATTGGAAGATGATAAAAGCACTGTTTTGGTTTTGTTTTCTTGTTCGAGAAGGTATTTCCTACTGTTCTTGGTTACCATCGTGACATTCTTGTTCGTCATTAATCAGAGGTTGAGGTACCGTCTCTGTTTAGTTTATTGTTTGAGTTGTATCTCAGGTTATTCTGATTCACGATTAGGGTGCGTTTTTGTGGGTGGTTGTTACTAAGTTTGTTGTTGTGATAGTACCTTGATCGATTAGAGAAGAAAGAAGATAAGTACCATTGTTTAAAGTCAGTCCATTGAAACAAGGTATTAGGTTGATTAGGGTTAAGCCTTTGTTCGCCCAGGTATATACGGGTGTTTTGGATTAGATTGGTTTCTGTTGGATGTGGTACTGGTATTGAAGAAAATAGAGCTAGCTGGTTTGGAGTGCTTTGAGTTTTTTGAGTATTCTTTTTCCAGGGTTGCTAGTGTCGACACAAGTGAAAAAAGTTAGTCAAGTCATGGAACTAACGCTTGTTTTCTCTACTGTTGTTATTGATCGTTTGCTCGTCTGGTTCAGTGTTTGATCAGTAGTTAGACTTTTGAGTGGATCTTTGTACTGGTATTGGGTGAAGGTTTTCGCTGGATGAGTACGAGTGGAGGTTCATCATGAAGTCTTGTTTAGCATGGGTTGGAATAACGGGGACAGTGGGAGCTGTGCGTAGTTGACTTGTGGGGTTGCATGAGGTGCTCAGGGTTTTCGAGTCGCCCGATGTTGATAAAATTCTGCTTATGAGAATGTATCTGGGTTGATGCATTGGGACTCATTGGAAAGTAGTGAAGACTCTTGTTACAGATTCTGGTTTTGCTTCATTTATTGTCACCCATTGTAGTGAAGCACGGGTGAATCTGTTGATTAGACTTTTGGAGTGTGCAGATTCGCAAGAATTGAACCAACTTTCGGAGAAAAGTCTTGGCTCGCAGATTTGAGAGTTATACGACGGTTTGCGGTAGAGGACTCTGGGACTTTCAGGTAATTTGTTTGAGCGTATTCGGAGGTTTGAACTTGGACGGGATTTTGTAACAGTGGGAGCACGAGGAGTGTTTTGACATATGTTGAAATCGACGTTGGGTTCTGAAGACCAGTTTTCCGAATGAAATCTCTCCTGTGATGCTACCGCTAGTGGAGAGTGTTATTGTTCCTCTGGAGTCTCTGAAGGTGGTATTATAAATCAGTAGGAGCCGGTTGAGATTGAGGACGAGTCATTGGTGGTCTTAGCCATGACTGGGTCAGTTTGATTGTATTGGAGCGGTTTACAGCTTCAATAGGCCTTTCAGGTGACTGATGAAAAGGGCCGCTGCAACTAGGTACACTTGGGATGCATGGATTGAAGTTTGGTTTGTTCTTGGGAGTTGGACCTGTGAAGACTGTTGGGTTATTGTTGTCTACGGCCTACATAAAGCTACAACACATTCTAAAGGCAGGAGGCCTTGTTTGATTAGGCCTGGCAGCTGGCCTCTTTTGTTAGGCCCGGTTCTGTTAAGTCTAAACTTGGAGAGCAAGTTTTGCTAAACCCTAATTGTGGCCTATATATTCTATCATCTCTTGTACATGTATTGTGTGGAAAATCAATAAGAAAACCTCTTTCCCCCCGTGGATTAGTTCACAGTTTAGTGTGAGATACCACGTTAAATCTCTCGTGTTCTTCCTTGTTAATTCTCTGTTCTTTTCTGGTTATTGTGTGTGTGTGTGCGCAGTTTTATTCCTAACAAGTGGTATCAGAGCTAGGTTGCATACAGATCACACATTCACCCAGCTGACACCCAAATTAGGGTTCAATTGGGCGAATTAGGGTTCATTTGGCAGATTAGGGCTCTGATTTTGGCAAATTAGGGTTCAATTGGGCGAATAGGGTTCTAGTTGGGCAGATTAGGGCTTGATTTGGCAAGATTAGGGTTGCAGCCAAGTCCAACCACCACAGCCGTCACCCAGTTTAGGGTTCCGGCCAAAACCAGCCACCACAGCCGTCGCCGTCACCCAGAACAGCCTCAATTAGGTCTGATTTAGGCAGAATTAGGTCTGATCAGGTCTGATTTTGGCAAATTAGGGTTCAATTGGGCGAATTAGGGTTCAGTTGGGCAGATTAGGGCTTGATTTGGGCAGATTAGGGCTTGATTTGGCAGATTGGTTTTTTGGGGGTTCGTGAATTAGCAGAAGGAAGAACTAGGTTCCGGGACAGCAGGGGCTGTTTCGGGAGTGTGTTTACAGCAGAAAAACGGAGACTTTGAGGGTGTTCAAGTCTGTTTGTGGCTGTTTTTTGCGGGACTGTTTTGATCAGGTATCTTCAAACCAAGTTTTATTCTTTCTTTTGTGCCTAGTATAAGAACGGAAAAGCAGGACAGCTTGTTCTTGAGGCATAAGTCATTCCAACCAGAGCAGAAGAAGTGGACAGGAAAAATTCATCAAGCAGGAGGCTTTGAACTAGGTCACGCTTAGTTAAAAAAAAAAAGGGACAGAAGCAGGAGGCTCAGTTGCTGTTTTTTTATTATTTGGTTGGTGGTTGTTGAGAAAGAATTTCTGGGTAGTGAAGATCAGATCAAAATTTTCAGCACGGTGTGCTGATGTTGAGTTCTTTGCGGGCCTTGATTAGCTTGTTCATGGTAAGAGGAAACCGACGTGTTGCATGAAAAGCAGGCAGTAAGGATCCATCAACGTAGCTGGCTTTGGATTCGTCTCGTTTAGCAAAGTGAAAGAAAACATTAGAAGAAGGTGCCTTGTTTTCTTAGTCGGTAGAGATGCGTTTTTGAACAAGCATGATCGATGCGTCTTTGAACAAGCATGATCAGAAGAGGTGGGACATTTTAGGAATCAATGTCCGGAAAATAACAAAGAACTAAACACTACAGAAGACTACAACTCAGACGAGGCGTTGATTGCAGAGTAGAGAGTAGTGTGGATTCCTGGGTCGTGGATTTCAGTGCTTCATTTAATGCTACCCACAGCAGTGAAGCAATACGGAATCTGAAAGTTGGATTTGGAAAGGTAAGACTGGCGAATGATGAAGTTCTTGATATGATGAGCAGGGTGACATAGGTTTGAAGACTCCAGTCGGTTCATGAACTTTGAAGGATGTCCGGGTTATTCCAAGTCTGAAAAAGCAGTCGGTTTTATCGGGCAGTTGGATAGGGGCATGAGGGTAAGTTCGGGAACGGGCAGTGGAAGGTTCTCAAGGGAAATCTAGTTGTGGCTCGAGGTAAGCAAGGTTCACTTTATATGGTCAGTTTATCGTCTGAGGGAGTAGGGAGTGACCATCCCAGTTCAGAAGAAAAACAAAATCCGGTTCACAGAATCTCGTAGGCAGAAGAAGGTTTGCTTTGCAGATGGCAAACCTAAAGCTACAGGTCAGATTCAGGTTGAACGTGCTAGGAAAGGTTTTTTATGACAGTGGGAGCATTGTGTTGTGCTTCAGTCAGAGTTTCCAGACAGTGGGTTAAGAGAACCAGTATTCCAGCTGTTAAAGTCTCTCTAGTTTATTATCTGCTTTAAAGGAGAGTGTTTGTTCTCGGGATTTCTCAGGATCCGGCAATTCGTTTCAGTGGGAGCCGGTAGAGACAGAGAACGAGTCAGGGGCAGAGATTGCCGTGACTGATGGGTTGAAGCTCAGTGGGAGCTTTAACGGGCCTTCAGGTTATCTGAAGAGGAGGCCAGGGGGTAAATAGGACGCATTGAAGAACAGGATTTAGTTCTTAATACAGACGTACAGAAGAGATTGAAGATGGTACACTTCGAGGTCCGAAGACACCAAGTGGGAGATTGTTGGGTTATTGTTGTCTACGGCCTACATAAAGCTACAACACATTCTAAAGGCAGGAGGCCTTGTTTGATTAGGCCTGGCAGCTGGCCTCTTTTGTTAGGCCCGGTTCTGTTAAGTCTAAACTTGGAGAGCAAGTTTTGCTAAACCCTAATTGTGGCCTATATATTCTATCATCTCTTGTACATGTATTGTGTGAAAAATCAATAAGAAAACCTCTTTCCCCCTGTGGATTAGTTCACACAGTTTAGTGTGAGATACCACGTTAAATCTCTCGTGTTCTTCCTTGTTAATTCTCTGTCCTTTTCTGGTTATTGTGTGTGTGTGCAGTTTTATTCCTAACAAAGACTTATGTTCCTATCTATCTGTTTTTATTGAAATCTTAGCTTGTTCATGGAGAACGGAAGACTTGGGAAACTTCTGTTTTGAAGTTTTAGTTTGTTCTTGGAACTGGAGGCTTAGAGGATTTCTGTTATCTGAAGATTACTAGAGTTACTGTTTGACCGGGATATTGTTTGCTTGAATGGCGGGCTGAAGTTTTTCGCAAGGCCTTCAAGTGGAAGATTGTTGGGTTATTGTTGTCTACGGCCTACATAAAGCTACAACACATTCTAAAGGCAGGAGGCCTTGTTTGATTAGGCCTGGCAGCTGGCCTCTTTTGTTAGGCCCGGTTCTGTTAAGTCTAAACTTGGAGAGCAAGTTTTGCTAAACCCTAATTGTGGCCTATATATTCTATCATCTCTTGTACATGTATTGTGTGAAAAATCAATAAGAAAACCTCTTTCCCCCTGTGGATTAGTTCACATAGTTTAGTGTGAGATACCACGTTAAATCTCTCGTGTTCTTCCTTGTTAATTCTCTGTCCTTTTCTGGTTATTGTGTGTGTGTGCAGTTTTATTCCTAACAAAGACTTATGTTCCTATCTATCTGTTTTTATTGAAATCTTAGCTTGTTCATGGAGAACGGAAGACTTGGGAAACTTCTGTTTTGAAGTTTTAGTTTGTTCTTGGAACTGGAGGCTTAGAGGATTTCTGTTATCTGAAGATTACTAGAGTTACTGTTTGACCGGGATATTGTTTGCTTGAATGGCGGGCTGAAGTTTTTCGCAAGGCCTTCAAGTGGAAGATTGTTGGGTTATTGTTGTCTACGGCCTACATAAAGCTACAACACATTCTAAAGGCAGGAGGCCTTGTTTGATTAGGCCTGGCAGCTGGCCTCTTTTGTTAGGCCCGGTTCTGTTAAGTCTAAACTTGGAGAGCAAGTTTTGCTAAACCCTAATTGTGGCCTATATATTCTATCATCTCTTGTACATGTATTGTGTGAAAAATCAATAAGAAAACCTCTTTCCCCCTGTGGATTAGTTCACACAGTTTAGTGTGAGATACCACGTTAAATCTCTCGTGTTCTTCCTTGTTAATTCTCTGTCCTTTTCTGGTTATTGTGTGTGTGTGCAGTTTTATTCCTAACAAAGACTTATGTTCCTATCTATCTGTTTTTATTGAAATCTTAGCTTGTTCATGGAGAACGGAAGACTTGGGAAACTTCTGTTTTGAAGTTTTAGTTTGTTCTTGGAACTGGAGGCTTAGAGGATTTCTGTTATCTGAAGATTACTAGAGTTACTGTTTGACCGGGATATTGTTTGCTTGAATGGCGGGCTGAAGTTTTTCGCAAGGCCTTCAAGTGGAAGATTGTTGGGTTATTGTTGTCTACGGCCTACATAAAGCTACAACACATTCTAAAGGCAGGAGGCCTTGTTTGATTAGGCCTGGCAGCTGGCCTCTTTTGTTAGGCCCGGTTCTGTTAAGTCTAAACTTGGAGAGCAAGTTTTGCTAAACCCTAATTGTGGCCTATATATTCTATCATCTCTTGTACATGTATTGTGTGAAAAATCAATAAGAAAACCTCTTTCCCCCTGTGGATTAGTTCACACAGTTTAGTGTGAGATACCACGTTAAATCTCTCGTGTTCTTCCTTGTTAATTCTCTGTCCTTTTCTGGTTATTGTGTGTGTGTGCAGTTTTATTCCTAACAAAGACTTATGTTCCTATCTATCTGTTTTTATTGAAATCTTAGCTTGTTCATGGAGAACGGAAGACTTGGGAAACTTCTGTTTTGAAGTTTTAGTTTGTTCTTGGAACTGGAGGCTTAGAGGATTTCTGTTATCTGAAGATTACTAGAGTTACTGTTTGACCGGGATATTGTTTGCTTGAATGGCGGGCTGAAGTTTTTCGCAAGGCCTTCAAGTGGAAGATTGTTGGGTTATTGTTGTCTACGGCCTACATAAAGCTACAACACATTCTAAAGGCAGGAGGCCTTGTTTGATTAGGCCTGGCAGCTGGCCTCTTTTGTTAGGCCCGGTTCTGTTAAGTCTAAACTTGGAGAGCAAGTTTTGCTAAACCCTAATTGTGGCCTATATATTCTATCATCTCTTGTACATGTATTGTGTGAAAAATCAATAAGAAAACCTCTTTCCCCCTGTGGATTAGTTCACACAGTTTAGTGTGAGATACCACGTTAAATCTCTCGTGTTCTTCCTTGTTAATTCTCTGTCCTTTTCTGGTTATTGTGTGTGTGTGCAGTTTTATTCCTAACAAAGACTTATGTTCCTATCTATCTGTTTTTATTGAAATCTTAGCTTGTTCATGGAGAACGGAAGACTTGGGAAACTTCTGTTTTGAAGTTTTAGTTTGTTCTTGGAACTGGAGGCTTAGAGGATTTCTGTTATCTGAAGATTACTAGAGTTACTGTTTGACCGGGATATTGTTTGCTTGAATGGCGGGCTGAAGTTTTTCGCAAGGCCTTCAAGTGGAAGATTGTTGGGTTATTGTTGTCTACGGCCTACATAAAGCTACAACACATTCTAAAGGCAGGAGGCCTTGTTTGATTAGGCCTGGCAGCTGGCCTCTTTTGTTAGGCCCGGTTCTGTTAAGTCTAAACTTGGAGAGCAAGTTTTGCTAAACCCTAATCTTAAGGGCATATTACGGGCGACTTGGCGATTTTGGTAGACAAGAAAAAGAGGAGAAGATCAAGCTTCAAGTATTTCAATCATATATAAGGTTCAGGGTTACGCTTTGAGTTTCCATCGATAGAAATATGATTTCCCAATACTTCATTGGATTTCTATTTATGCTCTTGATCATTAATACATTTATAACGATAGTGTTATATATTTTTAGCTTTCCATCGAATCATATTTCTCTTGCCATGACTGGTTCATTCCTATCATGCTGGCCAACTTTGATTTTGCATTGTTCATTCATAGATGTTCAGTACTTTGTGTTTTTTTTTTTTTAATATGAGACTAGCCAGGTAATTGGGTTACGACTTATTGGCTTATTGCAAATTGAATCTAAAGGTGTGTACAATTGCATGATACTGGTATTGAATATCCTTAATGTGAGGTGGTTGCTATGTAGGTTTAGATATTGGGACCAAAGAGTCTATTTTACAATAGCTTAAGTCATCAAGGTACATGTATTTTACGATCATCAGCATTGAACCCCACTAGAGGGATTCTAATTTGAATAAATACCTCCATCATCGCCATCTTATCCTACTGCTATCTACATTTAGTTTAATTGGCTTGAATCTACTTTAACACAAATCGAAACCTCTTTAATAGGCTAAAATTGGAAGTTTATACGCTCCATTCTTAGAGATATCTGACACTTGCCGAAAACCAACGATTACATGATAGCTACACTTGCCCACTCATTTACTGATCCCTAACTTAAAGTTAAAATATTCTACTTTGTTAACATGCTGGATATCTATCAACATAACTATACTTCTTTTCGGAAAACAAAAATTAGCATAACGGACTGAAAGATTCGAAGTTGTTGATGTTGTCACAGAGTGATGATGACACTCTAGGCGTATTTCTAGCAAGTACTGAGGGTGGTCCAAATTTAGAGTGAAAGCATGCAAATGCAACTTCAGCCATCCAGAGATCCCAAAGGCAAATAAATAGTAAGTAAATTACATCTTACCAAAGTATCCAATTGAAACTGGAAGACTTCTCCAACCAGGATCATCTTTTTGGTTTCAGGGTGCTTCTCCGTAGTGCCGCCGGCAATAATAATAGAATTGTTGACAACTGCCCAAGCAAACTCTATGTGTGAGTCAGGCTTTGGCATGGAAGGTAAAACCTTCCACTTCATCTCATCATCTAACATGTAAACATCACTATATACTACCTGTCCCAATTGCAAAGCTTTTATCAAAAAAAGGTTGACAAGTAGTAGAGAGCAAAGGGGATACTAGATACGGAAACCAAATTACCTCGTTTCTACGAGAACATTTGAATATAGGCGAATTTGGTTTGGCCATAAAATCACCTTCTTGACCACCAATCATATATAACCGGTCATCCACCACGATACAAGCCCTAAAACAAAGTATAGAGATGCAAAAAAATATCAATTTATGCATTAGAAGATATCAGAATAGAAGGTTTTACTAAATATGTTGCAAAAATTACCACAAAAAGAGTAAACGCAGCAAGTTACCAATAACAATATAATCACACAATGATGGAGAAAAAATTTAACAGATAATCTAGTTACTCGAATTTTATAGCATGGGTTTGACAATAGGTTTGTTCTATAGGTTATTTCAGTTAGTTACAGTATTATTTCATGCATTATCGGTAAATTAAGGTTAAGACACAAGAGTAAAATACACAAGTTAATTCCCGGATCTGATTTCATATTTTAAAGTAATGAAACGACCCTTCTTGAGGAGCATCCACAGATTTTTACATCATACATTCGAAAGACTATATCTTTACAAAGATCTGATAGCACTGATGTGATCCCTAATGCTAACAATGGCAGGTGCCTTGTATGTTGGGCTAGCCACTTCCTTACAAGTAACTGAAAATACATATAGCAACTACAATTAGATACCTGTGGGGGCCACCACGAGGTATGGGCATTTCAGTTCTCCATTCCTTCTCTAGAACGTTCCCATCCTTGACGGCAATGCTCCAATGATCTACTCCTACTGTATATCGATCTTCTTTGCTGCCCCCCATCACATGGAGCCTACCTCTCCAAAGTTGAGTTGCCGGTGCATACCTGACATTAACACATGGTAATATGTTGAGCATGTTCTCCAATAATGTAAAACCTGAGTTGTTCGTATTTAAACACAAAAAAGGTGGTCTAAAAAGAATCCAACAATGACGTGAATTATTCCCGGAGAAATTTCTTGGTGATCAAAGTAGATACCTAGGGACTGGCAAAGGAGGCATGTCCTGCCATTTCTTGGTCTTGGTGTCTAGCACAAATGTATGTGCGGTTGGGCCTCTACACTGCGGACCATATTGTCCAGTGACAATATAAATATATCTTCCATCTGTCACCATTCCTAAATGTGAATGGGCCATTTCTTTTGGCATATCAAATCTATCTCCCCATGTGTTGCTTGTAAAATTGTAAACATCAACATGAGAGTGAACCTGCCAAGCAAGCAACAGGTTGGGTTAGCGTTTGTTTGTAACAATGAAACAGTAAAAGTTTATAAAAAGGAAAGAATATCTGACAAGATCAATAGTTCCATATCCAGCAAAAACGAAGAGCTGATCATTGATCTGGATTGCAGCACCATCAAGACGAGGAACAGGTGAATCGGCCATCTTGTCCCAATGTAGTTGTGGCCCAGGCAAATCAGCAAAAGTTTTAGATAGTAATCTCCCCGCATGTATACCATCTTTTTTATTATCAACGCTTACCCCCTGCACCACCTCCTGTCAATTGTATACGAATGAATACTAACAACTAACTGTAAACTGAAATAGAGATAGAAAAAGAAAGGACCTTGGTATTAGGAGCAGGAGAAGAGTAGTAAGGGATGAGTTGTAAATCTGCAATAAGTGCTATTCCAACAACAAGCCCAATTACGCATATCAATACCAACTTAGTAACGCTCAATGCTTTCCTACTATTATTATAATTATTATTCTTTCCCCTCGCTACCATCGCCCGACTCTGCTGGTGTACTGTGTTTATTTTCAAAACACACAACAAATAAAAGCCTGTCAATCAATTGTCTCCATATAATTATACCAGTTAACATTTTTAGGTCCTAAAATCCCAAATTTGATATATATTTAGTAATATATTTAGGATTCATTGAAGTAGTGATTAAGGGGTTAGTGATGATTAGGAATTGGGAACAGACTTGATAATTATATTATAATTATTTTTTTTTTAAAAACGAAGATAAAACAAAAATAAAATGGGGACACATACATACAATGAATCACTACTCCTACCTAGCTTAAGGTAAACTGCACATTGCCATTGCATTGGCTAAGAATCTAACTTTATCATTCCTTTATTATCATATAAAATGAATATAAAACAAGGAAAAAAAAACAAGATAAATAGATAGATAGATCTAATAAGAGAAGAAAGAGTAGCAAAACCTGGTCTGAAGTACAAGAAATCAAATCTCAAGGAAGGAGTAAGTGCGGTTTTCAATCAATTTCTTCTTGTCTTGGTGTAGATAGATATAGATAGATGTATATGTATCTAGTAATTCTAAATCAATCAGCAAAACCCACCTACCCACCCTTTTCTTTCTTTCACTCTCTCTGTATTGGGAGGGATATACAGATCATAAATAAGACACCACCCACCGAGGCACCGACTATTCATACGGGTGGGTCATATATAGTGGTTATTGTCATGCTGAACTTCGCTAGAAATCTAAAGGCCTCGTATAGTGGTAAACAAATATTTTCTAATTTTTAATTTTTTTAATCAATATTTTTTAGAAAATGATATATTCTTCAAATCTAATAAAAAAAACACTAATAATACACCTAAAAACCTTAAAACAAGTGTAATCCACTCATTTTTTCTTAGCGAGTTAGTAATTAGCAGTAAGCAGTTATCATTCAAGACACCACAATAACATCTAATTGTACAGTATATAGAACCCGAACCACGCATGCCTGAATGAAATCCAGGACTCTTCGAAACCCCCTAATAATCCACTCCTACAAATATAGGAAGTGAGATTCGAACCTGAGATTTCTCAAGGTCTAAGACCTTACCAATGAGCATAGTTGTCGACTCGTAAGTTTGGACTCGACTCGAAAACATGAATTTTTGACTCGTGACTCGGAACATGACTCGACTCGTAAGAGTCAAGACATTTTTCTATACTACATAATATTGTATAATTATATATAAGTGATGTACTTAAAACAAAATATAAGTTGATAATCTTAACATATTTACCAAAATATTACATATTTGAGTCATAAACCTTCAGTTTATCTCCAAATTCATACTAAAAGAATCAGAAATACACATATAATATACAAAATAATGGAACCATAAATATATTATGTAACATATAACCATAGTACCAAACTATAACAATCATAAGTTTGCGACTCGTAATGACTCGGTCCAAGTTCACACCGTGACTCGTAAGAGTCAGGACAAAAACGAGTCACCTAACGAGTCGCCTCGTTTTGGGTGTCAATCGCCTCGACTCGTAAGAGTCGACTCGTGACTCGTAAGAGTTTAACAACTATGCCATGGACTACATGTAAGAGTCAGGATAAAAACGAGTCACCTAACGAGTCGTCTCGTTTTGGGTGTCAATCGACTCGACTCGTAAGAGTCGACTCGTGACTCGTAAGAGTCGACTCGTGACTCGTAAGAGTTTAACAACTATGCCAATGAGCCACTAACCCATTGGCATAATCCACTCATTTTCTTTTTTAATCTCAGCCTTTAATTTTACCAAGTATCATAATAACATGGTTAGGAAAAACTTTTGTGTTGCTTTATACGAAAAGATGATATATTGAAATAAGAAATGTGTACAAAGAAGTTAAAATCTATTTTCCTGTTTATGAAAATTAAAAACAAAAACACATGCAAAAAATTGTTCTGAAACAATTCAAAAAGCTGTAAAGCATATAGCAAAAAATTGTTCTGAAACAATTCAAAAAGCTGTAAACATGTTTAGAGATTGAACAATAAAAAAAAAAAACCCTACTATTTACCTTCTCTCATAATTTCTAAATTGAGAGTAACTCTAAAACTAAATGATCTCAATCTTTTTCTAATACCTTTTCTATATTGATTGATATGATATATTTGTATCATGTTGTATAATAATAACTAGTCATAATATCCGTACGATGTAAGGATTAATTATGTATATTGTGAATAGTTACCCGTCTTGTTATATAAAAATTGAAATTAAAGAAAATTAAGAAAGAAAGATGAATTCGTAGCTACATTAAACAAAGATAATAACTCTTAATACACATATGGTTTTTAATCATTTACGTAAATTTAAAGGTGCTACATAAACTAATTCTCAAATTTGTATTTGCTACATGCATTTGAAATGAATGTGTAAGTAAAAATAGATACAATGTTGTCAAATAGGCTTAAATAATCATTATGTATAATAAAAAATAGTTTAGTTATTTTAATTGATATCCAAAAGATGTAAACTGAGTAGTGTTTTATTTCTGTAAATTATATTATATTATATTTTAAAAAATAACTTTTGATTGTGAGTGAAAATTACTGTAGCTAATAGTATATATTTACATGCATAGTGTACAAATTTTTTAAGCTATCATAAAAAAGCAACCTTGTCAAAGAAAGTTCCAGATAGTTTTGTAAGTGAAATTCACTATAGCTAAAGGTATAAAAAAATTTGCATCAAGTACAATTCATCCAATTCATTTCATTTTTATTTAAGTCCGGGTCCCATCACTTGTCACCCTTGGAATTTAATTGGAATAGCCAATGATTATTTAACACATGGCATCATAACTTATATCTTTTTTCAGATTGTACACAAATAATTTTAGAAGTGTATAAATATTATAAAAAAATTGTTTATTACCCATATATAATAAATAGACAATTTTCAAATTTATATCAATAACTATATCAAGAAATATATATTGATTAATCTAAGCGTGAATTAATACATTGTGTTTATAGTAACAAATCTAATATATATTCTAAATGTTCAAAAAGACAAGAAAATGTAAGATATTTATCAAATATCAAAAGTCTAATTTGTTTTTGACAACATATGAATAATAGTGACCCGATATATGGCATATATTGAAAAATTATTCGTATATTTGTATCCTTTTAGTTTTAATGAGTATATAATTCAGATCATGTTTAACATAAGTTCGTTTTTCAAATGGTTATTTAAGGAAGTGATTTTTTATCCCGCCGCGTAGCGCGGGTTATAAAATACTTGTGATTATATAATTAACAAAGTATAAAATAGATTGAAAAATTATATAAATATTTTTTTAGAAAAGTACATAAACCTAATACACATATGATGTCACTAAAGGTTATATCTTTTCTACTCTATTCATAAATTTAATGTTAAAATTTATAGTATATTATTATATTAAAATAGAAATTATGAAAACAAACAAAATACAATATAGAGAAACAGATTGAAGATATCTTATATTCAAAAAGATATATATCATTTGATACATTAACTTTTATATGATATCAGATTTTAAATTTAAATTATGTGATGATATTAATATAGTAATTAGGCAGATAAACTTTTTTTTTGTCTAATAAAGTGTGTCAAACTTCTTTATATCTAACTAAGAGATGATATTTTAAAACTTAGTTAGCGTTATTAGTTAATTGATATCTAAGATTTTAGCTTAGTTGTCAACTCATCCTAAATTTTAATTTTTTATTCAAATTTATTATTACATATATATTATTAATTTATAATAATAATAATTATTATTATTATTATTATAAACATCACTTTCATTAAAAATTTCATAGAACTTACAAGAAATTAGAGGGGAGCCGCGATACTATCTGAGCCCCCACTCCTCTAGCTATAGCAAAACCGATCCTATGAAAAATATGAGTAGAAGCACGCGCCCCAATGTCTTGAGTCACGGAGAACTTTCGAATCCTTTTCAATAGGGCCACTGAATCCTTCTCAAGTTCCCCAAAGGAAGAGAAAGAGAAGGGGAGAAACCCATATCCAATTATTATTATTATTATTATTATTATTATTATTAATTATATATAATCATATTAATATCAAATAATGATTTAGTCAAATTTGTTAATAACTCAAGTTTTGATCACAAAATAATTCATTGGTTTTACTAGACTTCTTTAAGTTGTCAAATACATGGTGGTTTGATAAAAACATTGCAACTACATATGTTAGATATTTTCTAATGGTTAATATTAGATACATCAAGAAATAATGATATAAAATAATAATAACCGATTTGTTTAAGTTTTATGCATTTAAATTTGAACTTTCCTTTTATGTTTATCATTAATAACTTATTTTATATAAAATATTACTATTTTAATAAGTAATTATACATTATGTATAATTGTCACTGTTGCTACAATATATTGTTATCTAATACTCTAAATTTGATAGATACATTTTTTATTTATACGACTATATAATGCGAGTCGTCTATTTGTATATCTTTACTACTATAACTTTTTTCAAAAAAAAGATGATTCATTAAGGGTATTTTGATCGGTTGGTAACCAACTTTTTCTGTTACACTTCCTATTATTGCATTTTGTAATCAGTTTTATTTATTGTTATCATTTTTAACTTTTGTATCTTCTGACATTCACATCAGACGATAATTACAATAACTACATGCTAGGTTGAGTTAATTCTCTTCCTTTATTACCTTTCCAAGGTTTATTAGTACTATTTTACTATCAGCATGTCACATAAGAGCTACATGTGCATACATAAAGGGGTTGTTTATATTATTTAATCATAATAAATAATGAAAGAAATCGAACAGAAACACATGTAAAATAAAAATAATTAGAAAAGATATTTATGGGGGCAAGACTAACTTTTCTCGCTTAGTTAGAGAAGACCACTGAGCCAGCGGTTTAGCTTGTATAATAGGTTGTTGTTCCATGTGTTCTCGCTTAATTAATTTGTTAAAATTAATTGAAATACAAAAACAAATTAAGAAATAGAAAATTATATTTCTTGAATAGTTGAAGGCTTGAAGTCGCCGTGGTTGCTGCAGAATCAAAATCCTCGTGATCTTTACCGGACGCCACAACAACAACAGCAGCAATTATTATACATACATATACAAATATGAATATATGAAGAATGGAATGAAACGAAAGAGAGAAGGACAGAAGCAGAATGTGTAATGTCAGATCATCCTTTTATACATGCCATCTTTCCAAGCCTTACATCCAGCCCCCTTGAATCTTCAGCTTTAGCGCTTCTAGCCAAAACTTTCATGACCTACAAATAACTTCTCAACATCATACAACAAGCCCCTCAACTTTGCCACTGAAAATGCATGTAGAGGTTAAATTTGCTACTTAAATTGATACTAAGGTGCAATTTTGCCATTTTTTTCTATCAAGTTGATAATTGTGTTGCTAACTAAGAATTTAAGGTCCGGTATGACGTAAATTGATACTCCCTCCGTCCCATATTAAATGTTTAATTTTGACTTGTCAAGTCTTCTGTTTGCAACTTTGACCATAAATATCTTTGTTTGTGTTATATAATAGTTGATGAAAGTTATATCAATGAAAAGTACATTGAAAACTCAATCCGTCCATATATTTTATATGAAGTGTTATATAATATAGACAAATATTTTTACAGTCAAAGTTTAAAGCAGAAGACTTGACAAGTCAAAATTGGACATTTAATATGGGATGGAGGGAGTATATAATACTATTAAATAGTAATCTTTAAATTATCCATTTATTTATGGATAAATACAAAAACAAAATTTAGTTTAACTAAATATAAATATAATAATAAAGATGTACGTTACACACTAAAACACAAATACGTACTAATTCAATATAAAAACCACCCCCATAATCTTCAATAATTTCATAACATCATTATTCTCGACCAACTCAACCTTACATTGATATTCCCGTAATACTTTCTATAATTTTCTTAATGTTTTTTAGGATCAAAACGCTGCATTTTTATATACGTTAACAGATCTTTTGTTGAATTTTAATTGATAAATAATTTTATGGTTTTTTTGGTTTATAAATGGTTATCAAATTAATTATATGAGTTTTTGTGTGCAATTTGTGTTTTTGATTTTTAATATGTTATATGATTTGCTGCATTGTGAAACTAGATGTATATATGTTAAAATTATACGTATTTATTTTCTATCTTTCCTTTTTTTTATTGTGTGTGTAGAAATTTATGGACATTTGCTTGGGATTTTTAGTATATAATAAGGCTATTTCTAATGACAGGTTAAAAACCGTATTTATTTTTTATTTAGTAAACTAAATTTTAAACCATAACAAAATAACATCTAATATTGATAACGTCGTAAGTCCCGTGTATTTAACACGGGCCTAAAATCTAGTATATATATATATATATATAGGTTGTGTTCGGGTCAGGTTTCGAGTATATGAGTTTGCATTTAAAATCGTCTCTAGACCTGCACCCGCAAAAAAAAATCCAAAAACTAATCCCTACATATTCTCTTAATAACTTTATCGTCATTAACAACTAATCTAGGAAATAGATTTTAGATGACCAAAAGCCAAAAATTATGAAACAAATCTGATTATTTTGACAAATACAAATATCATTTAAGAACAAAATTGCACCTAAGTATCTCTTTTAGTGACAAATAAACCTTTATAGTAAAATGAGTGGCAAATTTGCTTTTTACATGTATTTTGAATAACAAATTTTTCCTTATAGAGTGACAAATTTACGCTTTACATGCATTTTGAGTGGTAAATTTGTCCTTTTAACCGGTATCAGAGCCGACCCAATAAGGTTAATGGGCTAGGCGACAGCCTAAGGCCCCCAATTTTAAAGGCCCCCATTTTTCCATCCACATTTTGAGCCTAATTAAAACTAAATCTTTTTATATATATGATTGGAGATATACCAACTTTAAACAACACTGTACCAATTCAGAATATTTTTAGCAACAGCCCAGCCAGCCCAACAAGTTTATCTATACAGTGTTTTCTTTTAGAGCTTATAAGCTATAACCATACACCAACAAAAATTAAACAAAAATTATACTAGCGTTCAGGACTCCAGGTCCACCAACAAACATAAAAGGTACAATTATTTTAATTTCTTATTAACTAATCTCTATTTGTTATTTTTTTCTTTCCAATTGTGATATTAATTTGTTTATTTATTACTTTTTTTAATTAAATTAACTAATTTATACAGCTATATGAATATGAACAGTTGAACACCCTAAATGTTTTTTATTTATATATAGAGATATTTTATTCTATGTGCATATGGGTTTTGATCATTTGAAAACTAATATTTTCGTGAAAACTAGAAAACTGGCCAAAACACACTGTGATCTGAATTTAACACAATGTGTTTTAATGTGTTTTTAGAAAACACATTGTGTTAAGTTCATATGATTAGTGTGTTTGAACAATTTTCTAATTTTCATGCGCTATAAAAAACACACTGTGATTTAAAACTTAACACAATGTGTTTTTAGATTACACAATAAAAACACAATATAAAACACAATTAAAACACATTGTGTTAGATTCAGATCACAGTGTGTTTTGGCTAGTTTTCTAGTTTTCACAAAAATTTTAGTTTTCAAATGAACATTTCACATGTGCATATAATATTATATTTAGAGTTAATTGCAATTTTGGTCCCTGTGGTTTGTATGTTTTGGCAGGTTCAGGACCTTTTCAGGTTTCATTGCATTTTTAGTCCCTATTTCAAAAACCTTTTGCAAATTTGGTACAAATTAACGGTGGTTATTAAATGAAGCCGTTAAGTGCTGTTAAAATTAAAAATGGTGTTTAATTGTAAATTTTTTAAAGTGTAAGGGGTATTTGTTTTAATAGTGTTGCTCAAAAAGTTTGTCGTGTTGTCAGTGAGATATACACGTGATTGTTTTGTAAAAATTTATAAAAATTTACGAGCTCTATAAATGAAAGTTTTGTAATTTAGCTCGCTAAATGTAAGAAACAATGGCGCCCGGAATGTTCAACAGTTGGTCGGAAAATTCAAAACGCGCCGGGAAAACGAAATTCACGATTTCTCCCTTCTTTCTTCGAGTAAAAACTCGAAACTGATACCTATCAATTCAGAATTCCACCGCGCACAAACCCTGATCAAGATGAACTTCAGAAACCGTCGTCGGAAAACTTAAATTTGCGATTCTCCTTTGTTTTTACGAATTAAAACACGAAACCGGTACCAAATGGCTCAGGTTTGCATTCCGCACAAAACCTAGCCTATTATTTTGTCAAAAAACTTTGCCGGAAAATTCACCGAAAAAGTAGCTGTCATCGAATCTCGATGAATCGGAAAACTTAAAATATGAATATGACCGGAATCGGATCGCGAACAAAACCTGATGTTTTTCAGATCAATTGACAAATCGCGAAAACGGAATTGAAGAGGGAAGTTTGCAGAAAAAAATTCTTTTTCTTTTTTTTTATAAATAAAATAAATGGATATAAAAGGAATAAATTGTGTTAATTGGACAAACTTTTTGACTAACATTATTGACACAAATACCCCTTACACTTTTAAACATTTACAAATAAACACCATTTTTAATTCTAACAGCACTTAACGGCTTCATTTATCAACCACCGTTAATTTGTACCAAATTTGCAAAAGGTTTCAAAAATAGGGACCAAAAATGCAATGAAACCTGAAAAGGTCCTGAACCTGCCAAAACTTACAAACCACAGGGACCAAAAATGCAATTAACTCTATATTATATTATATTACATTAATAAACATCTTTATTTAATAGATTTGTAATTATATCTATGTTAATAATTTTCAAGGGTATGTACATGCATTGTTAAAAAGGTGGTTGCTTTGGTTTAACCGCATAAAGATAAAAAAAAATTAGTTAACGACTTTAGAAAAGGCCTCTAAAATTAGTTTCGCTTAGAGGCTCCAAAAAGTTTAAGCCGTCCTTGACCGGTATATTAACTGCAACATTACTATCACATAAAACATTGACTGGACTAGACCCATCATAAAGTAGATCCTTTAAAAAATTAAAAGCAAAGATAACTTCAAAATTAATTGAAGCTAAAGCTCTACATTTGGCCTCTATGGAAGACTTTGAAATTGTATTCTGCTTTTTACTTTACTAATGAGTCACAAAAAAAACACAATATTCAAAACGAGGAGTGTAACACCACCAGGCAAAAAAGTGTAACCCCACCAGAGACATTATTAGCGGCGACGTCGCCGCTAATACTGCACCAGAGAGAGTATTAGCGGCGACGTCGCCGCTAATACTGCGGGCCCCCCATGTCTGTAATGGTAAATCTGGCAGAGAAATTAGCGGGCCCCCTGTCAGTGTCAGAGTATTAGCGGCGACGTCGCCGCTAATGCCTTGGTCGGGTTGACTTTTGCCTGGTGGTGTTACCCTATGCCATTCAAAAACACATCTACTTACAACACATTTAGCCTAATCTACATCAGCATATGCTTCAAACGGCGGTAGATGAAGCCAACTGTCTGACATCATCACTTTTTTACTTCAACAATCAACCACCACGTAATGTACGAGTATCACATCTAGTATATATGACGAAGGCTGTGTGTGAATGATTTCAATTTTCAAAATGGTGAATAGTTATGTGTATGTCTACCAGTCAACTTGATTAGATCATTGACATTGTGGATGTTAGTTCACAAGTCGACATCTAAATGATATCCCACTACATCTACTAGTTTTACAACAACCAACCTTAATATATAGTAGCTCACAATCACATTAAATCATGTAAATTTATTATCACTACGTACTAACGTACACATATTTGATCCTCAAATGATCCGACTCTATCTATCAATAAACTAAAACAGGATTAAAGTTTTCTCTTATCGACACGTGGCATTTGTTTTTTAAACGACATGTGTCTCACTAAATCTATATTAAAAAATCCTATTGTTTAGTTACCAATATTGTGAAACAAATCAATAACACAAATCGTACCCGAAACTACTCTCTTATTAATAAACAAGCAGTCCTCAAAAGAGTGCTGCAAACATACAAAAGAAATTAAGATCGTCCCCCGAATGGATGCGATCAACTAAACAAAGAACACTCTTACAAGTTACCTTACTACACCTCTCAAATGAATACAGAAATAAGATCAAGATGATCTTGATACAGAATACAGAAAGAACAGAATATAAAACCCTAAACAATCGAATACACCACTTTTTCTCTCTAACCCTAAAAAGAGATATAACATCATATATATAGGGATTGAGAATAGAACTTTCAATCTGGCCCCTGCACATTAGACAATGATATAACAATACCAAAATATATATAAAGTAAAAAATACTTTTACCTGTTTACCTGTTTGGCAGAAATAGTCCCTGAAGTAATAAGTTTGCATATTGTGAGTCCCAAATATAGATGAATAACAAACCCGACTGGCAAGTACAACTGATCTTGATGGACAAGTTCAGTTTACGATCCAGATATGGATAACAAGAAACAATTGACTAGATATAAAATGTAAGAACAAGTGGCAGAAACTATATAAGGATATATATAAATATAATCAAGTATGTAGCATTGAGACACGTTGTTTTCTTTTCAATGTATTTGATTTATTGATGTATAAACAAATACAAGGATTGTTGCAGAACAAAGATAAACACCCAAGTGTAAGTATCTAAACAATCCTGAAATACAAGTGATCTAATTAACTTGGAAATACTCGTAAGTTTACTTAGAGTATATCTCACAAGTTGCAATGCTAAAGTTTCAAGCTGTTTGCAAGTTGTAAGAAGACTTTGTATTTATAGACCAAGTCCATGATGACATGGACAAGATCGTACAAAGTGGTTGTGAGCATTTAAGGAATTAAACCATAATTCCTTACATGCTGCACTTGGAAGAGTATATAAGTCACTTGATGTGACTTATAGTACTAGGTTCCAAGCCTATACTTTGTACCTTTTGTTAATAGATAAATCTATTAACCGGATAAAGGTGTAAAGTAAAAGTCTTCCTCGTAATCAGTGTAAAGTGTTGTAAATACTTTACACTGAGATGCTTCAGTCTTCGATCTGGTAGAATCACTCTTTGCTCGCTTCTGAGATGATTCTCTTCTTCATCCTTCAGTCTTTGACTTCAGAATGAATGCTTCAGATTTATCTCGATCTGAACTGAAGTGAAGCTTCAGTGAAGGAATTCTGAGACACCTCAGAATTCTGTACAAATGTCTTCACTAAACTTCAAGCTATTTCTGAACAAATTATACTTGGTCGATTTTCGACCTAACAAATTCCCCCTATTTGTTCTGAAATAGTGCATGCATCTCAGACTTCTATCTATACATGTTGTAAGTCTGAAATGCAAGTTTTTGTTTAAGTTGTAAAAATTTTCTAAGTACATCTTATAGATCATTGATGTCTCAGAATTTTACTTGTGGTTTTCTAACTTAAACCTATCATCTACTTATTGATTACAAAATGCAACATATATATACAAACTGAAATGATAGTTACAAATGTAAATTCTTTACAAGTACATGATAATCTGAAGAGAAACTACTTCTTGGCAGGCCTTGAACCAGAAGGTGCCTCAGTAGGTTTTCTCTTCAGTGGAGAATGATCCTTTTTGCCAAACAGCCTTCCTTCAATCTCTACCTTGGCTTGCATCTTTTGTTGTATTCTTGCTAACCATGCACCAGTCAAGGCAGATTTTGGTTTCCCTTTCAGAACCTGGATCATCTCCCTGTGCTCAGAAATCCCAAATGTATGAACTGAAACTTGATTGTATTCTTCAGCTGCCCTACCTTCTCTTTTCACAACCAAGTCAAATAACTTCAATCCATCAGCCTTTGTAACTTCCATATCAATGATTTTGGCTGGATGCGATCGATGGTTCATATAGTGATCATACTGAACCTTTTCATGTTTTCTTTGGGTCTCAGCAGCATCATCAGATATTGGTTTGAGTGAAGTAAAGACAACATCACGAGAATCTTTCTTTGCAGTCCTTGTTCCAGTTCTGGGCTTTGTGGGTGGTCTGAACAACTCTTTTTCTACTTTCTGAACTTCGGCCAGAATTTCCTTCCTTTTGATCTCCATTTCTTTTTCTCTATTTTTCTTTAAGTCTTCAATGGATAACTTAAAGGTCAGACTTTCCAACTTTTGTTCCAGAGGAGAGTAGTTCATCCACATTCATATTCCAGCATATCCACCAAAGCCTTTTGCACTCTTGGATCATTTTTGATTTTAAGTACCTTTCCAATGATAACCCAAGAGCTGCAGCATCTATGTGATCAAGGGTTCCCATCTTCAGATGTTGTTCCCTTTCTCTTTCTTTGTTCTCCCTCCACATAATAAATTGGTTGGAAACCTGCTTTTGCAATGTTTCCAACTTCTTGCTATCAGCTTCAAGATTGTGCAAGGGATAGCCGTGCTCGTCCACATTCTCACCAACAATGATTCCAGAACCCTTAGAACCTTGCTTTGGTTCTTCTCCTTCTAGAGCCTTTCCTTTTCCCTTATCTTTCTTTTGAACTTGTTCCCCCTGAACTGAGACACTACCAGAAGGTACCTCAGTTTGCTTCTTGGTTGCTTCAATTATCTCTTGAGTACTAGCAAGCAAACCAATAGGCACACCACTTCCCCCTTTGGGAATCTCTGAAGGCAGTCTAGCATAAAGATCAACAGTAGATTTAATTGTCTTCAGTGGTTCCCAACTTTGTTGTTCTAGGCAATCACAAATACCTTTTGCCATTGTAGCAAACTGAGCCTTTAGTCTGAATGAAGAACTAAGGTTCAGTGCTTCTTGATCTTTCAAGTCCTTCAACATCTTTCTATCTTCTTCAGTGAAAGAAGCAGGGGGGGAGGAGCAGTAACAGTTTCTTTCTTTAGAAGAGTTAGAATTTCTTCTAACTGTTTTGACTGATTCTGAACTGAACCTTCAAGCTTGGAAACTGTATCTTTACTTCATTTACAGCCTTTTCCACCTTGTCATTTGTGTCTTTGGTCAGTTCAGCAATCATCATTCTAACCTCTTCACCAACTTTCTGACAGACAGAATCTGAAATCTGAGCAGCTAGATTCTGAGATAGCTCAGACTTCAGATCTTTCACAATACCAGCACTAATAGAAGTCCCAAGTTCTTTCTCATTGACACTTGGCTTCTGAACCAACTCATGAACTTCATTTCCAACTGCCATAAACTTTGCTTCAACAACTCAACACTAGATGTCAAGTTCGCAACCACCGAAGCTTGCACATCTCTCTTTGTCAACCTGAAGGCTTCTCTGATTGCAGAGCTCACCTTGTTGCAAGTCATCACCAGCTCATTCAGCTTCCCAACCACTAGTCCTTCATTACCAGCAACTTTGGTCAACTCAGTTCCAAGGAACATCTGAGCACCTTTCATATCAGCCAAGGAACTAGTGTTGGCAGTTAGAGATTTGGTTAAGTCCTCCACCCTTAAAATAAGGCCTTGGACTTCGGTTTGTGTTTTCTCTAACTGTGCTTCTATATTCAAAGGAGGTGGGGGTTGTGTAGAAGCAGGAGCCACAAATGGTAAACTTCCAAGCCCTTTAAGTACTTGTTCATTTGAATGTCAGTTGGACTCTCAGATTCTGTCTCAGAATCCAAGTCCTTCTCTGAGGGAGCATCATAGTTGATTGGTGGTGGTATGTTGTGAATTTGGGGGTGAAGAAATTGAAGTGATGGAGTGAAAGATGGATCGGTTACATATGCGGGAGTGGTACCTGGTGGAAAGATTGGATTTTGGTGAGATGGTGGTGGTGGAACATAAGGCTCATTGTCTTGTTCTGGTTGGATTTCTGGGGGAGGAGGAGGGGCGTTTGCGAGGATGGGGGCTGGCTCAAGAATCAGATTGATTCGCCTCCAATAGTTCCTCGTCAAACTCAAAGTCAGCAAGAGAATCAAGATTCTCCTGAGGTAGCTCATCGTCATCCCAAAAAGCATTCACTTTTACAATCTGGTCAGATATGCCCTGGTTTGGGTCACTAGTACCCTCACCAGATTCTGGTTCAACATCTGCAGAAGCAGGTGCATCGTCACCAGATTCAACGATTTGTTCAATCGTAGGTACACTAACGGGTCCCACATTCTTTTGTGGCCCACTTAGTGACCTTTCTGGACCAGCTAGTGTGGCTGAAACAGTTTTAGTAAATACCTGAAGCATAGCAGAGGAGAGTTCAGGCTCATCTTCAGTAATGGTTGCCTTTGAGAAATCTCTGCCATATTCAGGTACAGAAGCTTCAGGTCCAGCTTGATTATAAGCTTCTCCAAGGATATCCATAAAACACAAGCTTAAAAATCTTGGGAAAGCAATATGCAGACTTCTCTTTCCTTTTAACTTTGTAATCAACTGAGCAAAGAGAATCTCAGCAAAATCTGCTTGCATCCCATTCCAAATGTAATACCCCATCTCAACTTGGGGTAATGAAAGTTGGTCCAACCCTCCATGGTTGCCACCAAGACTCTCCACAATCTGGGTCCAGAAGAACCTCCAGCAATTGCCAAAACCAGACATGAAAATGTGTCCAGAGGTCTTCAAATTACCATCAGCATCCTCCATATCACCATGACCAGTGGCGACTAGAACCTCCCTGAAATTGACTCCTTTGAGTCTTTTAGCAAACACCTGGGGAGGTTCGAGGTAGTTCAGATGAAGGGAATTTCTGAACCCCTCTAGAGTGATAACACACTTCTTGGTGCCCTCATTGAGAGTGAAGGAGATGGATTGCTCATCTTTATTCACCATAGCAGTGTACCAGAATTCAAGCAAGTATCGATGATACAATGCTTGAGGATTTGCGGTCAACGCATAATGGAAAGGGGACTGCTCCCAAAACTTGTTGATTCTTTCCATTAAGGTTTCGGACTTCACATTCAATTGAGCCAAAAAGTTGCTCATGTTGAATCGGATTTTGGTGAGATGGTGGTGGTGGAACATAAGGCTCATTGTCTTGTTCTGGTTGGATTTCTGGGGGAGGAGGAGGGGCGTTTGCGAGGATGGGGGCTGGCTCAGAATCAGATTGATTCGCCTCCAATAGTTCCTCGTCAAACTCAAAGTCAGCAAGAGAATCAAGATTCTCCTGAGGTAGCTCATCGTCATCCCAGAAAGCATTCACTTTTACAATCTGGTCAGATATGCCCTGGTTTGGGTCACTAGTACCCTCACCAGATTCTGGTTCAACATCTGCAGAAGCAGGTGCATCGTCACCAGATTCAACGATTTGTTCAATCGTAGGTACACTAACGGGTCCCACATTCTTTTGTGGCCCACTTAGTGACCTTTCTGGACCAGCTAGTGTGGCTGAAACAGTTTTAGTAAATACCTGAAGCATAGCAGAGGAGAGTTCAGGCTCATCTTCAGTAATGGTTGCCTTTGAGAAATCTCTGCCATATTCAGGTACAGAAGCTTCAGGTCCAGCTTGATTATAAGCTTCTCCAAGGATATCCATAAAACACAAGCTTAAAAATCTTGGGAAAGCAATATGCAGACTTCTCTTTCCTTTTAACTTTGTAATCAACTGAGCAAAGAGAATCTCAGCAAAATCTGCTTGCATCCCATTCCAAATGTAATACCCCATCTCAACTTGGGGTAATGAAAGTTGGTCCAACCCTCCATGGTTGCCACCAAGACTCTCCACAATCTGGGTCCAGAAGAACCTCCAGCAATTGCCAAAACCAGACATGAAAATGTGTCCAGAGGTCTTCAAATTACCATCAGCATCCTCCATATCACCATGACCAGTGGCGACTAGAACCTCCCTGAAATTGACTCCTTTGAGTCTTTTAGCAAACACCTGGGAGGTTCGAGGTAGTTCAGATGAAGGGAATTTCTGAACCCCTCTAGAGTGATAACACACTTCTTGGTGCCCTCATTGAGAGTGAAGGAGATGGATTGTTCATCCTTATTCACCACAGCAGTGTACCAGAATTCAAGCAAGTATCGATGATACAATGCTTGAGGATTTGCGGTCAACGCATAATGGAAAGGGGACTGCTCCCAAAACTTGTTGATTCTTCCCATTAAGGTTTCGGACTTCACATTCAATTGAGCCAAAAAGTTGCTCATGTTGAATCGGATTTGAGAAGGTGTGAAGTTCTTTGGCCATGTGGCAGATGTTTTCACATCACTCGATGGAGTATATTCAAAATTTATGAGTGATTTGTGTGAAGAAGAAGATGATGATTTAGACATTTTAAGAATTGAAAAATGAAAGTGAAATGAATATGAAGAGTTAAGGAATTTGAAGAGTGAAGATGAGAGAGATTGATGATTGGAAAGTAAATGAAAAACGAAGTAAATGAAAGAATGAAAAGGAATTTGTATTTAAGATGGAATATAAAGTGATTTTCCAATAAAAACAAGTTAATGAAATAACGAAGTAAATGAAAAACGAAGTAAATGAAAAACGAAGTAAATGAAAAGAAGAATGAAAAAGAAGTAAGATGAAAAGTAAATGAAAAACGAAGTAAATGAAAAACGAAGTAAATGAAAAACGAAGTAAATGAAAAACGAAGTAAATGAAAGAAGAATGAAAAAGGAATTTGAAGATGAATAAGAGAAGAAATGATTGGAAAGTAAATGAAAAACGAAGTAAATGAAAAACGAAGTAAATGAAAAAGAAGAATGAAAAAAAGTAAATGAAAAACGAAGTAAATGAAAAACGAAGTAAATGAGAAGAATGAAAAAGAAGTAAGATGAAAAAAGTAAATGAAAAACGAAGTAAATGATTGGAAAGTAAATGAAAAACGAAGTAAATGAAAAACGAAGTAAATGAAAAAAGAAATGAAAAACGAAGTAAATGAAAAACGAAGTAAATGAAAAGAGAAGATTGATGATTGGAAAGTAAATGAAAAACGAAGTAAATGAAAAACGAAGTAAATGAAAAACGAAGTAAATGAAAAACGAAGTAAATGAAAATGAAGAATGAAAAAGGAATTTGAGATGAAAAAGAGAGATTGATGATTGGAAAGTAAATGAAAAACGAAGTAAATGAAAAACGAAGTAAATGAAAAACGAAGTAAATGAAAAAGAAGTAAATGAAAAAAGTAAATGAAAAACGAAGTAAATGAAAAACGAAGTAAATGAAAATGAAGAATGAAAAACGGAATTTGTAATGAACCAGATCAGTGTCACTGAGGCGTTCATAACAAGATTACCAGTCTAAGGATTTAACATACCCAACTCACTGACTAGATGTTTAAAGGTTTTGACATCTAAAGGTTTTGTGAAAACATCAGCGAGTTGCTTATCAGTGGGAATAAAGTGCAATTCAATATCTCCTTTCAGAATATGATCACGAATGAAATGATACCTGAGGTCGATGTGCTTGGTTTTCGAGTGCATCACAGGATTGTGAGATATGGCAATGGCACTAGTGTTATCACAAAAGATTGGAGTCTTTGTGTAAGTAACACCATAATCAGTCAGCTGGTTTTTCATCCATAGAATCTGAGCACAACAACTTGCTGCAGAAATGTACTCAGCTTCTGCAGTTGATAGTGATACTGCAGTCTGCTTCTTACTAGTCCAGCTTACTAATTTGCCACCAAGGAAATGACACCCACCAGTGGTACTTTTCCTGTCTATCTTGCAACCTGCATGATCAGAATCTGAATAACCCATTAGATCTAGACTAGAGCCTTTGGGATACCAAAGACCCAGTCTGGGGACACCTTTAAGGTATCTGAAGATCCTTTTAACAGCATTTGCATGTGCCTCTCTGGGATCAGACTGAAATCTAGCACAAAGACATGTTGCAAACATTATGTCTGGTCTACTTGCAGTTAAATACATCAGTGAACCAACCATACCACGATATTTTGTATGTTCCACTGGTTTTCCATGTGGATCAGAATCCAAAGTTAATGGAGCAGAAATAGGAGTATCTTTTGATGAGACTGAATCAAATTGATATTTCTTTAGTAAATCTCTGACATATTTTTCTTGGTTTATGAAAATACCATCTTCAGTTTGTTTTACTTGAAGTCCCAGAAAATATGTCAGTTCACCCATCATACTCATTTCATACTCAGAAGACATGATTTTAGAAAATTTTTCACACATCTTCTCATTTGTAGAACCAAACACAATATCATCAACATAAATTTGTACTAAAAGGATATCACTTTTATCATGTAATATGAACAAAGTGTTATCAATTGCACCACGTTTAAAACCATTTTTAAGAAGATGTTTAGTAAGAGTATCATACCAGGCTCTGGGTGCTTGTCTCAGACCATATAAGGCTTTGTTCAGTCTGTACACCCAATGTGGTTTTTCTTCATTGATGAACCCTGGTGGTTGATACACATAAACGACTTCTTCTAGTTCTCCATTCAGGAATGCACTTTTGACATCCATTTGATAGACTTTAAATTGATGATGAGCTGCAAAAGCTAAGAATATTCTGATAGCTTCAAGTCTGGCAACTGGTGCAAAAGTTTCATCAAAATCTATTCCCTCTTCTTGTGCATATCCTTTTGCAACAAGTCTTGCTTTGTTTCTGATGATATGACCATCTTCATCCATCTTGTTTCTGAAGACCCATCTTGTCCCAATTGGTTCCTTCTTCAGGTTACTGGGACAAGGAACGAGTTCCATACATCGTTTCTTTTAAACTGGTTGAGCTCATCTTGCATGGCTTCAACCCAGCTTGGGTCTTTCATAGCCTCGTCAATCTTCTTGGGTTCAATAAGAGATAAGAAACTGACGTTTAAGCATTGATCGCTTGTGGCTCTTCTGGTCTGAACCCCACTAGTGGAATTCCCAATGATTTGCTCGATAGGATGTGCTTTAGTCCACTTAGTGTATTGACCAGGATGAATAATGATATCAGTGCAAGAACTTCTCTGAGTAACTTCAGGAGGAGCTTCAGAAAATACATCTGCAGCTCCTTCTTCTTCCTGCAGATCATGACTTGCATCATGAAATTCTTCAGATTGAGGTTGCTCAGTGGAGCCTGATATCAGAGGAGAAGCAGCATGTACATCTGATCCAATAGTCAGTTCAGAAGGTAGTTTGAAACTGACTGGAGGATAAAATGGAATGTTGCTTGGCCTTTTTATTGTTGGTTCTGAACGGAGATGTTCAGAAGCAGGTTCAGGTGACTGATCAGTTTCAGCAATAGGATCAGAATCACCAAAACTCATTGGACTTTCTGAGGGTGGTACAGGAATGGAATTTTTAAAGATTGCAGAATTTGATTCATCAAAGGTAACATGAATTGACTCATCAACCTTTTCAAGTCTCTTGTTAAAGACTCTAAAGGCTTTGCGATTTGATGAATATCCTAGGAAGTATCCTTCATCAGCTTTGCGTCAAATTTTCCAAGCTGACTAGAATCATTCAGAATGTATACTGGACACCCAAATACATGGAAGTATCCAATATTAGGCTTTCTATTTCTGAGTACTTCGTAGGAGGTCTTCTTGTGTCTTTTGACGTAGATAGATCTGTTCTGAGTGTAGCATGCAGTTGCAACAGCTTCAGCCCAGAAATTCTTGGGAAGACCAGATTCATTCAACATACTTCTAGCAGCTTCAATCAGCGTACGATTCTTTCTTTCTACAACACCATTCTGCTCTGGTGTGTGGGCTGAGGAGAAGTTCTGAGATATGCCAGTTTCAGTGCAGAAGGACTCCAGAGTGGCATTTATGAATTCAGTGCCATTGTCACTTCTGAGTTGACAAACTTTTCGCTTGTATTTGAGCTCAATTTGTTTGATGAGAGCAATGATTTCAGCAGCAGCTTCACTTTTGGACCTGAGGAAAATCACCCAGCAGTATCTTGAATATTCATCAACTATAACAAGGGTGTATTTCTTTCCTGCTCTGGTCTGAACATTCACTGGTCCAAAAAGGTCCATGTGAAGCATATGAAGAGGTTCAGTAATACTAAAGTTTTGCTTTGTCTTGAATGAAGCTCTTTTCTGCTTACCCATTTCACAACCTGGACATGGCTTGTCTTTGTTGAAAGACATAGAGGGTATCCCATCAACAAGTTGTTTTCTTGACAACTTATTAATGTTCTTGAAGTTCAGATGGGATAGTCTCTTGTGCCACAACCAATTTGTGTCTTCATCTGCCTTTGAGTAGAAACATTGTTCAGAGGTAGAAGGATTCATATCAATGACATAAATGTTTCCCTTTCTTGGTGCAATCAGTACCACCTTTCCATCTCTGTTGAATATGGTGCCTTGTGAAATATCAAATAAAACCTTGAAGCCATCATCACATAGTTGACTGACACTGATCAGGTTATATTTCAAACCGTTCACATATGCAACACGTGTGAATTTGACTTGACCATTATTCACCACACCATATCCCTCAGTTTTTCCATTACCATCATTTCCAAAAACTATTGAGGGCCCCTCTTGCACCCTATATTCCTCTAGCAGGGTCTGATAACCAGTCATGGTTCGGCCAGCAGCACTGTCCAGAAACCATATGTTCTTCTTTCGGTCTCCCTGCACACAATCAAAGATTAGTTCTTTTGGGAACCCATCTTTGGATGGGTTCACTAGACTCTCCCTTAGCAGTCTCAGATTTCTTTGGTTCATAAGGAACAGAAGGATCAAAGGGGATTTCAGTCATTATTTCAGATGACAGAAAAATAGTTGGTTTGATGGGGTTTTCAACCTTTTTCTTTTCAGATTTCTTCTTGGTTTGCTTAGAAAAAGGTTTTGTGTTTTGTTTAGGTTGAAGAGGAGGAGTTTCAACATTTTTTAAACGTGCATTACAACTCTGCACTTGTCTAGCCAATAGTTGAAATTGACTTTCTAACCTTAACAAAATTGATTCTTCATTAGACACCTGAGCCTTACCAGAATCTGAGGTAGAAGGCTCAGTGGGGGAGATATTTTTCTTCTTCTTTTGGCCTTTAGAGACCTTAGATGAAGTCTGAGGGGATGGCTTTTTGGTTTTAGCCTTTCTTTCTGAACCAGTTGTCTGAGCTGTTTCAGATTTACCCTCAGATTGTTCCTGGGCCCTATCAGTCACAGTTTTCTGTTTGCCAACTTTAGGAAAATAATTTCAGGTTTCATTTCCTTTGGAAGTGCATCTAAATCAGTGATTATAGATGCCATGTGAAGATCACCAGATTCATATGCTGTTTTTTGATTTGCAAAAGTATTTTTTATTGCAGCATCTGGTTTTGGTGCACTCATCCAAGATTTAATTATTTTCTGTTCTTTTTCAAGGATGGTTTTTAACTCTTCTTTTTCCAACTCTAAAGTGGCAACCATAGACTGATAACTTTTTAGGGCCAAATGAACATCTTTCAGTTCTTTTAGTCTGGCCTGACTGGCGTTCAGTTCAGAAGTATTGTTTTCAAACATTTTTAAGCTTTCTGAACGCACTGTCTCAACAAATGAGATGTCAGCCTCTAACAGAACCAAAAGGTCCAGTTTGTGTTCCTCATTTTCTTCATAGCCAAAATTACTGACCTTTTTCATCACAATATCTACCCAGCGACCAGATTCAACATCGGATTTGACCAAATGACCTTGATCTTCTTGTGCCATGAAACACATGTCCCTAACTTCCTCCTCATCATCAGATGATTCATCAGAGTCTTCCCACTTTTCAGTTTTGGCAATCATACAACTGTTGCTTGAGTTGTCTTGTGCCAAAAGAGCCATATGTGCCTTCAACTTCTTGTATTTGGCCTTATAGCTGTCATCAGACTTCTGAAAAATAGAATGGTTAGGAGCAGATTGTGATGATGAAGGTTGACTAGATCTGCATTCCTTCATGAAATGTCCTTTCTTGCCGCATTTAAAGCATTCAAGATTAGACTTGTCAATAGAAGCACTGGAAGCAAAGGTTTGCCAGATCGATTTGATTTGGCCTTAAAACGATTGAACGTTTTAGCCAGCATGGCAACCAGATCATCATTGTCATTCTCATCACAATCATGAGTGACATTAGCAGAGACACCAGTTTTTAACATTTCAGACACCATCTTCTTCATCGAGTCAAAAACATCACTCTCAGAAGATAGTAGAGCAGTACTATGTGGTTCAGAATACTGAACCGTACCAGAACTGGTAGAAACATGATTCTTGGCATCCTGCTCAGCCAAGGCTCTTTCAGCTTTGTTCTCTTCAGTATATCTGAAGGCTCCATAAAGGGAAGCAAGAGTATGACTGTGCAAGGTTTTGCCTTGTCTCAAGACCAAGATTAAATTTTCCCATTTAGAAGGTAAAATGTCACAAAATTTTTCCAACAAAATTTCTTTGTCTTTGGTTACACCCAGGGCTTTCAGTTGGTTTACCAGATTTGTAAATCTGATGTAGGTTTGAGTTAAAGACTCCCAGGGATAGCAAAGAAAGACTCATATCTTTTGTTTAAAGCAACTTTTCTTGTGACAATTGTCTCATTCGTGCCTTCAAACTGTGTCATCAGTTCCTCCCACATTAATTTGGAATTTTCAAGTAAAACAAGAGTGGGCATTAGGGTTTCTGGAACTGCGTATAAAATCATATTTTGTAACTTGGTGTCCAGGTCTACAAGTCTATGATCTTCCTCAGACCAATGATCCTTCTCCTTAGGTGACTGCCTAGGAGTCCCATCGGCATTTCTGACAACAGTGGAGGCATTCATAGGGACAAAGGGTCCTTCTTTTAAGATATCTGGTAAATGTCTCTCAACACCAGCAATATACTTAAGCATGCACGCTTTCCATGTTTGAAAGTTTTCACTGTTCCCATCAAACTTGGGAACAGGATTATTTGGAAAGTGTACGTGAACATTGTGTGATGGTATATTGTTGTTGATGAGAGGGGGTGGGGTAGCATTATTAGGGTCAGGTCGTTCTTGTTCAAAGTCAGCCATCTATGCAGATCAAAGGTTAATGAATTGATAAAATTCAACCTTGCTGCTCTGATACCAATTGTGAGTCCCAAATATAGATGAATAACAAACCCGACTGGCAAGTACAACTGATCTTGATGGACAAGTTCAGTTTACGATCCAGATATGGATAACAAGAAACAATTGACTAGATATAAAATGTAAGAACAAGTGGCAGAAACTATATAAGGATATATATAAATATAATCAAGTATGTAGCATTGAGACACGTTGTTTTCTTTTCAATGTATTTGATTTATTGATGTATAAACAAATACAAGGATTGTTGCGGAACAAAGATAAACACCCAAGTGTAAGTATCTAAACAATCCTGAAATACAAGTGATCTAATTAACTTGGAAATACTCGTAAGTTTACTTAGAGTATATCTCACAAGTTGCAATGCTAAAGTTTCAAGCTGTTTGCAAGTTGTGAGAAGACTTTGTATTTATAGACCAAGTCCATGATGATGTGGACAAGATCGTACAAATGTGTTTGTGAGCATTTAAGGAATTAAACCATAATTCCTTACATGCTGCACTTGGAAGAGTATATAAGTCACTTGATGTGACTTATAGTACTAGGTTCCAAGCCTATACTTTGTACCTTTTGTTAATAGATAAATCTATTAACCGGATAAAGGTGTAAAGTAAAAGTCTTCCTCGTAATCAGTGTAAAGTGTTGTAAATACTTTACACTGAGATGCTTCAGTCTTGATCTGGTAGAATCACTCTTGCTCGCTTCTGAGATGATTCTCTTCTTCATACTTCAGTCTTGACTTCAGAATGAATGCTTCAGATTTATCTCGATCTGAACTGAAGTGAAGCTTCAGTGAAGGAATTCTGAGACACCTCAGAATTCTGTACAAATGTCTTCACTAAACTTCAAGCTATTTCTGAACAAATAATACTTGGTCGATTTTCGACCTAACAAATATAACAAGTCCCTTTTAACATCCTTCCTCAAACTTATTACTCAGATTACACCATAACAATTATTTTGAAAACATATTCAGCATACTCATTCTGGTACACATTAGTTTATGTTGACTGCTACTTAAACCCTTAGTAAGAATATCTGCTATTTGATTTTTAGAATCAACTTTAACAGTCTTAATGACCCCTGAAGCAACTTTTTCCCTTACAATATGCCAATCAATTTCAAAATGTTTAGACTTCTCATGAAACACTGGATTGCTAGCAAGTTGAATAGCAGAACTATTATCACAGTTAAGTGATACAGGTAATAAGTTGTTCAAACCAAGGTCAGATAACAGATTACTTACCCAGATTACCTCACAAGTTGCAGAAGCCATACTTCTATACTCAGCCTCAGTGGAAGATCTAGAAATAGTAGCTTGTTTTTTACTTTTCCAAGATACTAAAGAACTCCCAAGAAACACACAATAACCTGATACAGATTTTCTAGTTTGAGGACACTTAGCCCAGTCAGCATCAGCATAAACACTAATTTTCAAATCATTGGTTTTATTAAATTGAATACCCAACCCTGGAGCACCTTTAAGATATCTGAGAACTCTAAGAGCAGCTTTAAAATGTGATTGTAAAGGTGCATGCATATGCTGACTGAGGCAATGAACAGCATAAGATATGTCAGGTCTAGTATTAGTAAGATAAATAAGTTTTCCAACTAACTGTTGATATCTAGAAATATTAACCAGAAACTTATCATCTTCAGATTCTTTAGAACTAAGAACAGAATTCATAATCATAGGAGTATCAATAGGTTTAGCAGCAAGTAAACCATATTCACATAAAAGTTCCATGCAATACTTTCTTTGGGTCATACATAAGCCATACTTGTTTTCAAGAACTTCCATCCCAAGAAAATATTTCAAGACACCTAAATCTTTAATCATAAACTTGCTACTTAAAAATTGTTTAAACAAATTTATTTCATTATTGTCATTCCCAGTTATAACAATGTCATCAACATAAACAAGTAAAGCCATAAAACTGGAACCAGACTGTTTGGTATACAAAGAATAATCAAATTTACTTTGTACAAAGCCATGCTCAACCAAGGCTTTGGTTAGCTTTGCATTCCATTGCCTTGGGGCTTGCTTAAGACCATACAGAGATTTATTTAACTTGCAAACTTTATTAGATTCATACTCAGAACAACCAAGAGGAATATCCATATATACCTCTTCATCAAGATCACCATACAAGAAAGCATTATTAACATCCAATTGAAACAAAGACCAATTTTTACTCACTGCCATACTAATTAAACACCTCACTGTAACCATTTTAACTACAGGACTGAAAGTTTCCTCATAATCCAATCCTATTCTTTGACTGTACCCTTTAGCTACTAATCTAGCCTTATATCTTTCTATCTCCCCAGAAGCTTTATATTTGATTTTAAAGATCCATTTGCAGCCTATTGTTTTTCTGTTTAAAGGAAGATCAGTAATGGTCCAAGTATTATTCCTATATAAAGCTTCTAGTTCATTATTCATAGCTTCAATCCATTTAGGGTCATTAACAGCCTCATCATAACTACTTGGTTCATTTGACTTATTGAGAGTAGTAGAGAAACAGTAATTAGTATTGCTAAGACAAGAATAATTCACAAAATTCTCAATGCCATACCTAACATTTGAACCAACCACATAATCATTTAACCTAACATTTGGTTTAGACACTCTTTCAGATCTCCTTACAGTTTGACCAATTTGAACATTAGTTTCAATTACATCATTATTTTCTTCATTGACAACTTGACCATTCTCTTCTTGATTTAAAACAAGGTTCTGTACAGAAGAAGTACCCTCAGATATACTATTATCATTTATAGGTGTTGCAGTGCCCTCCCCATCATCAAAATGTGTTGCTCTGCCATCACCATTAAATGAACCTCTCCCTTCATCATAGGGTATATGACCACCAGACTCATTAAAAAAATTAATTTGTTCAAATTCAGATGGACAGTTTGAATCAAAAACACTACTTTTTGAAGACAACATTTTAAAAGGAAATATAGTTTCATAAAACTTTACATCTCTTGAATAAAACACAGTTTTACTATCTATACTATATAGTTTATAAGCCTTTTTTCCAGAAGAAAAACCAATCAAGACACATTTTTCAGACCTAGGAGAGAACTTATCATTATTATTTAAAATTGTAGAATAACAAAGACAACCAAAACTTCTTAAGTGGGAGAGATTAGGATTAGTTTTATAAATCATTTTATAAGGAGAACAGCCTTTTAAAACTGATGAAGGTAACCTGTTAATTATATAGACAGCAGTTAGAATGCATTCAGACCAGAACCTCAAAGGAAGACCACTTTGAAACAATAAACTCCTAGCAACATTCAATAAGTGCCTGTGCTTTCTCTCTACAACACCATTCTGTTGTGGAGTATAAGCACAAGTAGTCTGATGAAGAATACCATAACTATTTAAAAAATTATTCATACTTGAGTTAAGAAATTCAGTCCCATTATCAGACCTAACAACTTTGATTTTGACATTAAACTGATTCTGAAGCATATTATGATAGAGAACAAACATGTCAAAGACTTCATCCTTAGTTTTAAGTAAATAAACCCAAACTGCTCTAGTGAAATCATCTACCACAGTTAAAAAATATTTGAATCCTTCCTTACTTGCAACCCTATAAGGACCCCACAAATCAAGGTGAATAAGTTCACCAAGTTTTTTAGTTTTATGCTCACTAAGAGGAAAGGGTTCTCTGCTTTGTTTAGCTTTATGACACACATCACAAGGTGAAATACTGACATTTTTATCAAGATTCAAATCATCTTTTAACACAGACAAAACAGGTTCAGCAGGATGTCCTAACCTATTATGCCAAATAGACTTAGAAACATGAAAACACATACTTAAAACAGCATTAGACTTACTTATAACATTTTTCTGCTCATCAAACAAATACAGACCATTTGATTCACTACCAGTCCCCATCACACTCTTTCTTTTCAAATCCTGAATATAGCAATGATTCTCATCAAATCCAATGAACAGTTTACTATCCCTAATCAACTTGTGCACAGACATTAAACTAACACAGTAATTTGGCACAACAAGCACATCATACAGAACAACATGATCAGACAGTCTAAGATTACCTACATGAGTAATTTTAGCTAGAGTACCATTAGGATGCCCAACAGTTAAGTTTAAATCAGATATGTCAACAACATCAAACATATTATGAGTAGAAACAGTTAAATGTTGGTTTGCACCAGAATCAATAATCCAAGCAATAGCAATGAGAATAGATTTTAATTTTTCATTTGCACAGAAAAACTTATCAAAGTTTGAATTAAACACAGAGTTGTTATTAAAGACAAATGGCTTACCTGCCATATTAGCTTGCACAGATCCAGTTGGCTTATCCATAATTAAAGACATAAGTTTCTGCACTTGTTCATTAGTGAAAGGCATAGAAGAAGTAGAAGCAGAAGCAGCAGAAGAAGAAGCATTATGCACAGAATTCAAATTTGTATTGACATTAGCATTAAAATTTTGTTTAAAACCATGATTCTGTCTAATAGGATTAGGATGCTTCTTAAAATTAGGAGGATAGCCAACAAGTTCATAGCATCTTTCAATAGTATGACCAATCATATTGCAGTTTGTACAAACAAGATTAGGATTAGGTCCTTTATTCACAAACTTCTTCCTATTATCATAAGCTTTTGCCACAAAAGAAGATATCTGAGGTTTATTAGACACATTATTAGACTGATTAAAACTCTTATGTGACTCTTCTCTAGACAGAATACCAAAAGCATCTTTATGACTAGGTAAAGGATCCTTTGTTAACAAATTACTTCTTATTTGCATATAAACATCATCAAGACCCATTAAAAACTGCATAAGCTTAATCAGTTTACCATGTTCATCTGTTTCTTTCTTAGCATCACAAGTACAAGCAGGCATATTAATTCTATCAGCACATGTACAAGCAGGCAGTTTAGTCATAGTATCAAATTCTCTCCATAATGAGTTCAACTTATGATAGTACTCAGATAATGATGACCCATTTTGCTTAATATTGTTAATTTTATTCATCAGATTATATATAACAGACCCATCCATTTTATCATAAGTCTCTTTCAATTCATTCCATACATCAGCAGCATTTTCAGAAAAAACTTGACTCAAATACAACTCTTGAGAAATAGAGCTAAGAATCCAAGAAAGAACAACAGCATTACACCTATCCCATTGCTGGGTCAAAACAGGACTAGTAGCATATGAATTTCTAACAACAGTTCCATCAACAAATCCCATTTTATTTTTAGTTTGTAAAGCAAGTTTCATTGCACTAGCCCAAATCCTATAATTCTCAGTTCCAGTTAATTTGTAAGTGATTATAGGAACACCAGTAGTATCATTTGCATGCAAATACAAAGGACTACCAATATCAAGACTACTAACAGTATTAGCAGTTTCATCCATAGTAAACAAAGAATAATAAACACAACTAATCACACCAAATAAGACAGATAAAACAATTTACAAATAACCAGCAATCAATAAGTTTCTGGAGTTTTATAGACCACTCAATGATTCAATATAATCAAGGGATTTGACTACCACCAGGATTCCTGTCTTCTTAATGAAGGAGGTCAAGGTATGCTGTCAGATCCTATATATCAAATCAGAGCAATCCACCAGAAACGATAGAAAAGATGACTTACAGTGATTTTGAAGAATGAAGAAAAAGAAAGAAAATCACCAGCAAATCCTCAGCGGAAGCACAACCAGAATCACCTCAACCGATTAATTAGGGTTTTTAAAATAAAAACCCTAACCAAAAATAGAAAGCCTGATTCAGAAAACCTGGCTCTGATACCATGTGAAACAAATCAATAACACAAATCGTACCCGAAACTACTCTCTTATTAATAAACAAGCAGTCCTCAAAAGAGTGCTGCAAACATACAAAAGAAATTAAGATCGTCCCCCGAATGGATGCGATCAACTAAACAAAGAACACTCTTACAAGTTACCTTACTACACCTCTCAAATGAATACAGAAATAAGATCAAGATGATCTTGATACAGAATACAGAAAGAACAGAATATAAAACCCTAAACAATCGAATACACCACTTTTTCTCTCTAACCCTAAAAAGAGATATAACATCATATATATAGGGATTGAGAATAGAACTTTCAATCTGGCCCCTGCACATTAGACAATGATATAACAATACCAAAATATATATAAAGTAAAAAATACTTTTACCTGTTTACCTGTTTGGCAGAAATAGTCCCTGAAGTAATAAGTTTGCAATATAACAAGTCCCTTTTAACATCCTTCCTCAAACTTATTACTCAGATTACACCATAACAATTATTTTGAAAACATATTCAGCATACATTAACATATTATAATTAATATAATATATATGGTATATGATTCCTAGTATAATTAGAACTCTTATATAAAAAGTCATATTATATTTGTTGTTATCATAAATATAGATTTCCATCACAATTATTATTTTCGATGGTAATTTTAATTATAACTTATATATAAAGTTTATTTATAAGTTAAAAACATATCTATATTTTTAACTTATAAATTAATATTACTAACTATTTAATTATTTATCCATCTATTAATATAATGAAACGTGGTTAAAAATTATAAAACGATGTGAACTATGTTTTACATCATTCCTTTCTATTAAGTGATATCATTACCAATATCAATAGTAATAATAGATCTTGATAAATACCTTATGACACATGTTTGTCATTATTATGTTATTATTAAAGCGACCAAATGCATGTGATTGAGTATGTTCAAACTTTTCTTTCTATATAAAAAATCAATCGAACAATATATATAGTCAATCCGTACATCGTAAGGGTATTAAGACTAGTGTCCTCATATATTACCTGCTAATGTAGGTAGGTTGCCTACCAACAACTTCTTTCTTTTTGAGAAAAAAGATAGACATATAATAATTGACTATATATATATTCTCGGACACTTTTCTTTTTTAATATATACTTTCCATACATACAATTATTTGTGCATATATGATATAATAAGCCAATGGGAGAAATTGAGGAGCTTATTGATTTACTACGTAATTATTAATTTCTCGTGTTTAAGTGTGAAAGCCTAGAGGATAAGTTGTCGCGGATTTGAGTTTAGGCCTAGGTCCTTCGGTTCTACACTTCTACTCACACACAAAATACTCAAACTCACTTTTGTATACCGAAAGAAAAGAGAGTATTGCTTTTCAATACGAAGCTGATATATTGAAATAAGGGAGGGGTACAAAAGAAGCTAAATTCTATTCTCCTGTTTATACAAATTAAAACAAAACACATGCAAAAGATTGTTCGGATTAACATCTTCTAGAATTGATAAGATTAAACCAATCACAAGGCTTTAAACCTGATTAAAAGTTCACCAACAAAGACTGGCTTACTATTTTGCTCCACTCATAATTTCTAATTTGAAAGTGACTTTAACTTTAAAAAATCTCAATTTCATTTGATATTCTATATTGAATAATAATATATGTATACGAGCATGGTACCCGCGCAATGCGGCGGCGGTGGTGGGAAAGGCGGTCTAGTGGTGTCGGTGATGGTACTATTATTATGTACTCTAGCTCTCTCTCTCCTTTTTTATATAATTTTTTTATTTTTCATTTGCTTATGAAATAGATAATTATATTTAAAACTCTATCATAAATCTTTTTTAATCAAAACAAATCTTTTTAAATTTTAAAGATATATAATATCCTTAAAACTCTTCCAATAAATATATATACAATTACCATCCAATTACCCTTTTAAAAATTATTATATATACAACCTAAATTTTTATTAATCATTCTCATTCATATTATTCATCTTTTTCTTATCTTTAATAAACAAATCAAGTTTAGTAAATTTCTCAACGAAAAAAAAAACATACGGTTTTTTTATATCATTTCACTTTAAATTTCTCAACAAAAAAAAACATATGGTTTTTATGTTATTGTTATTTTTCATCTCTTTTAATTTAGTTTATTGTTAATTGTAGTTTGATTATGACTTATTCTTCTACTACAAAAGGGTTTATTCTTTTAAATTTGTTTTGTTCATGTTTTGTTATTTATTATTTTGATATTTACCTTTGATATATATATTTTGAGACTATCCGTCCATCGGACGGGACTGAAGACTAGTCATTTATATTAAAAGTTTGAAAAGGCGATATCTATGTGACTATGTCTACGAGATTAAGATATATTATTACGTATTGTTAAACTGTATTATTACGTATGGTTAAACTCTAAATATCATGAAAGATATATCTAAAAGTGCTCATGTATTTTCAATAATAAAAAAAATAGAAAATCTGTAAGTTCTCAAAAAATCTAACCATTGTTTTCTTACCAGGTCCGTATTAAAGAGTTCACTCGCAACCCAGTATGAAGTTAAAAACCTCTCGGCAGATAGATCATCAATTTAAACTTCCCCATAACAACCCCAATAATTAAAGGATTTTTGGAAAGAAATAAAGTTAACAGAAATAATGTAAGTTGTATTTAATTACCAATTAATTTACATACAATAGGATAACTTGGAAAAAAATATGTCAACCAATGAAACACTATAAATTTGACCTCCATTCCGTTGTAAACTTCCCAAAATAATTTCTCATTTGCACTTGGGCACAAAATGGCACATAGTCCGCCTTCAAGTTTTGTTGTGGCTACTTTCGTTACTACTATTATCACTTGCTCAATTTTCATCATCTCAATCCAAATTGAGCACACCTTCCAACAATGTCTTTCTTCATCAATCCGAACCCCCTACACTACTAACTACTACTACTACTACTACTTTCTACACCCCAAACTTCACAACTCTTCTCAATTCTAGGGCGATAAATCTTCGATTCACAACTCCTCCTACTCCCAAACCCGAAGTTATTTTCACCCCGTTGAACGAGAAACATATCCAAACCGCGGTTATTTGTGCTAAAAAGCTCAACATTCAGCTTCGGTTTAGAAGTGGAGGCCATGATTATGAAGGGTGCTCTTACACATCTGTAATGGACCATCCCTTTATTGTTATTGATTTAATAAAAATGCATTAAAGGTTAACCTCGCGAATAAGTCCGTTGGGTTGAGGCCGGCGGCAACCATTGGTGAACTATCTTACGAGTTTGCTCAGGAAAGCAAAACTCATTGGGTTGCGGCTGGGATCTTCACAAGCCTCGGAATTGTGGGCATATCACAGGCGGAGCATTAGATGCTGTAATCATAAACGCCAACGGACAGATCCTGGACAGAGAAACCATGGGAGAGGTCTTCTGGGCGATTAGAGGGGGCAGCTACGGAGTCATAGTTTCATGGAAACTGAGACTCGTACCCGTCCCTGAAACTGTCACAGTTTTCAATGTCCCTAGAACATTGGAACAAGGTGCCATCAAGATTCTTGACAAATGGCAACAAGTGGGTCATAAGTTGGATGAAGATCTGTTTCTCAGAGTCGTTACCACAACTACCAATATAACCGGTACTACAAATAAAAGAACCATAACTACTACAACCTACAATGCACTTTTCCTTGGAGAAACTGACCGACTGCTTGAAATCATGAACCACAGTTTTCCTGAATTAAATCTTCAGAAATCTGATTGTACCGAAATGATTGGCTCGAGTCTGTGATGTTCATGTCTAGTTTCCCTAGTACCGTCCCTACCACCTTCCTTCTCACAGGAAAACCAGCTTTCTTATTCTACATGAAAGCTAAATCAGATTTTGTCAGAACCCCAATCCCAGAAACAGGTTTGAAAATAATTCTGGAAAAATATTTAAAAACAGAGCTCGACAATCTGCCAGCGATGCTATGGACTCCATACGGAGGAATGATGGAGAGGATACCAGAATCATCCACACCATTTCCTCACAGGAATGGAGTTCTTTTCATGATTCAGTATGTCAACGGTTGGGCAACGAGTGATAATGAAGTCATGAAGGAGCAATATAAGCGGATCAGGGAGCTTTACGAGTACATGGGTCAGTATGTTTCAAAGGATCCAAGAGAAGCTTATATGAATTACAGAGATTTTGATCTTGGAATGAATGACAAAAATGCAAGTTTCAAGACGGCAACAAGTACATGGGGAAGACGATACTACAAAGATGATAATTTCATGAGGTTGGTGAATATCAAGACTAAGTTTGATCCTGATAACTTTTTTAGGCATGAACAGAGCATTCCAGTCCTGTCATAACACTCCATTCGATCGTTGGAAGGTTTTTAATATTCCAAACAAACATACGTACTCTCATTCTAAATATAAATAATATACTCGATCTACTAACATAAATAACTTGATCTATTTCTTCTCACCAAATATGTTCATGAAAAGATATATGGTGAATTAAATAAACATATGATAAAGAGTTAATTTGTATGTCATTTTTTCAAGTTTCGCCCTTATCGTATTTTCGTATCATTACATACCCTTATGGTGACTTTTTGTATCAGAACCCACCCCTCACCCTAACAGACGTTACTTGAGTGCCTCATGTGCAATGCACATGAGGGTAGTTTTGTCCTTTTACCTCTAAAACATCTTTTATTCTTCTCCATCTTTTTCTTAAGATCCAACTCATCTTCTACAACTACTAAATAACACTAACAATAAAATCTAAAAAGTTTCATTAGCATAACAAATAAAATCCAAATCTCAAATTAAATCCCTTAAAATATTTCATCTACTACTACCGATAAAAAATAATAATACAAACTCTCCTAATAAAATCACATCATATTTCTGAATCATTATCATAATAATCTAATTAAACAATAGCTGAATCTACACTAAAACGAGAAATCTCTTTTTTTTTTCTTCTTAAATCCTTCAACTTTTCCACTAATGTTCCACTCTTAACTCCTACTTAACAACAATAACCTGACTTCTTGGTTGAATATTCAAAATTCAACCTTCTCTTGAAAAGGCTCCCATCAATCAATCGGATCCAGATCTGGATCTCTGGATTCACCACCTGCCAATAGTGGGATCTCCGTCACCGTAGCTGAGAAGGCTCCCATCCCATCACCGTCGTGTTGTTTATGTCCAACCATCGTTGGGCTGTGAACGTGGTTAGATTATAACCTTGATTTGGTTATAGATCTGTGTTGGTTATAAAACAATAAAAAAGTTGAAAATGGGTGTTGGGTTTATTTCATAAAGCCGTACAAAAGCAAAAGAAAAATAAGAAATGGGTGGTAAGGTAGATTAGGATTATGATTATTTGCTAAAGATTGTTGATGTGTCATATTTTATACCATTTCCCACGCGAATTTAGGACCATTTATTCGTTATTTATATAGTCTTATTTCCAACTTTCGATGCTTTGAGGTATGTTAAGTGTTTTCAGGTTGGAAAATGATTATGCGGATGAATTGGTCGATTTTGATGACTTCTGGAAAACTCGGGAGAAAGATTCGGTTGAAACCAAGTGAAAGATGAAGAAAGCGGAGTCTGGAAGGTGTAACGGCCGTCACTTATATGACGGGCGTTAGAGATCTAGTTCAAAGTGTAACGGCCGTCGCATATATTACGGCCGTTATGTATTGAAGTTGGTGAGTTACTGTGACGGGTCCCTAACGGCCGTATGCTTTTCAAAGGAGGTGTTACGGCCGTCACATATGTGACGGCCGTTACGGGTGTCGATGGATTGTGACGGGCGTTACAAAGGGTAACGGGCGTTACGCGACTTATTCATATAAATAGCTGGCCAAGTTTCTGAACGGGGGTGACTTTTGGGGAGAATTTTCCTAAGGGTTTTTGAGAACTTCATCCTTTCCAGGAGCTGCTCTATTAGGGTTCTATCAGGTTTCCAAGCAAGATTTCTTAGGCGGATCCACTGAAGATTCACGGGCACCCATCTGGATCGTATCTACTTTTCTTGTCTAGTAATTTATCTTCTTCAAGCAATTGGTACAATATGTTCGTCTCTTTTATTGATTATTATTTTCAATTGAATATGAGTAGCTAAACTATTTATCATCCACCTTGATGAAACAAGACGAATGATGTGATTGCTATGTTCTTAATTCAAAGAGTTTATTAATTACCGTTGTTCTGAGATCTTGATGATTTAATTCTTTCACATAATTATTATAATATTGGTTGTGTATTAATTCTTCGTTAGTGGTACTAGTTGAATTGATATGTGATTTGAAAAGAGTTGTTTGTCTATAAGCAATTGTCACTAGTTCATGGTATGATAGTGAATATTATTTTAATGAAAGAATTATTTTGTCAACGTAATTTATAACGGTTGGTGGTACCACGTTATTTTTACATAGGAATAATTGGTAATTTGATAGTCAAGTAGACTATTTATTAGTGAAGTTGTCTTAAGCATTGGTGGTACCGGCTGGGGTAATTTAGCTAGTAATTTAGGTGAAGAGGTGATTTGTTTACGGTTGGTGGTACCACGTGAGCAAGTTATTCTTTTCACGACTGTCTTTAAACTCGAAAGAATTTGATCTTAATTAAAAGCAATCACATTTGAAGTCGAGGGAAGTCAAGGTGGATGAATTTTAATATTATTGTCTGAAGTTTCATTTCATTTTATGTTTTTTAATTTTCTGTTAAAAAGAGATTGAAGTAACACCCTTTTCCAAACCATTTTATGAAACAACTAGTTCAACCAATCCCTGCGAACGAACACGGTCTTACCTGTTAACTATATTACAAACGATCGGGTCCACTGCCCGTGAGTGCGTAGTAGTGAGTTTTAAGGTGATTCTAGTTTTAAAAATATTAAACTCGATTTAGCACATCAAGTTTTTGGCGCCGCTGCCGGGGATTGTGCGCTGTTTTAGTTGTTAATTTAGTGGTTTGATCCTTCCTCATGCGTGAGGAAGTTATTTGCTTTAATAGTTTAGTTTTTCTTTTCTTATCTTATCACAGGTGCAGTTGACGTGTTTGGTTAGTTGTGTTTTGCAGGTCTACTTTCTAGTTGATGAACTTGAGGTCTTCTGGTTTACCACTTAATAGCCCTTTGAGAACACCAACAAGACGTAGGTTTAACTACACAACACCAACACCATTCTCGCCCATTGCTAGACCCACTCCTGATTCTGACGAGGAGGGGTTCTATTTGGAAGAATTGTTTAATCTTGAGGTTAAGGTAGAGGAGAAAATGGCAGATGAGGAAAGAGACCCAAATGACATACGGTATGGTGAAAGGGTTCGCACTATTCCTGCAAACCGGGGTAGTCCTATTAGACCTCCTCCCATTGGTCATGACTTCAATCTTAAGGGTAATCATCTTAAGAGCATTGAGGAGCAACAATTTGATGGAAAAAGGAAGTGGGATCCTTATCAACATCTAGAGAGATTTGAAAAGTTGGCAAGGTTGTACCAATACGGGCAGAATCAAATGAATGCCGTTAAACTCGAGACATTTCCTATGTCTATTACCGGTGATGCTCTTGATTGGTTCAATGACCTTCCGGAAAATTGCATTACAACTTGGGACCAACTTAAGCAAGCCTTCATTGGTGAGTTTTACTCACTTAGAACTCAAAGAAAGCTGGAAAATTTGATAAGGTCGTTTGCCCAAGATGAAGACGAAGATGTGGTAGATGCGTGGATCCGATTCAAAGAAATGTTGAGAAATTGCCCGGGTCATAATATGACTAAGGAGCAATATGTTGAGCTATTCTTTGATGGACTAGATAAGAAGTCCAAGCGTGAGTTGGGTTATGCCTTTGGGGGTGGATTCAACAAGATCACACCAAATGAGGGCTTTGAAATCTTGGAATCCATGGCAAAGGATAATGCAAACATGGATGATGATCGGTTTTTAAAGAATGAGAGAAGGTTGAAGAAGGGTACTAGCCAAGGCCGAGTTGCAAAAGCGGAGGCTAGTCATGATTCGGGAATGATTGGAGAGATGAGAGCGCTATCTGAGCGTATGGAGAAAGGATTTGCTATGCAAGAGAGTCGGTTTGGGGCCATTGAAAGGGATGTGAAGGTTGTTGCCGATGGATGTGACCATTGTGGAAATATGCATTATTCGGAAGATTGTCCAAGTCGGGGACCCGAAGATGTTAGTTACATCCAAAACCAACAACAAGGGAGCTATCAACGCAATTCCGGTTACCAAAACCGTCCTTCAGGTAATCCCTCTTATAACTCTTCTTTTCCTACTAACAACTCTCGTTTTTCAGGAAATCGATGGCAAAGGGACAATTTTCAAAGTCAACCTCAACAACAACCTCAACAAGGACAAGGATCCGGTTCTTCTTCCTCTAATGCCGATCCTAATGCCGAGTTGAGGGAGATGATGAAGCAATTGGTGAGTAATCAAGCCGAAACCAACAATAGCATTAAAATTATTCGGGATGACACGAAGGCGTTGAATGAGAGGTTGGATAGGATTGATGGCAAGGTTGAGATGAATATGAAGAATCAATGTGTCAATTTTAAGGATCTTGAGAGTAGGATGGCTGCACTTTCTAGGCCTCATGGTACTTTGCCTAGCAATACTCAACAGAACCCTAGGCCTCAGTTTAGCATGGGGCCGAATCAGGGACAAAATGCGGGGCAGAAGTACACCCCACCTCAAGCTCGTAATGAGGAAGCAAAGGCCATCACAACTCGTACAGGTAAATCTTATGACCCTCCTACTATGACTAATGTGGTTGTTTCAGATGTTCAGGATTCAGGAGCTAATGATGATGAGATTGAAGAGGAGATTGAGATGGAGGAGGATGCCCAAGTACCCCTTATTCTTGGACGACCTTTCCTAAATACCGCGGATGCTATCATCCGTGTGAAGGACAAGGAGATTTCTTTGGGAGTGGGCACCGATAGGATTGTTTTTAATGTCGAAAGGTCTATTAAGCATACTTATTCTAATGATGAGTCGTGTTTCAGGATTGATGTAATAGATGATGCTTTGGACCAAGAATTTCAGGAGTTGATGGAAACCGATATGGGAGATGAGGAGATTGCTTATCTAGGGGCTGGAGAAATTGATGATGATGATCTATTTGCTGAAGTTATGGCTCTTAGTTTGGATGAGACACCTCTAGTTGATGAGAGCTTTGAGAGAGTGGTTGCGGATGGAAGCTCATTGGTACCTAATTCTGTTGATGTACCACCTACAGATTTGGAGCTTAAGCCATTGCCTGCCCATTTAGAATATGCTTACTTGGCAGGTAATCCCTCTTATAACTCTTCTTTTCCTACTAACAACTCTCGTTTTTCAGGAAATCGATGGCAAAGGGACAATTTTCAAAGTCAACCTCAACAACAACCTCAACAAGGACAAGGATCCGGTTCTTCTTCCTCTAATGCCGATCCTAATGCCGAGTTGAGGGAGATGATGAAGCAATTGGTGAGTAATCAAGCCGAAACCAACAATAGCATTAAAATTATTCGGGATGACACGAAGGCGTTGAATGAGAGGTTGGATAGGATTGATGGCAAGGTTGAGATGAATATGAAGAATCAATGTGTCAATTTTAAGGATCTTGAGAGTAGGATGGCTGCACTTTCTAGGCCTCATGGTACTTTGCCTAGCAATACTCAACAGAACCCTAGGCCTCAGTTTAGCATGGGGCCGAATCAGGGACAAAATGCGGGGCAGAAGTACACCCCACCTCAAGCTCGTAATGAGGAAGCAAAGGCCATCACAACTCGTACAGGTAAATCTTATGACCCTCCTACTATGACTAATGTGGTTGTTTCAGATGTTCAGGATTCAGGAGCTAATGATGATGAGATTGAAGAGGAGATTGAGATGGAGGAGAATCCGACCGTGAAAACTCCGGTCACTCCACCAAAACCGGTTGTGGAACCAGAGGTTAAGGCTTATAAACCAAAAGTTCCATTTCCACAACGGTTCAAGAAGGCTAAGCTAAAGGAACAATACAATAAGTTTGTTCAAATGATTTCTAATGTGCATATTAATGTTCCTTTAGTTGATTTGATACAGGGTATGCCTCACTATGCCAAGTTCATCAAGGAACTTGTGACGGATAAAGGGAAGTTGGAGGAAGCAAAAGCTACTTTTCTAAATGCCGAGTGTTCTGCTATCTTGCAGAACCGCATTCCTCCTAAACTTGAGGATCCAGGGAGTTTTCTAATCACTTGCTCTATTAGAACTATAATTTGTAAGGCTTTAGCCGATTTAGGTGCTAGTATCAATTTGATGCCTTATTCGGTTTGGAGTAAGTTGGCTTTAGGAATCCTTCGCCCGACTCGCATGAGTATTAGGCTTGCCGACCACTCATTTCAGTATCCCATGGGGATTGCTGAAAATATTAGAGTCAAAGTGGGTCATATTGTTTTCTTAGTTGACTTTGTTATTTTAGAGATGGAGGAGGATGCCCAAGTACCCCTTATTCTTGGACGACCTTTCCTAAATACCGCGGATGCTATCATCCGTGTGAAGGACAAGGAGATTTCTTTGGGAGTGGGCACCGATAGGATTGTTTTTAATGTCGAAAGGTCTATTAAGCATACTTATTCTAATGATGAGTCGTGTTTCAGGATTGATGTAATAGATGATGCTTTGGACCAAGAATTTCAGGAGTTGATGGAAACCGATATGGGAGATGAGGAGATTGCTTATCTAGGGGCTGGAGAAATTGATGATGATGATCTATTTGCTGAAGTTATGGCTCTTAGTTTGGATGAGACACCTCTAGTTGATGAGAGCTTTGAGAGAGTGGTTGCGGATGGAAGCTCATTGGTACCTAATTCTGTTGATGTACCACCTACAGATTTGGAGCTTAAGCCATTGCCTGCCCATTTAGAATATGCTTACTTGGCAGGTAAATCCTCTCTACCAGTGGTTATCTCGTCCTCCTTATCGAGTGACGAGAAAGGACTACTTCTAGCTGTGCTTAGAGCCCATAAGCGGGCTTTTGCTTGGAAGACTACCGACATTCCAGGTATTAGTCCTAACTTTTGTCAACATAAGATTGATTTTGTCGATGATGTGAAGCCCGTTGTCCAACGACAAAGGCGGCTGAATCCCAATATGAAAGAAGTAGTTAAAAAGGAAGTGATTAAATTGTTAGATGCGGGAATTATTTTCCCTATAGCTGATAGTCCTTGGGTTAGCCCTGTCCATTGTGTACCCAAAAAGGGGGGTATGACGGTTATTGAAAATGAGAACAGGGAGCTTTTGGCTACTAGGACTGTTACGGGTTGGCGGGTGTGTATTGACTACCGTAAGCTAAATGATGCCACCCGTAAAGATCACTTTCCATTGCCTTTCATTGATCAAATGTTAGAGAGATTAGCAGGTAATGAGTATTTTTGTTTCCTTGATGGGTTTTCCGGGTACTTTCAAATACCCATTGATCCAAAGGATCAAGAAAAGACCACTTTTACGTGCCCCTTTGGCACTTTTGCTTATCGGCGAATGCCGTTTGGTCTATGTAATGCCCCGGGCACCTTTCAAAGGTGTATGATTGCTATATTCCAGGACATGCTTGAAACCTCCATGGAGGTTTTCATGGATGATTTCTCGGTTTTTGGGGACTCATTTCGTACTTGCTTGCATAACTTAGATAAGATGTTGGAAAGGTGCGAGAGGGCGCATCTTGTGTTAAATTGGGAGAAATGTCACTTCATGGTGACTGAGGGTATTGTGCTTGGTCACAAAGTGTCTAAGGCCGGGATAGAGGTTGATAGGGCTAAAATTGATGTCATAGCCAAATTACCCCCGCCTTCCAATGTGAAAGGGGTAAGGAGTTTTCTTGGACATGCCGGTTTTTACCGTCGTTTCATTAAAGATTTTTCTAAGATTACTCGTCCTATGACCCACTTGTTGGAGAAGGACGTCCCTTTTGTATTTGATGATGCTTGTGTAAGTGCTTTTCAGGTGCTTAAGGAGAAGTTGACCAATTCACCTATCATGGTCGGGCCGGATTGGGAATTGCCCTTTGAATTGATGTGTGATGCCAGTGATTTTGCTGTGGGAGCCGTACTTGGGCAAAGGGTTGAGAAACATTTCAAGCCCATATACTTTGCTAGCAAAACTTTGAACCCCGCTCAGCAAAATTACACCACAACTGAAAAGGAGTTGCTCGCCGTGGTTTTTGCTTTTGATAAATTTAGATCATATCTTGTTTTAAGTAAAACCATAGTTTTTACGGACCATTCAGCCCTAAAGTACTTGTTTTCCAAACAAGATGCTAAACCCAGACTTATCCGTTGGATCTTGTTGTTACAAGAATTTGATATTGAGATCAAGGATAAGAAAGGGGCTGAAAACTTGGCTGCTGATCATTTGAGTAGATTGGAAGATCCTCACCGGGAGGAACTTCGTGATGGGGAGATCAATGATCACTTCCCTGATGAATGCTTAATGTTTATATCTAATTCTGATAATGTTCCTTGGTTTGCTGACATTGCAAATTATTTGGTTGCAGGTGAGATACCAAATGACTTCACGCATCAACAGAAGAAGAAGCTCGTTTCGGATGCCAAACACTATTTTTGGGATAGCCCATATTTGTTTCGTGTTTGTGCAGATGGCATGGTGAGGAGATGTGTAGCAGGAGCTGAGACTAGGGAGATTCTGGATGCTTGTCATTTCGGTCCAACTGGAGGTCACTACGGTCCTTCAGTTACAGGTAAAAAGGTGTTTGATGCAGGTTTCTATTGGCCCACCATTTTTAAGGAGGCTCAAACCTTGGTGGAAACTTGTGACATTTGTCAGAGGCAAGGAAACATCACTAAGCGGGATGAGATGCCCCAACAGAGCATACAGGTATGTGAGGTTTTCGATATTTGGGGAATAGACTTCATGGGACCATTCCCACCGTCTAACAAGTTCCTTTACATTCTTGTTGCCGTTGATTACGTATCTAAGTGGGCCGAAGCCAAGGCTTTACCCACGAATGATGCTAGGGTAGTGATTGATTTCCTTAAGCAATTGTTTTGCCGGTTTGGTTGCCCTAGAGCCCTAATTAGTGACCGAGGAACCCACTTTGCAAATAATCAATTAGCTAAGGTCATGAAACGATATGGTGTTGTGCATTATTTCTCTACTTCCTATCATCCACAAACTAGTGGACAAGTAGAAAACACCAATAGGGCGTTAAAAAGGATTTTGGAGAAAACCGTTGGGGATAACCCCAAGATTTGGTCGAAGAAGTTAGATGATGCCTTGTGGGCATTTAGGACGGCTTACAAGACACCGATTGGCACCACGCCATACCGGTTGCTCTATGGTAAGACTTGTCATTTACCCATTGAGATAGAGCATAAGGCATATTGGGCGTTGAGAAATTTGAATCTTGATTTGATGGAAGCAAAGGAACTTAGATTGTTGCAATTGCATGAGTTGGATGAACTTCGTCTAGGTGCCTATGAGAACTCTAGACTTTACAAAGAGAGAACCAAGGTGTACCATGATAAGAGGATCCGTAGAAAGGACTTCAAGGTTGGAGCAAAGGTTTTGTTGTTCTTGTCAAAGTTTAAAATCAAGCAACCGAAGCTCACTTCTAGATGGATAGGTCCCTTTGTGATTAAGCATGTGTATCCTTCCGGTTATGTTGAGTTGTTCAAGAGAGATGGAAATGGTTCGTTTATTGTGAATGGACATAGGTTGAAGTTATATTTGGAGGAAGATCAAGAGGAGGGGATGATTGAGGAGATCCCCATTTTTGAGGCCGATACTTGAAAGGTTGTTTGAGTCTAGCTAATGACTCGGTAATAATCTTAGCGCTTCTCGGGAGGCAACCCGTGTCTTTTGTTGAATTGTATTTTCTTTTCATTTGTTTTGGCATTTCATTTTCGTAAAATCTTAAAAATCCATAAAAATTTGAAAAACTTAGAAAACCCAAAAAGATTTTTGTTTTATTAGTTTTCCATTTTATTTTTATTTTGTTCGAATTCTCATGCTTTTATTGAGAAATTGCAGGTCCGAAGGTCGCCTCGAGTGTTAAGTTAAGTAATTCGGCAAAGGTAAGTGCAGGTGTCGTTAGTAAGTGGTCATGATTGGTCCTGTCATCTGTTAAGTATTGACGAGTCGTTAAGTGGTGACTTGTACTTGGCCGTGTAACGCCCGTCACCATCCTAACGCCCGTTAGGAGGGGATTTTTGGTTTTTACTGTAACGTGCGCGTTACGGCCGTCATGCTCCATTTAGTTTTGTAACACCCGTTACCATTATGACGCCCGTTAGGAGGGGATTTTTGGTTTTTACTGTAACGTGCGCGTTACGGCCGTCATGCTCCATTTAGTTTTGTAACACCCGTTACCATTATGACGCCCGTTAGGAGGGGATTTTTGGTTTTTACTGTAACGTGCGCGTTACGGCCGTCATGCTCCATTTAGTTTTGTAACACCCGTTACCATTATGACGCCCGTTAGGAGGGGATTTTTGGTTTTTACTGTAACGTGCGCGTTACGGCCGTCATGCTCCATTTAGTTTTGTAACACCCGTTACCATTATGACGCCCGTTAGGAGGGGATTTTTGGTTTTTACTGTAACGTGCGCGTTACGGCCGTCATGCTCCATTTAGTTTTGTAACACCCGTTACCATTATGACGCCCGTTAGTTATTTTTGGTTTTGTAGATGGCTACTAAGAGACAACGTGAGATGAGAGCAAACAGGGCTGCTGTAGCTGAAGGTTCAGGTTCACAAAGAAGGCAACCTGAAGCCCCTATCATTCGCACTCCCGAGCAGGTACCTGCAGAATATCAACCTAAGGTTACCCGGGAAGTGTTAAGGACTAGACCGTTTGTAGCCAACCGAAGGTTAGATCTTGATAATTTGGGGGAATTGGGTTTGGATACTGAAGAGTTGAATAGTTTGCTGACACCCCAATGGAGGGTCTTGTTTTCTATTAATACTACTATTTGGAAAGAGTTGTGTATAGAGTTCTTTAGTTCTTTCAGGTTGAACACCGATGAGACTAGGTGTAAGGCTACGGCCATGACATTTACTTTGGGTGGTAGGGTTCACACTATGTCGTTTCAAGAGTTTGGGGTTGCATTGGGTTTATATTCGGAGGAAGAGGTGAGAAGGACCTCATTTACCAAGGGCATTGTTCAGTGGCCTGCAGGTATGACTGCTGCTCAGTTTTGGAATTCTGAAGACTTGAGCGATCAAGCGTATCATAATACTATTAAGCAGTCTGCTGTGAGAAACCCGGTGTATAGATTGGTTTTGAGGATGATAGCCGAGACCATCTCGAATAGAAACAACTGTCCTAATAATGCCACCAACACAGATTTGTTTTTCTTCTACTGTATGTTGAAGAAAGTTCCTTGTAACCTGGCTAGGTGCATTGGTTATTACTTGTACGAGCGTGGACATGGTAAGGGTAGAGGGTTTATTGCTGGTGGGCACTTTGTTTGTCACTTGGCTAGGCGCATGGGGTTGATTCAGCCGGATCCATTTGGCCATATTCCGGGATTTCAGGCTGTTTGCCATAGTATGTTACTTGACAGGGCAGCTTTGATTCGGATGGGTATTCTACTGCAGCATGTGAGTAGTAGTAGTGAGGAGGATGATGATATGGATGCTGATGATGATGGTGCTGGGGAGCCAGTTAGAGAGACCCCTAGTGTTTCAGCACCTACTGGAGGTGTTGGTTCCAGTTCATCTGCTTTTGATTACTATGGTGCCGATTTGTTCAGTGAGAAGTATTATGGTGATAGCACCCCTTCTGTTTTTCCACCACCGGAGTGATTGGCTTGATGATGTTGATGCAGTCAGTTGGTTGGCTTGATGGCTATGGTTATGCTTGTTTGAACAATTTAATTTCCGTACCTTTTATTTCTTTTAGTAGTTTGTTTTGTACTCACCCTTGTGGGTGAAAGACTTCAGTACCTTTTATTTCTTTTAGTAGTTTGTTTTGTACTCACCCTTGTGGGTGAAAGACTTCAGTACCTTTTATTTCTTTTAGTAGTTTGTTTTGTACTCACCCTTGTGGGTGAAAGACTTCAGTACCTTTTATTTCTTTTAGTAGTTTGTTTTGTACTCACCCTTGTGGGTGAAAGACTTCAGTACCTTTTATTTCTTTTAGTAGTTTGTTTTGTACTCACCCTTGTGGGTGAAAGACTTCAGTACCTTTTATTTCTTTTAGTAGTTTGTTTTGTACTCACCCTTGTGGGTGAAAGACTTCAGTACCTTTTATTTCTTTTAGTAGTTTGTTTTGTACTCACCCTTGTGGGTGAAAGACTTCAGTACCTTTTATTTCTTTTAGTAGTTTGTTTTGTACTCACCCTTGTGGGTGAAAGACTTCAGTACCTTTTATTTCTTTTAGTAGTTTGTTTTGTACTCACCCTTGTGGGTGAAAGACTTCCGTACCTTTTATTTCTTTTAGTAGTTTGTTTTGTACTCACCCTTGTGGGTGAAAGACTTCAGTACCTTTTATTTTTCTTTTGTGCTTAAACAGTAGGAACTATATATGTCGGGAATTTTTGTGGTTTGTTCTATGATGAAATTTATGCAGGTTTAGTGATGTCCATTGTGAAACCCAAGTGTGGGGGAACCCGTTGATTTGTTTGATTTTGGAATCGTGTTGGTAGCTCACTGTGATGTCATGTGCATATGCTGGCAGTAAGTTCAGCGCTATATTTTTGTTTGACATCTTTACTGACATGGGTTGTCCATCATCCGGTATGTGTTCTTATTTTTCCATTTCTGTCGCTTACCCCTATTTACCCTTTGGTTTGACCGAATATGGACATTGAGGGCATTGTCCATCTTAAGTGTGGGGGGGATGGCAAATAGGTTTAAGCTACCGGGTACTATCACGTTTGTTGTTTTGCCATTGAGATTTCTACCGGTTTTGTTGATGTGTCCCTCTCGTAGGCCTTTGGATTTTATCTAAGGGTAGGAGTTCTATTTTGAGCTCTTCACTATGATGTGCATGTTTAAAATTGGTGTTTTCAATTTGGTGGAATAATAGAAGTTGATATGATTTTTGAACTTGAGTTTAACTTGTCCTTGTGGTAGATTGCTTTTGTCACCTAATTATGATAACTTAATAAGCAATTTTTACTACAAAAGTTTTCCTTGGCAGAATTTTTAATTGGCGAAATGTGTTCTGAACGGTTATTTGGCTAGTCCTTCGGGATTGATAACATTACTTGCATGCTCATATATATCCAAACACCAAATTGTGAGATTTCATCATTTTATATAGTTGTGTTAGGTTACGGTTTTGGTTTGATTGCCTTGTAAATACGTCCCTCTCTTAGGCTCTTGGATTTATTCGGGAGTAAGGGTTTTCATTTTGATGCCCTGCACTAAGATGTGCGTGTTTGAGGTTAATCCATTCCATTTCCGGGTTCTTCTCTTGATAAGAGTGTGCCGGTGATGTGTTGATTCTAGAACTTGGCCTGGTGATCGTGACTAAGTACATCGGATGACGAATTGGCATTTAGGTTTGACCATACTTTTTCTTTCTTTCTTTTCACTTTTCTTTTGTACATTTATACCTTACTATACACACCCTTATACAACCTTTATACATATATATATATACATTTTCACCTTTCTTTGTACACTTTTGATACACATATACATCCCATATAATTTAGCCTTCACTCTTGTATAAATTCACCCTTATATACCGAACTATACCGATAGTCTAATCTGGGGGGCCGTTGATTGTCATGGTTTGGATGGTTTGGGAGAGCTTCAATGGTTGGCTAGTGGAAGTTTCTTGTCTATAAGAATACATAAATTGGTTGATTGATGGAGGATTATCTTGGATTGTTCAAAGAAAGTGAAGTGAAATAGACTTATTCATCATTGTAAGAGGATATCTACTAGTAGAGTAAAAAGAGTATTAAAAAAAAAAAAAGGAACTTGGGCTACTAGTAGGTATTTCTCATTTTAAATGTCGAGAAAGGTTGTTGTAACATTATAATGGAAGACTTGGATGATAATAAGTTGTTTGAAGTTAATACACCACTATGGTGTCGGGTTTTGCTTGGTGACGTTGTGGTGTTTTCAATTTGGTGGAATAATAGAAGTTGATATGATTTTTGAACTTGAGTTTAACTTGTCCTTGTGGTAGATTGCTTTTGTCACCTAATTATGATAACTTAATAAGCAATTTTTACTACAAAAGTTTTCCTTGGCAGAATTTTTAATTGGCGAAATGTGTTCTGAACGGTTATTTGGCTAGTCCTTCGGGATTGATAACATTACTTGCATGCTCATATATATCCAAACACCAAATTGTGAGATTTCATCATTTTATATAGTTGTGTTAGGTTACGGTTTTGGTTTGATTGCCTTGTAAATACGTCCCTCTCTTAGGCTCTTGGATTTATTCGGGAGTAAGGGTTTTCATTTTGATGCCCTGCACTAAGATGTGCGTGTTTGAGGTTAATCCATTCCATTTCCGGGTTCTTCTCTTGATAAGAGTGTGCCGGTGATGTGTTGATTCTAGAACTTGGCCTGGTGATCGTGACTAAGTACATCGGATGACGAATTGGCATTTAGGTTTGACCATACTTTTTCTTTCTTTCTTTTCACTTTTCTTTTGTACATTTATACCTTACTATACACACCCTTATACAACCTTTATACATATATATATATATACATTTTCACCTTTCTTTGTACACTTTTGATACACATATACATCCCATATAATTTAGCCTTCACTCTTGTATAAATTCACCCTTATATACCGAACTATACCGATAGTCTAATCTGGGGGGCCGTTGATTGTCATGGTTTGGATGGTTTGGGAGAGCTTCAATGGTTGGCTAGTGGAAGTTTCTTGTCTATAAGAATACATAAATTGGTTGATTGATGGAGGATTATCTTGGATTGTTCAAAGAAAGTGAAGTGAAATAGACTTATTCATCATTGTAAGAGGATATCTACTAGTAGAGTAAAAAGAGTTATTAAAAAAAAAAAAAAGGGAACTTGGGCTACTAGTAGGTATTTCTCATTTTAAATGTCGAGAAAGGTTGTTGTAACATTATAATGGAAGACTTGGATGATAATAAGTTGTTTGAAGTTAATACACCACTATGGTGTCGGGTTTTGCTTGGTGACGCTGGTGGTGTGTTCTCGGGATGACATCTTATGGGTTAGTGGTTGTTGACAATCAATGGTATGGGTTGATTAGACTAATTTGTACATTTTTCACATATACCTTATACTTTTGTTTATTTCATTTCATTTCTAACCTACACTCCCATATACTTCATTGTACATATTATATCCATTATACATAGCCTTAGCGTAACTATACAACCTACCTGTATGCCTATTTTGATGATGTACTTGGTGCTTGCGCCGTGT
>CM067174.1:106343944-106366444 GCA_034093135.1 Erigeron breviscapus | reverse complement strand
TCCATGGGTGGGTTTTCTGATCGTTTTTCGCATGCGTCATTATTTGGAGAGGGCCAGTACGGGAGACACAGTGAATACATGAGCACACAATCACGTTTATTCGACGAACCTGAAAGCCAACCACAATGGCCTGACAGTGGGAGACAGAGTGAATATGTAGGCACCAGTTCAATTTTCGCAGACACTGCTAGTTTATTCGAAGAACCTCAAAGCCAACCACAATGGCCTGACAGTGGGAGACAGAGTGAATATGTAGGCACAAGTTCAATTTTCGCAGACACTGCTAGTTTATTCGAAGAACCTCAAAGCCAACCACAATGGCCTGACAGTGGGAGACAGAGTGAATATGTGGACACCGAAGCACGTATCCCAGACACTACAAAGTTCTTTGACGAACCTTATAACCAACCACAGTGGGGTCAGTATGGGAGACATAGTGAGTATGTGGTAAGCGAATCACGATTCCCAGACACACAAAGTTCTTTCGGAGAACCGAATAACCAAACGCAAGGAGAAACGTCCAGCTTTGTTGATCAACTATTTGGGGGATCACATACACAGAACTTCTCTGAACCGTTTACACACAACTTCTTCGACACGGAGTCAACATGGACTGACATGAGAACATACCTAAAGCAAATACCTTTTTACTTTCAGCGTTACGTTGTAGATATCAAAAATGTTAATTCTGATGGTAACTGTGGATTTTGGGCACTAGCCGTTGCTTTGGGTGAATCTGAGGAAAAGTTCGAGTGGATTCGCAAACTAATGCTAGAGGAGTATGAGTCCAAAGTAGGATACTATAAGGTTGCATTCGGTGGTGAAGCAACACATATACATACTTTGCTTCAATTGTCTTATCCCGGTGGTCGCCCATTTAAATACTGGATGATGAATCCATATTGCGCTATGCTACTGTCCAATGCTCTGGGTCTTATAATTATATGTTTAAGTGTCAAAGAAAACATCACATGTTTCCCTTTTTGGAAGGGGCCAGGCCAGCTATACCGTGACGAGCCGATATGCATTGCCCTAGTATCCGGAGATTCACATTTTGTTACGGTTTATTTAGACAATAACTGCCCATTGCCTTATCCCTCAGCTTGGGGATTTGATAAACCTGCATCGCGGGCCTGGGCAGAAGATGCGAAGTACAAAGACCGTTTGGCTGAGTACGACAGACACATTCAAGCGACTAAACTACCTCCGGGATTTCAGCAGATTGATTAGTTGACTTTATTATACTTGGTTTGTATTTTTTGAACGTTTGTTAGTTGATGTATTTTTTTACTTATATTTGTTATTATGATTACTAATAATAGTTGACGTATTCTTTACATTTGTATTTTAATACTTAATGCATTTTACATTTTTTTCTATAATTTACATTTTTTGTACTTACATTTTTTTATTAGATTACTAAATATAGTTGATTTCTTACATTTTTTTACTTACATTTTTGATTACTAAATATAGTTGATTTTTACATTTTTTTATTAGATTACTAAATATAGTTGATTTCTTACATTTTTTTATTAGATTACTAAATATAGTTGATTTCTTACATTTTTTTATTAGATTACTAAATATAGTTGATTTCTTACATTTTTTTATTAGATTACTAAATATAGTTGATTTCTTACATTTTTTTATTAGATTACTAAATATAGTTGATTTCTTACATTTTTTTATTAGATTACTAAATATAGTTGATTTCTTACATTTTTTTATTAGATTACTAAATATAGTTGATTTCTTACATTTTTTTATTAGATTACTAAATATAGTTGATTTCTTACATTTTTTTATTAGATTACTAAATATAGTTGATTTCTTACATTTTTTTATTAGATTACTAAATATAGTTGATTTCTTACATTTTTTTATTAGATTACTAAATATAGTTGATTTCTTACATTTTTTTATTAGATTACTAAATATAGTTGATTTCTTACATTTTTTTATTAGATTACTAAATATAGTTGATTTCTTACATTTTTTTATTAGATTACTAAATATAGTTGATTTCTTACATTTTTTTATTAGATTACTAAATATAGTTGATTTCTTACATTTTTTTATTAGATTACTAAATATAGTTGATTTCTTACATTTTTTTATTAGATTACTAAATATAGTTGATTTCTTACATTTTTTTATTAGATTACTAAATATAGTTGATTTCTTACATTTTTTTATTAGATTACTAAATATAGTTGATTTCTTACATTTTTTTATTAGATTACTAAATATAGTTGATTTCTTACATTTTTTTATTAGATTACTAAATATAGTTGATTTCTTACATTTTTTTATTAGATTACTAAATATAGTTGATTTCTTACATTTTTTTATTAGATTACTAAATATAGTTGATTTCTTACATTTTTTTATTAGATTACTAAATATAGTTGATTTCTTACATTTTTTTATTAGATTACTAAATATAGTTGATTTCTTACATTTTTTTATTAGATTACTAAATATAGTTGATTTCTTACATTTTTTTATTAGATTACTAAATATAGTTGATTTCTTACATTTTTTTATTAGATTACTAAATATAGTTGATTTCTTACATTTTTTTACTTACATTTTTGATTACTAAATATAGTTGATGTATCTATAATTTACATAAGTAAACAAAACATGATATATTGTTCATAACCACAAAATACTAATACATATCAACATCGTCCTCATCATCATCATTATCCAAGTTGACATGATACGATCCACCAGAGAAATGAGAGTCTGTGGCCGACTGCGCGCCCGGCTGAGGAGGAAGAGGAGCCTGTGCATAACTATCATAGTTAAATAAGTCTTCGACCCAGGAGGATTGGCTACCTGCTGCATCGATGTTCAGGTCGAGATCTGGACGTGGCTGGCCTGTCCCATGGGTGTCCCTGTGTTAGATGCGTATAGTCATACGCCTGGGTACCTATCTGCCTGATGACCCGCCCTATGCCGCGGCGATGACCCGGCCGGGATCCAAGTTCGTCCATCAAAATTTGATCCTGCGGAGTTGGATTAGGTTCCCGTTCAGCCTCCTCCTTCTTCTTCTTCAGGTTGGCCTGAATCACGTTACAATATATATAAGGTTGATTATATGGACATTTAATAATAACAAATATATTCGCTTAAATTTAAGAGACACTTACATGTATTTGTTCAACCACGGGGTGTTCCCAAGGTCGCCCATCAGCTTTTTTCTTGTGCCTTTCTTCGTACAAATCCACCAAGTCTACGTCTCTGTTTTTATGAACCTGTAAACACATCAATTTATCATAAGAATATACTTTATTTAACCAATATTTGTAAACACAAGTATTTATATATCACACAAGTATATATTTGATAACAATAACACACCTTTTCTTGGTGGACGTACTGAGAGTAGGATTGTCGTCCATGGGTCCCCGCAAGAACTTGCTTGCCCCTGTTCGTCTTGTTGGTCGCCGACAACTTCACCTGGTCTTCCCGCTGGTAGTACCTCAACAGCGCCCTCCAGTCCTCCGCCGACAAATCCTCTGGAGGAGCAGCTTGCTCCAACTGTGGAACAGCTTTCAGCCCCCCCTTGGATTCAAAGTGTTTTCTCTTGAACTGGCTCTTTCTGCCCCGATACTCAGCTTTGCAGTCGGCCTCGACAGCCAGTCTGAACCCCTGTCTGACAGGGTCTAGGGGGTCAGGGGTGTCGATGAAGTGGTCCAACTTGAACCTAGTCTGCAATTTTAAAGTATTAGTTAGCGAATTTAAAAATTTATACAAACATCATACAACAAAACCAAAATTATGATGAGGCGTACGTTTAGAGTCGGGATAACAAATGCCTTTCTCTCCTGAGGCACATGGTCCCATGAATCGTAAGTCTGCGGGACGGTTCGGATCAGGGTGCCTATCAGGCTCTTGTACATGGGGGCGTTATCACCGATCGCCTGCCACGTCTTAAAATGGGTCGTGTCAAAGTCTATGCTTAGACGACCTCTATTCGCGAATTCCTCCTCTAAGTTCAGGTTCTGACCGGGCCCCCTCCCTTTCCCTTTCGTGGGGCTAAAACAAAAAAAACACAAAATTAGTAAATAAACCTAATTAATTAAAAAAGGAACTATAAACAACCATTTTTCTTACCGCCACTCCCTTTGCAGCCCCAGCCTTTCCTCCACCATGGTCTACGAGGGTCTTCATTACCACCATTACCGTCGTGATATGTAGCCATTTATACTGCAAAATACAAAACAAATTATACACAATTTTAAATTACATACAACAAAATGATCAAGGTTAAGAAAGATCCAAAATTATCACATATGTATTTTATATATACTTTTTAAAACTTGTATTATGCTTATATGAAGTTTTTAAACCTTTTAAATGTCGTTTTTGTATGTACTTTTTATACAAACTTGTTTATTTAGTTTTATATTTTTTTTTCTAAATTTTTTACTTATTTCTATAATACTTTTTGAAAGTGTTTTTATTTTTACTTTTATACTTTATTTAATACTTATTTTGAAAGTTTTATAGAAACTTGTTTTTTATACTAATATAGTTTACTTATATGTTTTTTCTACGTAATCTTTAATATTCTTTTTAACTTACTTTTTACACTTATATATATATATATATATATTCTTACAATTAATTTTGTACTAATATTTCATCTAACAATATTAATATTCTAACAAGTCCAAGTCACACCTAACACTAATCTTTGCCTAACAAAACAAATTACATAGAAATATAATAATACAAATCACTAACTTAACAACAAACAAACTTATCAACAAAACTAAAACTAACAATACTAACAAACCTATAATACAAATCACTAACTAAAACTAACAATACAAACAAACTTATAAAAATCTAAAAATTAACTATCAATTCTAACAAAAATAATGAAACCAAAAACAATACTAACAAACCTATAATACAAATCACTAACTAAAACTAACAATACAAACAAACTTAATAAAATCTAAAAATTAACTATCAATTAATTAACAAAATAATCAAACCAAAAACAATACTAACATATCAATATAATCCATTAACAATACAACATAAATAATAAAAATCAAAAAGGGATAATATGGCCGGAAAATACATACCAAAATATGAGATGGCCGGAAAAGTCTGAGCCAAAAAACGAACCGGAAATCTGCCGGAAATCTTGCCGGAAAACGCTAACCCGCGGCGGTGATGGTGGGAAAAATAACTAGAAAGTCGCTGCTAATATTTCGTGGGGAAAAGGCTCGAATTATTGGTTGTACTTTTAAAAATTATGTTGAAAAATATTTATGGTGGCCGGTTTTTTAATGGAGAAAAAGGAGGATCGGTTTTTTTTTTTTTGATAATGAAAGAAAGAGACGGTAGGGATGGTTGTTTATATTCAATTTTGGGCCCCACATAACTATTAGCCGCGATCATCGCGGCAAATACTCTGGTCAAAGGGTCAAAGCATTAATAACGGTGGCTGGTGGATGCTGACGTGGCAAAGACTATTTGCAGCGATAATCGCTGCAAATAGTGACTATTTGCAGCGATTAGTTTTGGTTGAGATACGAAGAAAGTATGGTCGGGCTACGGCAGCGCTTTTATATTTATGTATCAAATAATAGGGATTTGGACAAAGTCAAAAATAGGAAGATTCATGTGGGACCAGATTGATTTGGTATTCTGGAAGGCTAAAACTAGATTGAGACTGGAATAGGGCCGGTTTATTTTTTTTAAAAAGATTTGTGTCTGCATCTAAATATCGCTTTTGAATGTTAAAAAATGGTTCAAATGTCTAAAATCTGAACTAGTTCGGATAATACATGATTTGTACGCTCGGGCCAACATATGTAATTTTAGAATTTGGGTCTAAAGTAGTTATTTTGAAGTTAGAAAATCAAAATTGTTCACATTGAATTGGGTTTGTCTGCCCATCTAACGATTTAAGCAGAGCCGACTTAACTATATGTATAGGTTAGGCATGGGCCTAAGGCCCCCAAAATACAAAGGCCTTTATTTTTATATTTTTGCTTAATGTTTTAGATTTTAGACTTTTGTGTTATATGTTACTACTATACAAGGGTAATAAGAATACCAAGAAAACAAATAGGCAAATAAACTTCATGGCCTCATGACTGACTTTTAGAAAAAAGGACACCACACAAATGAATTTACAACCTTCAAGTAAAAAAAGAAAAAAAAACTAACTATTAAGAAATCAAAAAATCCGACAGCCGATTTTCACTCTGATTTCCAACGAGTTAGTGATTAAATCTTGATTATATGAAAGACTTTCTCCTAACAAATGGTGCAGAATTTTGTTTCTTTGCGTTCTTTTCACATAGCAGCCTAGTATATAAGATGAACTACTTTTTTTTCCTGCTTTTTGTGTTTACTTTAATCTGTATGTTAATCAACTAGGCCGCTAAAATTAATCTCGCTTAAGGCCCCTAAAAAGCTTAAGCCGGCACTAGATTTAAGGTAATACATAGATTTTAAGCAGATGAGGTTATAAGCATTAGATTTCCCTTCAGGTAAATTTTGACTGGTTCACCCAATTAGACATCTTTTCTCATAGCCAAATTTGTCTGAGTTACCCATTTGACTCATTACAATAAGCTACGCCAGAATTGGCTGTATTTCATATAGAATGGTTTAAACTGTTACCTTCAACGCACATATCAAGTTGATATAAAATGAGCACATCCTTTCTTAAGACAAAAGGATTCAGTTTGTAGATAAGGCACAAACTTACTCTTATTTCAATTTGTAGATAATGCTGGCAAAGATATCCCTACCATAGACTCGTAAAACCTCCCGTGTGCACCCTGTTGCACGAACAAAGAGCAAAGGTAGAGAATCCACAAAGGGCAGAAACACTGAGTCGATATTTGGACAAGAAAAAACTGTGCAATTTGAGGAAAACCAGAATGATAGGGGCCTCTGCCAACCGTCGACACCTTCCTGGCTCTTCCTCACTGCCACATCAGCTTTTCTCTCTCCTAAATCACCTCTTCCTCAATCACTACCAATCCTACCTCTTCCTCAACTCTTCCTCAACTTTTATTATATACAAAACAAATAAAAAACAAAACAAAAACAAAAACAAAAAAACATAAAAAAAGATGCTTGGCCCCACACTCCTTGCTTTCCCTCCGTCCTCCCCTTTCACCCATCGACTCCCCTCCATCGACGAACCCCACGACCCTTCGCTGCCAACGGTTTCCTCGTCGACACAATTGAGGAAGAGCCCACGAAGGGGCCGTTGGCAGAGGCCTTATAAACAAGAATATTGCCAAAAATATAAACTCCTAACGGACATTCATCTTTCAAGGCTAGATACAAAGTAGCTAGTCATATACAACATACCATGGTTCATCCAAAATAAAAACAGCAATCAATCTTAAAATGCTCATTTTATTCAGTTGTAGTATTCATATTAATAATTATAAATAAAATAATTACGATTTATATATTACTTTAATTAATAGTAATAAAAATATAATGCAACGAGACAGATGACATAGATATTGATGAAACTGACTCCATAAATCTTAAATCTCTTGATCAACACAAGTCAACCCATCATGACAACTTACCTCCAATAACAGCAGAAAATGTCACTCATCAATTGAAAAAGGGAACTTGTAAACTTCAGTTAAATCAGAGAGCTAGTTTTGAGTAACATTCGACAAAAGACTAACCTCATTACAACTTTAGGAGAAATGCATCATAATTCACAGCAAAATGTTTGAAAAGCCACCAACTGGTTCGAAATTTATGGAAAACCAAAGCCATGTACCTCATATAGAGATGATAAAGAGAAATGTATACCTCCAAACACAGATCTTGCAAAATGCGGCCACAAAAAGTGTCAGCTCCCAATTGTGCAGCGTCGATGCTGCACAGAAAGCTTGTAGACAAATATAGTTGAAAAAAGAGATTGCATTAATGAATGTGGAACCGTTGATGTTTAACAAAAAGAATGAATTGATATTATTGTTATTAGAATCATAACTTGCATGTACAAGATGAATTGTGCTCTGATCAGTAAATGCTACAACCAAAATACACCTGTCTCCTATGATATAGTAAGCGGAAAAAGCAAACTGGCTAGCAGGTAGCAAAAAAGATTTTTACAACCTATGTGAATATCTTGAATAGCAGGCAAAATCTGAAACACTCGGGGAATTCTCTCGATAGTACCTTTTCCAGGGGTTTTGAAAAAGAATCATAGTCATTTCTTGACAGCAGCAAACATGTGTCGTCTTTAAGTAATATACTCAACATCTCTATACAACATAACAAACTGTTAAACCATCATATTCAAGTCTGTTAGATCATCCATTGGAATCCCAAGTCCCATAAAATCATCATCTTGCTGCAACACATCATCATCGATGTTCAACCACGAACCTATGTCTTCTCCTTGTCCACCAAAGTCATCTCCAACAACAAAGTCATCCATTCCTGGAAGTTGTAGGTGGGACAAATCAAGTGGCTCATCACAGTTTTCCATCAACATACACTCATCCTTTTCACTGACAGTGGACTTCGGAGCTGAAGACAATGGTGCCCTCTGTTGATCTGAAAATTTACCAAGAGCGTCATTTACAGATGCAGATAGCTGTGTTGTTTTCTGTTTTAGCTTTGTCTTGGTCTTTCTTTCACCCTTAACATTACTAGATGCAGGTCGCCCAAATTTAGGACCTCCATTTCTAAGGCCGTCCCTCTCACTCCTCTTTCCTTTTGCATTATTAATAATTCCTGAAGAGGTACACACTGCCACATCATCAAGGTACAACTCTCTCTTCTTAACCCTGATCGACCATACATCATCTTTGCTGAGAGTTTGCTCAGATGGATAGATGCCATGGTTTGGCGAAGGGCTTAGTTGTGTACCTAAATTATTTACAAGAAATAAAGAACATAAATAACCAAAGACAGTTATATGCATACGCATTGAAATTGTCAAGTACTTCAATGCAGTACCTGAAATACTATCCATAGAGATCTCATCAATGACACCATTTACTTGTGTATCATTCAGATGTGACAATCCAGAGAGAAACATTTCCTTAATCAAGGGCTCAGCAAAACAGCTTTTTCCGGTTTCTTCAAACTTGTGGCATCGATCTAGTGTTCGTTTGACACAACTTAAAGCAGCTTTTTTAGCCATTTTGCCAAAGGCACTCTTACCTCCAGGAGCACTTGGGCCCCAACAGCTCTGGAGAACATTAAAAAGATAAGATTATCAAAACTACAATTCTGTTTGCATTAAATACATAACAATCATGCACATGCCACAACTTGTGGACTACTATCAATACACAAGGTAAAAATGATGATCACCAACAGCATTACCATGTACTTTTGATAAGCCATTCCTGTGAGCTTTTCAAGAGAAAGCTGCTCATATTCCCTACAAACAGATGACCGATTGCAAATCAGAATGCAAATTCAAAGAAGACAAAAGTCTATATGTATAGAGAAAGCACTTACTTCTCATATAGCTCCCTTGCTTGCTCAGTAGACTTGAGAAGCTTGTCCAGCAGGCTTTTCTTCCTAGAAACCTATTAGTAAACTATATTAGGACCATTGGCCAGTGGGCAGTGGCCACAACGCTACAAACATACATTAAGAAATACTATTGGCAATACGTCTAAATGCAGACAAAAAAACACAAATATATACACAAAGATAACATCTGTGAAATTTAGAGCGTATACTCTTTATTGCTGATAGTAATTATTGTTTACCATACAAATTTCTCCAAACAATGTCTATAGGCACAATGAATAATGTGATGGTAGCTGTTTGTGTTTTTTTAGAACCACTGACACCATTCCAGTTAGGGCTGCAAACGGTTCGGTTCGGTTAGCTAGAAATTTTGAACCGTTAATTTCGGTTACCCGCAAATCGGTTACCCAAAAAAGTCGGTTAATTTCGGTTCGATTTTCGGCATTTATTAAAGTCATGCTAATATAAAAGTCATGTTTTCAATTATAATAGTCAATTTACATTGTTAACTAATTAATTTTTATGTATAGTAGTCATTGTTAACTATATTAATATTTTGTTTATAAATAAATATGCATTACGTCTAATCTTGAAATACTTTTTTTTAATGTTATATTTATGCAATGCAAGTTTCTATTTAAAAGCATCATAATTTACTACTTAAAATGTCCTTTATATGATATTACTAATATTTTTGATATATATTTTTAAAAAAAACTTTCTTAAAAAGATGTAGTATATATGACTATATGTAGGCATATATCAAAATTCGGTTCGGTTCGGTTAACCACAGGTAATGAAAATTAAAAAGCGTAACCGAACCGTTATACATTGGTTTTTCGGTTTTTCGGATTATGGTTTTTTTCGGTTTCGGATCACACGGTTCGGTCAGGGTTTTCGATTTTCCGGTTATTTTTTAGACCCCTAATTCCAATTACCCGTTCACAATAGCTATTACTTATTATATTCAAAACTTCAAGCAAAATATCATTATAAATTTTTCGTAGAATTATCGATATAAAAAAAATACCTTATGAGCGCTATTAGTTAAGTTCAATTCTTGCCAAAGGCATTCTGAGAATGGAAGCTAACCATCGATGCAAAAAACTCGGCATGGGGGTTTCGCCGGTACCAATGCGGTACATGGGATCAAGGGGTTCCCATTGATCTACCCTTTTTTTAGTTATGCTTATAAAAATTCTACTTTACTGGGTCATCATCAAACATATGTACCTGTAGATAGTGTTTTCCTTGCAGTCTACTGATATCTTTGCTGATGTCTTCATCTCCAGGGTGTACCAAGTCCGGCTGTACAACAATGTGTAAAATTTAAGCGCGCACACACACAAATATACGTATGATTATACATACATTTTTTTATTTTTTTTTTGGGTGGGGGGTGGGGGGGGGGGGGGGGGACCTACCACAGGTGCTGGGTAAAGACCAAGACTGTGAATCTCAATAAGAAGTCTTTCATCTATCGACACATTAGCATAGCCATATTGGCAACTAGTTATCATGGCTGGATCTGAAAGGAGACCGCTTGTAGCAATTTCTGGATTTGCCATAGACATGATGTTGTTATTCGACCGGCTATGCACCACCTCATTACATGATCTTAATGTAGAATCTATACTGTAACTTCTGGAAAAACTTCTACCGGTTTCAAAGTTCTCTAATAAATGCCATTTTATGCCATTGGATTTTATATCTGTTTCATGCTCAAATACTGTTCCATAAACATTATAGTGTTGGTCATCATTTGCACACCAGGTATATTCGTCGTCATCATCTTCTGAAATTAGAGCAGCAAGAAGCCTCTGACAAAGCGAACTTTCTGATATTAAATGCTCTGAGCATTTGCTATTGCTTACTATTCCATTATTTGGAGCTCCAACCACCACAGTTCCAATAGGGTGTGTAGTGCAACTATCTAACAGGTTTGTAGTGTCAGCAGTAGATAGTATGATTCCCTGTGGAGGGTTAGAATATAAGAAAGATAAAGTTACATCAAAAAGCTTCAATGCTATTTTCAGCCCACGGATAACTGAACTTCAGATATAAGAACCATCACCTCTTGCTTTATGTAGTTCACATCCACATCAGATACATAACCAAAAAGAGGATCCATCAGCCTCCAGAAAGGGCTGGACCATGCACAACCTGACATTACCAACTCATCAATTAACTACATAAAACAGTATTCTAATAAGAAACTAGAAAGATGGCCAGTAAGCACAGTACCAGGATTAATAACAGCATTCACTGCAGCCAAAAGCTCTCCATGCTCATCATCTGAAGCAGTTGATTGAAAATTATCAAATGGTTAAAAGAGGGCAAAAGAACCAAAGAACTGTATACCTAATGCTTGTAACTTATAATCATGAGGATTTCCTATACCAGCAAAATCCACAGCAGAAGGAGCTGCAGAATGCTCTTGACGCATAAAAGCTTTGGGGCCTGAAAGTTTCCCGGTAGAAGCGCGACCTATTTTACTGTGAATATTTCATGAAACATAAGGTTATTATATATGATAGAAGCAATATTTAGATGGTTTCGTGTGGGACAGCTGAAAAGATGTATTAACCTTTCAGGCTTATCGAAACCAACTCTGCCAGTTCTAAGCTGTTTTGCTGTTCTCACTTTGCCAACAGATAGTGCAGAAGCAAAACCCCTTTCAAATTTGCCTTGTCTACCATCCCCAGTAGAAAGATCCTCCTTTCTCTTGAACTTCTTCTTTTTTGTTGGAAGGACTGAAGTTGATATCTTTACAACTTTCTCCGACCTGCACCCTTATCCCTAGATCTGATTTCAGCAGCCCCTGACTCCTCACTTTCTGATAGTGTAGATGATGGGAAATGATCGCCTTTTGATTTGAACTGCTGGCAGGAAATCGTCTTGCAAATCCACTCCGTTTTCCACTAACAGTTATGTCATTGTTGCCAAAATCTGGGACTTCATCAATAGTTGATACAACAGGGACAAGTTTAGTTCGCCTTGCTGTACGTGAGATCTTCTGGGGCCTACGATCAGCCCATTGTGCTACAGGTGGCGATGAAGAGCGTGTTGATAATGTTTGTTTAAGATTAGCATTCTTAATTGCACCATAACTTGAATCCAAACCACTGGAAACAGTTGCACGCTGAACATTGGTCAATTTAGATACAACACCTGTCCCTGATCTTGGACCTCGAGCAGCTGCATGCAGTTTAGTGGAAGAAGAAGAGGTACCAGTAATAAAATCGTCTCGAACAAAGACTCTGGTAATCAAAAAAAGTAAGAACCATTAAAAACAGAAACATCATATTAGCATCACAGCATGATACAATTCAAAGTGGAAATGGGACTGATACTTTTTAAGAGGTCTGACATTTGTCCTTTCCTGCTCCACGTTACTAGTTTGATCTCTTTTATCATGGAGAACAGATGTAATCTCCAGCTGCTCATGCCTAGGGATGGAAGAACGCATTCCCACGCTGTCAGCTTTTCCGGCTCCAATACCTCCATTAGCCGCTACTGGTCTATAACAAAATGGGCAATTAAATTGACTAGAAAATCATAAAACTAGAGCCAATGTTATATATACTGGATAGTTCCCAAAACTCCAGAATTCAAGGAAATCATTCAACCTTGACTTAGCATCCATAAGACGACTCCTGCTTCCATCAGTAAGTTTAGTCGACGCCAAGCTTGTACTTGGAGCAGTGTCGGCCTTTATTCCGGTGCGTCTCTTCTTCATTTTTGTCTTTTCCCATCCATCAGCAATAGGCAACGATCGATCCACACCAGCATTAGTGTTGCTGTTTGGGAGGCTCAGAACTTCTCTATCCCTATCTGCGGATCCATATGATCTCACAGGAGTGTTGGGTCGAGCATCTCCCTACAATTCTCAAAACACATACATTAAAAACAATAAAATAAACAATTGCATACTGTCTAATTATGATAACTTTTACATATAAACTAAATAAAAGTGTAAAATAAACTAGTGGATAACTACAAACCCTTTGATCCACCATAGAAGTTCTAGTTCGTTTGTTAGGAACAACAGGTTTACACCTCTCTTTAACCTTCGGCTGCTCGTAGTCAAAACCACTAAAAAGAGCACGGTTTTGTGCGCCTATCTTACCAACAGTGATGCCAACTCGATCAGCAAGTAAAACATTAGAACGATCCCCAGAAAAAGTATCTGGACGAGATCTCTTCCTTGAGGGTATACTTGGAAAACACTTGTTGATCACTGACAAGACCTCACTAAAAATCTTCACCCGCTCCCTGAAACGTGAAAGAATATTATGAGCTGAATCAAGTTTATACCCAAACAAATAAATGCTTTCAAAACAGATCCAAGAACTTTACCGGGATTTGATAGTTGATTCACGCAATCCAACCCTCAGCCGTTTCATATCCTCATGGGAAGAAGGAAGCTTGCCTTTCAAAGAACCAGATGGTGAACCATCTGGTGCACAAAGGGCAACATTAGCAAGTCTTCTAAAATCGCCATGTTGATTACACTTATATTCAGCAGCCATTGACTTTAGATCAAACCGCAAACATTGGAAAAAATTAGTCACTTCCCCTTGGCTTACATTTATAGTACTTGACATGTTTGGAAGAGAAGAAAGGATTGGATTTTCAATGTTCTCACGAAAACTGGATGATCTGTCCATTGCAGAGGCTGTATGGGAGCCACGCTTCCCAGGGGTATATAGCGGTCTACTTGGGCTAGCAGCTGAAAAATCAAATTTACCAGATGATGCCATTGCACCACTTCACATGTATTATCTTTGTTACATACTTTGTCAATACAATTATGCATGACAATACTGTAGTGTTACAACATATGAAAAGAAAGCTCGAACCTTTTTTTTCACCGATAAGGAATGAACCTAAAAACAAGAAAGTAAGAAAGTATACGGATCAGGTCTCGAAACAAAATCAAGCCAAACAGAGGTACGATCTAACCACTTTGATGCTACACTAATTTCCCATGGTTTGCAAAATCTAGTTATATAATCAAGCGGAGTTATAATCAGCAGGATAAATGGAAATAAGAACAAATAAAACATAGTATTAAGAATTCTGGTTAAACAGGTTATGGCAATCATGGCCAATAGAAGGAATCTAACAGAAAGGATGGTACTTTCAAAAGTTAAAGTGTGTCCATCTACTCATGTATTCCCTCACTATTCCCACAATGCATATATTTTTATGTCCTCTTATGTGTATCTTTCAACTCTAAAAATTCTCTCAGTTTGTGTCTCATATTAGCATGAGGTCGATTAACTTGGAAATCTAATATCTCAAATGCCAACATATAATGTTCCCGATCCTAGCAATTTAAAAGATATACTATGAATAATTCTCAGAGGTCTGACACTATGCCTCCTCGGTCTAAAACACGGCACCTAGTATATACTAATAAACATCTTTGTTGAACTAACTTAAAAAAAAGATATACTTTGAATTGATTAGGGGAAGAGGTTCATACTACACCTTAAAACTAAATTGCAAATGGCTGCTCTTGTAAATTCTCATAATCCAAAACTCCAGAAAAAACTTACCATCTAAATTTTTATCACCTGTTTTCAAAGCTCGTGGCTTCAAATCTAAATGTGGCTTAAAATCTTGAAAAGCATACAACCCTATTCTAACGGCCTAACTTCACCTTAACGACGCTTCTTATTACAAATTTCTCAACATGAAACAAGCATACACATAATAGTGCTTACTTAAAACACTTTCACAATAAAACGCTCCCATGTCACATTTTAACGCTTAAGCACTAAAAGTCACAATCTCTCACTTGATCATGATCAAAATGCCCAGCTGATTTTGTTACTTGTAATTCAGACAATATATTTGATCTCCACTAAAAAAGAGCAATGCCAATCCAAATTTGTAATTCCTATATCTATATATAAGTGATCAACACAAAAATGTTTACAGCATATAAATATCAGAACACAAGTTGTGATCTCAAATTAGTAAATGCCCCGCAAACAATTAAAATTTAAAAATTCAAATATGAATGTGTGTGTGTATATATATATTCAGATAATTACACAGCAAGTATATAATAATCCTACACATTTCATCCAACTTGAAACCCTAAATTAAGGCAAATACAGGTTCAAAATTAGAGTAAAATTAAAAGCAGAGGCTAACAAATCATAAAATGATTGAACTTTAATAATTGAATTTGAAATAACAGATTTATATTTACAAACCTCTTCTTATAATTATTATTGTTGGAGGTGATAATCGCGTGTGAAATTCTTCTTCGATTGTTTTATTTAATTGAAAAGGTTTATAATTATATATTAAAATTTGATTTTGGAAATTTGGGGGTTTATTTGTGTAACGATTTTTTATTTTTATTCAATTATAAAATCAAATTTTGGTTGTCATGACATGACCTGACCTGACCTTCCTTTCCCCAAATATGTTATGATAATCGGAGACGTGTATTGGTTAATAAATTTGACAACTTTACCCACGGATTATAAAGAACAATAATCTTTTGTAACCAAATTTTAATCATAAATTATTAATATTTTATTTATTTAATCAAAAGATCAGTGATACGATAGAAATGGGATTATAGAAGAATTAGAGAGAAATCATAGAAGGAGAAGAATCAGATTCATCATCAAAACATAACTGCCTTATTGATCTGTATTTTGTGTATATATACAATAGACTAACCGACTTATTCTACTAATATTACACTTAGCACCCTCTAACTATTGGACAGTAGCTAATCTGATCCTAAACTAGTTTACACTGTAACAATACCCTCCTCTTTAAGAAGTTTTTGTCCTCAAAAACAGAAATGTGGAAACCTGCCCTCCACATTATTCAAGTACTCCCAAATTTCTTTTATTTTTTAATCTTTTGTGGACAATGTCCCTTTCAAAGCATGAACTCTAAACTGCATAGTACTCCAATACTCCCAGGTTGCTTCTGCCACACCCATTTCAATGCAATAAGCTTGCTGTTGTAGTAACCCACTAACCCCCCATAGAATCAAATGAACATCAGCACCCAATCCAAGAATTCCAAGACTGTCCATACCAATAAAAGCCATATTCTCCACTGTAAATCCCTTGTATCGACAAAGTATCAATTTAAGAGATGGTGTCATCTTATCTTCCCATTTTTCTTCATGCATTCCATCATTGCAAACCATCATCCTCATTGAGACTGCCTTGAATCCTTTGATAACCTTTCTAGCATAAGCGAGTCCAAGATGATCAATTGCCAACGAGTCTTCAAATGGCCAGATTGTGACGCCAACCATGTTAAACACTTCGGGAACCACACTACTCTTCACACAAGCAACTTCCTGAAATGCAAGCTTGTAAACACGATGTTCAGTTGCTAAAGTATCTGGACTAGTCGAGACATCAGAAAGAGAATCTGATGCATCAGCAGGCTTGTAGTCAACTGCAACGCCATTTTTCATTGTCATATTTCTAATTTCAGAATCGTACTTGACAACACTAGATAACTTTGGATAATGAGGATCAAGAATGCACAATTGTTTGTCCAACCAATCACAAATCCGTCTATGTATTTCCACAACTATGAACAGCCCAAGTAAACCACGACCCCTACATTCTTCACAACCTGGTCTTGCAACTTCACATTTCCCTTTAGGTAGTTTCATGAATTCTAGCGCAAACTGCAGCCATTTCTCACACTCTATTAAAACTTTACCCATGTGAGCCGAATTTACATACAAAACAGTCCATACAAAGTAATTTGTGACAAAGTAATCAGCTCCCACTAGTCTATACACAATCCTGACCCTTACACCGAGAGGCTCTATAGTGACAGTAAGTAACCACCCCGGTTTCCAACCAAAGATTTTAATGCCAAAAGTTTCAATAAGTGTCCTGCCAACTACTTCAGTAACTGTCCTCCTATTAGTACCTAATACCTCCCTCTTCAAATATGGAGCAGCAATCTGATAATGAGTACTCTTGAAATATTGAGCAACAAGCTGATAAACCACAACATGATCTCCATTCTTCTCTAATGGATCATCAATAAAATTCCAACCTGGTTTCCATTGAAATGGTCCAACAAACATTGATACAAAACATAACAACCCCCTTTGCTTAGCATTGAGTACAACACGTTCCCTATCCATTGTTCTCTTGACTAAAACCCAAAAATTCAGCTTTCTCTTATGATCAAAACCCCCTGTTTTCTGAATATATTTGGTCTCCAAACAACTCTTCATTGCAACACTCAATAAGTAACCAATGTGCATCTCACTAGTATCCTTCACACCATTAAACCAACCCGGTTTCCAACCAAAGGTTTCAATGCCATAAACTGTGCCAAAAACTTCAATAACTATCCTCCTAGTAGTACCTACTACTCCCTCCTTTAAAGATTTTTGTCCCAAAAAATCACATTCAAAGCATAAAAATCCATTAAAAAAACTGAAATCCCACTGTATTTCCAGATTTTTAACATCACTTACTTCATCAATAAGCAATCCTTTAACCTTCCCGTTTCTACGACACTCATTATAATCTTGCAAACTATCAGAATTAATCTTTGAAGCAAGAATCACATTCTCATACAATTCACTAATAATATCTCCAATTTCCGAATTGAAATTGTTTTCCACCTCAAGTTCATCACTGATTTCAACACTATGTCTCTCAGAACTTTCAACAAACACGTTATAGGCACTTTTCACAATATGAATTTCAGCACTAAGTCTCTCAGGACTTTCATCAAACACATTATATGCACTATCTAAATTTTCAGATATAGCTAGCGAATCTTTCACAACAGCTCTCTTTTCACTTTTTTCTATATCTTTATCATCAATTACCTTATCGATAATGGTTTTTTGAATCATCCCCTTCCTAAAAAACTCATTGTCCTTCATCAACTTGTCAAGACTAATTGTAGTATCCCATTTCAATTCTTTCTTGTAAAATGAAGATTGAGGATCAAATGGAGAAAATGAATCTCGTAAACCGTTAGCATCTATTTTTAAGGCTAAAGAAATGACATCGTCAACTGTATTGCAACTATATTGATGCCATGAGGCGAACACATCCCAAATTTTCGGTTCTAAACCACAAATAAAGAGATAGACACCATAGAAATCACTAAATCCCGCAGGAATCTGAACTCGTTTGAACCAATCTTGAAAAACACTGCAGTAATCAGAAATATTACCTGTTTGTCTAATTGACATTATCTCTTCTGCCATTACTCTTGAATTGTTTTCTGTTGTAGAACTCTGGTTGATGCCCTAATCTTGAACAGTTGCTGATGATCGGAAATAACAATTTTTTTTCTTTTTCAATTTTTTCAATTTTTTTCCCGTTTAATCGGATAGTTCACCGGAGAAGAAAAACCTCACCGGAGATATGATCGGGATTGATAGAACTCACGAAAAAGAAACAAATCAAAATCCAGTCGCTATTGATTTTAAGAAGAAGGGAATCAATAAGCTGCCTGAATCGATCGGAAGCACACCGGAGAATCGGTGTCTCTGATACCATTTGATACGATAGAAATGGGATTATAGAAGAATTAGAGAGAAATCATAGAAGGAGAAGAATCAGATTCATCATCAAAACATAACTGCCTTATTGATCTGTATTTTGTGTATATATACAATAGACTAACCGACTTATTCTACTAATATTACACTTAGCACCCTCTAACTATTGGACAGTAGCTAATCTGATCCTAAACTAGTTTACACTGTAACAATACCCTCCTCTTTAAGAAGTTTTTGTCCTCAAAAACAGAAATGTGGAAACCTGCCCTCCACATTATTCAAGTACTCCCAAATTTCTTTTATTTTTTAATCTTTTGTGGACAATGTCCCTTTCAAAGCATGAACTCTAAACTGCATAGTACTCCAATACTCCCAGGTTGCTTCTGCCACACCCATTTCAATGCAATAAGCTTGCTGTTGTAGTAACCCACTAACCCCCCATAGAATCAAATGAACATCAGCACCCAATCCAAGAATTCCAAGACTGTCCATACCAATAAAAGCCATATTCTCCACTGTAAATCCCTTGTATCGACAAAGTATCAATTTAAGAGATGGTGTCATCTTATCTTCCCATTTTTCTTCATGCATTCCATCATTGCAAACCATCATCCTCATTGAGACTGCCTTGAATCCTTTGATAACCTTTCTAGCATAAGCGAGTCCAAGATGATCAATTGCCAACGAGTCTTCAAATGGCCAGATTGTGACGCCAACCATGTTAAACACTTCGGGAACCACACTACTCTTCACACAAGCAACTTCCTGAAATGCAAGCTTGTAAACACGATGTTCAGTTGCTAAAGTATCTGGACTAGTCGAGACATCAGAAAGAGAATCTGATGCATCAGCAGGCTTGTAGTCAACTGCAACGCCATTTTTCATTGTCATATTTCTAATTTCAGAATCGTACTTGACAACACTAGATAACTTTGGATAATGAGGATCAAGAATGCACAATTGTTTGTCCAACCAATCACAAATCCGTCTATGTATTTCCACAACTATGAACAACCCAAGTAAACCACGACCCCTACATTCTTCACAACCTGGTCTTGCAACTTCACATTTCCCTTTAGGTAGTTTCATGAATTCTAGCGCAAACTGCAGCCATTTCTCACACTCTATTAAAACTTTACCCATGTGAGCCGAATTTACATACAAAACAGTCCATACAAAGTAATTTGTGACAAAGTAATCAGCTCCCACTAGTCTATACACAATCCTGACCCTTACACCGAGAGGCTCTATAGTGACAGTAAGTAACCACCCCGGTTTCCAACCAAAGATTTTAATGCCAAAAGTTTCAATAAGTGTCCTGCCAACTACTTCAGTAACTGTCCTCCTATTAGTACCTAATACCTCCCTCTTCAAATATGGAGCAGCAATCTGATAATGAGTACTCTTGAAATATTGAGCAACAAGCTGATAAACCACAACATGATCTCCATTCTTCTCTAATGGATCATCAATAAAATTCCAACCTGGTTTCCATTGAAATGGTCCAACAAACATTGATACAAAACATAACAACCCCCTTTGCTTAGCATTGAGTACAACACGTTCCCTATCCATTGTTCTCTTGACTAAAACCCAAAAATTCAGCTTTCTCTTATGATCAAAACCCCCTGTTTTCTGAATATATTTGGTCTCCAAACAACTCTTCATTGCAACACTCAATAAGTAACCAATGTGCATCTCACTAGTATCCTTCACACCATTAAACCAACCCGGTTTCCAACCAAAGGTTTCAATGCCATAAACTGTGCCAAAAACTTCAATAACTATCCTCCTAGTAGTACCTACTACTCCCTCCTTTAAAGATTTTTGTCCCAAAAAATCACATTCAAAGCATAAAAATCCATTAAAAAAACTGAAATCCCACTGTATTTCCAGATTTTTAACATCACTTACTTCATCAATAAGCAATCCTTTAACCTTCCCGTTTCTACGACACTCATTATAATCTTGCAAACTATCAGAATTAATCTTTGAAGCAAGAATCACATTCTCATACAATTCACTAATAATATCTCCAATTTCCGAATTGAAATTGTTTTCCACCTCAAGTTCATCACTGATTTCAACACTATGTCTCTCAGAACTTTCAACAAACACGTTATAGGCACTTTTCACAATATGAATTTCAGCACTAAGTCTCTCAGGACTTTCATCAAACACATTATATGCACTATCTAAATTTTCAGATATAGCTAGCGAATCTTTCACAACAGCTCTCTTTTCACTTTTTTCTATATCTTTATCATCAATTACCTTATCGATAATGGTTTTTTGAATCATCCCCTTCCTAAAAAACTCATTGTCCTTCATCAACTTGTCAAGACTAATTGTAGTATCCCATTTCAATTCTTTCTTGTAAAATGAAGATTGAGGATCAAATGGAGAAAATGAATCTCGTAAACCGTTAGCATCTATTTTTAAGGCTAAAGAAATGACATCGTCAACTGTATTGCAACTATATTGATGCCATGAGGCGAACACATCCCAAATTTTCGGTTCTAAACCACAAATAAAGAGATAGACACCATAGAAATCACTAAATCCCGCAGGAATCTGAACTCGTTTGAACCAATCTTGAAAAACACTGCAGTAATCAGAAATATTACCTGTTTGTCTAATTGACATTATCTCTTCTGCCATTACTCTTGAATTGTTTTCTGTTGTAGAACTCTGGTTGATGCCCTAATCTTGAACAGTTGCTGATGATCGGAAATAACAATTTTTTTTCTTTTTCAATTTTTTCAATTTTTTTCCCGTTTAATCGGATAGTTCACCGGAGAAGAAAAACCTCACCGGAGATATGATCGGGATTGATAGAACTCACGAAAAAGAAACAAATCAAAATCCAGTCGCTATTGATTTTAAGAAGAAGGGAATCAATAAGCTGCCTGAAATTGATCGGAAGCACACCGGAGAATCGGTGTCTCTGATACCATTTGATACGATAGAAATGGGATTATAGAAGAATTAGAGAGAAATCATAGAAGGAGAAGAATCAGATTCATCATCAAAACATAACTGCCTTATTGATCTGTATTTTGTGTATATATACAATAGACTAACCGACTTATTCTACTAATATTACACTTAGCACCCTCTAACTATTGGACAGTAGCTAATCTGATCCTAAACTAGTTTACACTGTAACAATCAGTAACTGAAAACTTATTGTAATGTTAAAAAATATTTTAATTTAAAATTATTAAAAAACTTTAACTTTTCAATCTATTTAATTTGTTCATTTTTTGTCATAATAGGAGTAAATTTTTTCATGCTTCGTAAAAATTTATTAGGAAAATAAACTAAAAGAAAAATCCATCACATTTTCTCCATTTTAACGACAACATAATTCATTTAAATTTTTTAGTGACAGAGAGAATGTTATCACGTTTTTGTTCAGTAAAAATGTGTTTGCTTTTTGA
>CM067174.1:106291444-106338944 GCA_034093135.1 Erigeron breviscapus | reverse complement strand
TATTACTAACTCGCATATCTACATCTATACTTGTTCTATAAAGCATTTATAGTATTAAAATCACTCATACTTTTTTTTCCAGTAAAAGGTCGTCACCCCTGGTTAAAAATCACTCATACTTTGGTACAAATATTATGTAACACCGAACCACGTCTATACCAGCAATCAGTATTATAATATTTTGTCTGAAAAATGTCATATTTGCCCACGTTGAATGACCCGCCCATTATATTTTATGGTTTTGAAGGACTATGTGACCTATTTTTATGAGCACTGCCTCAATGGAAACCAATTTTGTTAGTTGGTTGATGTGATTGGAGAAACTGTTTTCTTGGTATATCTACAAATGTACAACAATCAATATAAGTGAGATATAAAACCTGTTTAGCAGGGATACACTTTCTGCTAAAAATAATCATGCTCATGTTGGCAACGTGTGAGAGAACGTTTATGTATTTGAAAGATATAGCATGTGATATATGGCTGTAGTTGTGGTGTCCATTTTCTCAGAATTCTGATGTGTACCGGATGCCCTACGACCCCTTCCTTCAATGTTGCTAAACCTTCACTCGTCACTTTGGTGGACCTGTTTTCAACATTCCGTGTTTGTGAAAATCAGAAAGTATAAAAATTAAAATAAAAAATATAAGGGTTTTTGGCGCCTTCAATTTTAATGCTTTCGTATTTGCACACATACATTGATATTTAATACATAAGAAAATGTTTAGCTACCTCTTGCATCCTAATGTCGTCTAAAAAATCCAAAAACACTATATTTAGAGTGGCGTTTGGCTTTTTATATCTTTCATGTTCTATCAATATTTTTAACCCTTCTGAAAAAAACCAGAAAGTCACCAATTTTTTTCGGTAAAAGATATTAGATGCAGCCTTGATTTGTCTTTATTGCCAACTGAAAGTTTTACCACAGGTTGGAACTCCTTAGTGCCAAGAAAAGTGAATATTTTTCAGTGGAGAATGCTACGTGATCGGATTCCCACTCGGCTAAATTTAAGTCGCAAAGGCTTAGAGATACAATTCATCACTTGTCCATTATGTAATAAAGGACCCGAGTCTACTGATCACTTGTTCGTGAATTGTATTCTCACGTGTGAAACTAGAACCTTAATATCATCTTGGCTGCAAGTTACAATCCCAAAATCCAACCCTTCACAAGTATTAAAATGGATCAAGGAGCTAATGGTAAGCAAAAAGTATAGAGCTATTTTGGAAGCTATTTGTCTAATTTGGTGGTGGTCAGTTTGGAAACATCGCAATGACATCGTCTTCAACGGAGGATCGGCTTCAAGCTTAGATATTTTTAAGTCGATTGTTTCTATTTCCTATTTTTGGATCATTTGTCGTAGAAAAAAAGATAGATTAGTTTGGTCACTATGGCAAATTAGCCCAACTTACTTGTTATAATCTTAGCTTTCGGTATCTTGTCGACAGCTAATTTTTAATAAACAATTCTGCTGTTAAAAAAAAAAACATTTCACATTGAATAATGGGTCAGAACATGATATATCTATAAATTGCCCACTATATGCACCTGAGAAATCCTATTTAGGTAATCTAATAGTTTTGCCAAGATAATGCCTCTGAAACATTTAATTTTGACATCCCTACAAAAGTTACGAACTTACAATCTAGTGTTATCGACTTCATTGTGTATTTATACAATATACAACTTTATCAATAGAATATTTATATTGGCAGTCAACAAAACGATATAATGTGCCTTTATCAATAGAACATATTTGGTAGGATCCATAGAGGGCATAACAATCCATATACCTATTTGTAGTTGTTTGTATTAGTAATTTTCAAACTGTGACTAAAGTTATTGACAAAGCTTTAAGCAAATAGTGGTCTATTTAACAGGCCTTTAGAAACAGCCACCGAAAACTATTAACGGAATTCTAAGTATAACAACGACTATTTACCTTTGATGTCCCTGCGTCCACCTTTAATCCCACTGCTACTGTTGATGATAAAAGAAGGCAAGAACAAAACGATGCTAATCAAAAGGTTTTTTATTTTTCCTTCACCTTTAGTGGTGCAAACTCTATTTACTATCAAGAAATAGTGGATGCAATAGCAGAATGTGGAGCTGGTTCCAACCTATGAAAATATGAGATATTAGCCACTAATTAAAATTTCTGTTTGTTGCTCTAAAGGCACGTTATATCTGAAGTCTGCAAGATGTATATGGTCATGCCAGCCCGAATTAACGAAAACAAAAAACCAACCACAACACCAAACAAACGGCTGACCCAATGGCAAGGAACAAATGAGGGCCCTAACAAACACAAACCCGACGACAATCATCTTCCAAATAACCTTTGTTACTTCCATGAACTTAAACACACGACATACATCATTATAACAAACATCAATGAAAACATAAACTAAAAACATCAGCAAAAAGAAAAAACCAGGGCAACAATGACGATTGAGGGCAACAATTACGATTTCAATTACAAAGGAGATAAAAGGACACGTGAAAATCAGTGACTAAAAACAATAATAACCTAAGAAACCAATTACGATTTGAAAAATAAACTCTTGCAATTACCTTAATCGATTGGAATCGCAGCATTCCCTTCACCCATGGAAACAGAAGCGAAGACAGTATACAGCAGATATATGAAATAAAGATATTCCAATTAAATTCCCCCACTTCAAAAACGTACACGTAGCAACACGCCACTAATCCATCCCATATATTTGCCACCTAGACCTAGACTTTTAAAACAAACAAATAAAAAAAATGAGAGGCGAAAGAGTCGATCTCGGGTCAATGGAAACCGAAAACAAACCCCAAACCAACTAATCTAAAAGCACTCTTATTAAAATTTTCGTGTATTAAATATATATGCTAACATTGTTTGACCACTGTTCACATCCAATTACCATATTAAAGAAGGTAATTTACATTATAAACACTTAATTTTCACGTGTTTGCTTTATTATAACTTTGAGAGTTTGAGATGTCTAGCATTTCTTATGATTTTGTTTTAATTGTGTTCTTTTGTTTCAAGTTAACTGTCATCATATTGGTTAATATATAGAAGTAAAACTTTTTCCATCAATGATATTAGAAATATAATTATGTGGCTAGTGTGCTTTTGTTTAACATATCTATATCTATACTCTTTTATAAAGATTATCCACCCTACTAAAAATTGAAAGTGTTACACAATAGTTACATGCGAAAGTACGAAATTGCCCTTAATAAACACCCCCTATGGAAAGGGTTATTAGAGATTACCAAATTTGCCCTTAATGAATTAGTAGTTTACACTCTAAACCTTTATCTTGCTAATTTACATTCAAGTCCTTATCTTATACTCAATATTTCCACTATTATCTTTACATCAACTTACATCAGTCGACACCAATTGTCGATGTCATCACCACCCGTCACCAATACCACTAAACCGTTGTCGTCGTTACTGCCGCCGCATTGCGCGGGTACCATGCTCGTATTATATGAAATATACATGGAAGTAAAAAGTTCTTATTCATTATTTTCATCTGTTTAATTACAACTCTACTAATTGCATAGTAAATATAAATCCAAAAAACATATTTTGTTATTTATGTGGTGCAACATTTTATATGTTAAAAGTTTGTCATCATAAATATGTATTCTAACTTTTAAAATTTGACGTGATCGTGTAATTATTTATGGTTAAACACAACAATGCATACATAAAGATAATGTGTATGTTTAAGCTTATAAAAACCAAAAACTCAGGCTCGTATAAACCGTTACAAGCTAGTTGCCAAACACAATATCTATAAGTGTAGAGAGTAGATTTGAAATAGTAGTAGTTTGTTTTTATTACATTGTGAAACAGAAAAGTACATAGAGGAGGTTTGTATGTAGCTATATTGAAGATATAAGGGATAGAAAGTGATAACATACAAATTTGTCTTTAACGCGGTAGGGAGTAGGGAACTAACGGTTTGGGCTAACTTTATAAGAATAAATTAAAGAAAAAAAGAAAAAGGGCTGACTGCTACTACACTACTCTACTTGTGTGTCAAGAAATGGAACCTTGTTGGTCAACGAATGGATGTAAAGGAAGCAATTAAGAAAGAAACAAACACACAGTTTGTTTTTTTAACGATTAAGTGACCGAATTGATTAAGTGCCTAAATGGATAAAATAATGTCTGTATGGATTAAATCAATACAGTTATTTTTTGTTTATTAATTAAAAAAACAAACACTTTTAATGACTTAATAATTAAGTATTTTTGATTAAGTCATGACTTAATTTATTAAGTCCCAAACAAACACCACCACACTCTCTTTCTCTCTCTCTCTCAGTCGTCAATCTTTAATCTTTTTCCGTCCGTATATAGATAGCTCTATACTTTTTGTCCTTAACTTCATTCTTAGGTTTTACACACAATATATAAGAAGGTCAAGTCAAACATATTCAACTTTTCAACTTAGTTAATTCTATCTAGTTAATTCTTTCGCGTCTTTGTGTAATGGTCAAGCCACATGTGTAGACACATTTATAAGGTTAATGTTTCTTGAAATATAAAAATCGACATCCTAAAATAGTAAGTCTTGTGTTTCATTAAAGCTTATTAAACGTAATTATCTGTATTTATGAAAAATATTAGCTCATTAAATGTGTCTAATTATGTGTCTTGTGGGCACATGTTAGAAAATCTCATATCTTTTTTACAATCTCAACGGTTAAAGCTACAGATGTAGTTTTATTTCTAAATATTTTACGTTTATACACTTTGATGTCTTCTAGCGTTTTACTATGTGACTTTTTTAATATATTTCAGTTAAAAATATGTGTTATTTCTTCCATGAATCAAGTTTGCTACGGTAAATGTCCTTGCGTGATGCTGATATTTATTTCATTGTCGATCCGTATAATAACTTAGTGAAATTATATGTTAACTAATGAACTTTTTCCTTTAATAAAATCGTAAAAATATGAGAAGTAAAATAATCAATGTATAATTGAATTGAATAAAAAAATTATGCAAGCTTCAAAATGCATGGTGTTAAGCACATGAACACGTGGTTCAAAAGGGATCATCACTAACTAATTGGATAAGAAGTAATTTATTATTAAATCACAAGTTGACCAAGTCGTAGTTTTTGATTAACTTATGAATTTCAATGATAAGGAACTCGCTCCATAAAAACTTGAATTTAGGGTAACCCAGATTCAAGTCTTAGATAGTAAGGTTTTTTTCTTAATATGTTGTCGTCCTTTAAACGAACTATTAGGGGTTCTCTTCCTATTAGGTATTGGGTGAGGCGGCTCTCTAATGTGAACCCAGTTAAGACAACACATTCTATAACCCTCCGTTGTGATATTCGATCCATACTTTAAAAAAAAAAGACTTAAGAATTTTTTTGATTTATATTCGAATAAAAATAGCAATGAATGAGATATAGATCGAGTGAAGTTACATTTGTATTGGCAAATCGAGTCGAGTTAGATTTGTATCATCATTGGTCAATCCAAAAGATGCTTAAAAGTATATATATTTGGATTTTCATTGCAATTTTATCAAACTTTAAATTTCAATTGTTGATGGTTGGACAAAGATAACTACGTCATATATATTTGGTTTTGTTAATAGTCAAATTCACTAATGATATAGTCAGGGCCTCAGGGGCTCAAGGGTAACACAAATGAAACAAATACTTTAGGCCTCAAAATTTTAAAGACCTTATTTTTTATAGTTATACATAAAATTTGGTACAAACGAGAATTACAAAAAGTTAAAAGCTACGTGATATATGAACATATTCACTTACATACATGTATATATATATTATATTTGAACAAATCAAGTGTAATAGATTGAAAACATGTTAATGCAATGAGAAAAACAATTACGAAAACATGAACAGTTCTACTAATCCGAAAGACCTCAAATAAAAACTCGTTTTAGGCCCCTTATTAGGTTGAGCCACCTCTGGATACAATAGTCACTGGTAATGTATCTTATGGTACTGTTACAAAATGTTTTATTTGAAAGACATAGACAAGTTATTACCTTAACATACCAATATATCAACATCTTACATGTCTTATTTGAGCCAGGTATTATGATACTAGAGTAGCTTAAGCTCAAGTTGGACTCGACTAAGTCCAAATCAATTTTGCGTCTATCTCATAGCTTGCAAGTAAGCTCAACTCCATTACCGCGTGTATGTGCATTAAAAGAACCCAAATTGTTATAAAGACACCCAAAAATACCTACCTTTGTGATAGTGACAAATTTAACTATGAACTACCACGACACCACCATCCACCCATGTGAACTAAGTGTGAAAATCACATGGGGGGTATGACCAGGGTATAAACTGTGTGAGCAGAAAGGCAGCAGCAGAGCTAAGAGCGGAAACAATAACACTAGTAGCAGCAACATTAGAAAAGAGACGCCAATAACCAGCAATCCCATACCGAAACAGGGACCCAGTGAACATTCTGATCATAACGAATTGTGCTTGAGTTTCACACTTCTCATATCACGCCTTTCATAGTATTTCTTGTAGCAATCCAATTATATGACTCAGTTTTACCTCCGCTAACAGATCTGGAACTTTCTCTGATGTTGATCCAAACACAATTGAATTCCTATAGCTCCAAATAACGTACCAAACCAAACCTTGCCAAACGAGAGCTTTGTGACTTGACAATGAATTGGATAATCTTATCGTAAATATTTATCGATGGAAAATTCTTCATGACCATTTTATAAACGCAATGGAGCTGAAAGACTCGGGACTTTTTGACAAACTTATTGTTATTTCAATCATGACGAGGAATATAATAGTATATGAGAGTGCAACAAAAATATCATATAAAAGTTACAATTTTGATTATTAATCAAACATATTACAACTAATTTGGTTAGCTAAAAATGTAAACTGGTCAAACGAGGTGACCAGGCAAAAAATTACGCAAAGACTATCAAAACTATATAAACCAAATCAATTAGTTTCAAGTATCATAATCAATGTCGTAGTGATCATATTTAACATTCGACTAATGTACTTGAGTGCCAATGGGGTTAGTGGCCCATTGGTTAGGTATTTGACCTTGGGGTATCTACTCGGGTTCGAGTCTCACTTTCTAAATTTGTGAGCATGGATTATTGAGGGTTATTCGGAAGTCTTGTGACACCCAGGCATTCGTGTAGTTTATTATAGTAGTAGGATAGTTTGGCGTTCTAAATATAAAAACTAGACGTCAAGTTTATGGGGCAATCCCCCCTGCATGACCCGTATAAATGTTGCATGTTTCTCCTACCCATTATCCAACCCGTCCGTTATGTCATTTGTAGTTACAGGATAGGTGCACTCAGTGTCCTGCTCATAAGACAAGAAATTACTTCATCATCATTACTCCCAGGAAATATAATTGATGCTTGCGTTGATGTAAGGATACAACACACATAAAGGTTTATATATATGCAGGATGTGCCTAGTATAATCTAAACCGATCGGGACTAGAGTGATCTAAAATGTAAGATATGCTTTTATCATAGTTGCCCCTGTTGGATCAGAAAGCAGATGTCTAACTAGTCCCATTCTCAGGCTGTGAGGTGCTATGATAAACATGTAAAACGCAAATAGTATTAGGTCTGTTGAGGATAAAGAAGATCCTAGAAACCCCCACCACATCCTGCATACAAACAACATCATCATATAATTAGCATTATTTGTTTACACCATTTACCTTGACTCTCTTCTCACCCACAAGATAAAACAAAAATGTTGAAATGTTAAAAAGTGTAAACAGAGGCAAAGTTTCAAGATAATGAAAATACGTAACTATTAGCAAATCAGGTAAAACTCCACTATGTATCCAGTATTGAATGATAAAAGATACCATACTCAAACAAACTATTGCTTTTCTAATAAAAAATATTAGCAAATCCAGTCTTAGTTGTAAGGGGCTAATTTCATTTCTAATTTTGTGGGATCTGCCACTCACATGTTTACTCGGGATTCGAAATATAGGAGTTTTTGGCATATCAGATTCTTGTATTTTAACACATTAAGAAGACCAATAACAACAAACATGACCCTCCACCTCCCAATCGAGCGATATTGCTATTTTCAACTATAGTGTTCCTTTTGTAGTTTAGGCCAACACAGGAGTTCTTTTTTCTTGTTTCAAACTTTGCTTTTCTTAAAGGATCACGAATCACTTAATATATAAACCAGCAACCATGGGTCATTGAAAATAAGATTAAGCAAAAATCAAGTGAAAGGATGAACTGTAAGGTTTAAAATTTAGATTGTACCAAGTGGGCAGGCGGAAGAAAGTTCGGAAGAATGTACGAGTGCCCTCAATATCCATTTGCACAATCAGAGCTAGGCCAAAGAGAAAGAATGCTCTCTGTCTTTTCCTTTCCAGTGGCCAAAGTGTTTCCCAAGCTGAAGTAATAACAAATAAATTTTTTATCAAAACACCATATATACCACGACAGATATACCGATGTACATAACAATGTGCTCTGCAGGTGTACTATTTACTCTGTGAATGGAGCTACATGTGCATAACTTTGAACATGGTTTTCCAAGGTGGGCGAGTTGCATAAACAGATTACCCAGCTTAGACAAAGTTTCTACTTAGTTAACCAATCTTTTATAAACAGAAACAAGTAGAAGTTTCAAATTTTCAGTCAAGGTATATTTTTTTAGATTAATAGTTTCCTGGCACCATATCCCATTGGAGCGGTCAAGCAGTGAACACTTGGGTTCTTCAAAAGCGGTATCAAGTCTAAATCCCATAGGTTTGAAACTCTGAGTAGCCTTGCATTTCAAAATTAAAATTAAGAAAAAAAAGGAGAGGTTTCTAGGCATCATGTCAGTGCGACAGTGCCACACCATTTAAACTTACACGGTCAAATGTACTGTCACGTCATCATTTTAACCTGGGTAGATAACTTAAAAAGTATTTCCGCTATAATACCTTGCTTTGAGATGTTTGTTGTGTATCTTCCGGGATTAAGTATCTGTTTAGAATAGCCTTCCCTTAAGATCTTCGCAATTACTGCTGCATAGTTAGGAGCTTCTGACAGCGATCTGACAACCGAATACCCTGTTTGTCGCACATGTCATGAAATGGAATCAATTTGAAGCATCAAGCAACTGATCAAAGGGAATCCCAAAAAGTTGCCAAACTTTGTTACCTGTGGCTGGATGCACCATGCTAGCAGCAGCACCAAATGCAAGGTTCTTTTGCTCTGTATTGGGTAAGGATCCACCTACTGGAATATATGACCATTCCTTCCACATTGAAAAAACCAAATAACACCAAGTTAGTAGAAGTCAGAATCTTTCCAAATTGCTCAATGAGGGAAACAGTGGGTACCTCTTCATAAGTTTTGGTTATTCGGACCCCCATTGTCTTTAATCTTGACATGAGTTTTGTCTTCAGTAAATCAAAAGGCATGGCCTCTTTTGAAGCAAGACAGGTTTCCTACAATTTTATTTTTGACATCAATCATACAAGATCATAGAGCTTCAAAAAAAAAGTGGCGACGAGGTATACAGACGAGATGTGCATTGAGCAAACCTCAAAGAATACTTTGGTTGGAGACATGGGCATGACATAAAGAAAGGTAGGATATTGTGCTTCTAAAGATTGAGCTGTATTTTTGGTGTAGTCTCTATAATCCATGAAAACCATTAGGCTTGGATCATAGGGAATGCTCTCGACCTGCAGTACATAATATATACCAGAAGTTGCACATTGTTAACGATCCAGCTATGCGATAAACTAAAGTTAATTGCCCAAAAACTATGACAAACTGAAGCAGAAAAATGAATGATGGTATTGTGAATGTTACATGTCAAGTGTACATCCTCACCTCAACCTCTACACCATAAGCTGTTTGAACACAAACACGAGGACCCCCAAGCTCATACTGCAAAAATTTTCCTGAAGCGGCTCCAGAAGCAACAGTAGCCAGCCTATTGCAAAACAAAGTACCATTAAAAAACTTTCAAGCATAATACAGAGATGTAATTATGGAGTATAAAAAACAGTATACCTGCATGGAACTGTGACACCTCCTTCGCACTCGATGAGACTTTGGCCGTTTGGAGAGTCAGTAATTCTTTCCACTTTGGAGCTAAGATATGTAACACCTGACTCCACACACCTAACATTAATACAAATTGTCGTTTTAAAATCGCCTCAAAAAGAAACAGACTTGGGCAATTTGCTAAGTTTGTCAAGTCCCAACATAGATAATCAAATATGAAGTTAGAATAGGAAAATAACTTATAGGAAGAAGATTACCTTCGCAACAACTCCTCGTGAAGTAAATCACGGCTAACTCGTCCATAGGCACGACCTATGAGGATGGGCTTGTTGTCGTCAAGGTATACAAGTGTATCCCGCCAAACATGTTCAATACACCCCTCAAGTCCAAGACCTGCAATATATATATAAAAAACGTAATTCACTCAAGCTCACACATACCATAAATATTGATTACTAAGAGAGCAGTTTACAGATTCTGTCAAATATGAAATGTTGGCATCAAATTTGGATCACCGTCTAGGTCATAAATGATTCCAGAACCAAACAAGTTTGACCTAAAAGGTCAGATTTGTGTCACTAATCCACGAGGCCTCCTCATAAATCAGGTAAACGAAGGCAAGGGTGGCTCCTTGAACGTGTTTGCACCTAGTGGGATTTGAAACCTTGGATGTTCGGTTTTTATGTAAGAGTTATCCCCCTTTCAAATCGGTCACTAGACCAAGTCTACCGTAGGAAGTTTTTCTTTTACTCAAACATGGTTAAAATGTAAATGGTCAACTCAAGTACCTACCTATAAATTCATCCTCCCAAACACCGTAGTTATTTGTAAAAGGAAGATCAGGTCCAATAAGTCCGACATTCAAGCCTAGCTTTGCGGATTCTGCAGCAAGAGCAAGTCCGGCAGGACCACAGCCGATTACAACCAAATCCAGTACACTCTCTCCAATCGATATCCGTGGCAGCTGCACAAGTTATTTCCAGACTTATTCATTCACACTAACAGACAGACACAAAACTTATCCCATACTAATCAAACTCTGCAAATAAATTGTTCTGAAGCTGCCCTATGGCCGTTTTTTTTAATAATAATTTAGAAAGCTCCACTAAGATAAACAAGATACTTTTATGACAGGAACATATTATATATAATAAATAAATATAAAAATAACGGCCTCCAAATATAATAAACCTACGTACTTTAACCATATCCGGGCAAAATCCATTAAATTATTAGCAAAAAGAATAAAAAAGAAGAAGAAGAAAAGGAAACCAACCAAACAACCAACCTTATCAGAAAGACTAGACTGAGTAGACATGGACTTATTCTGTTGCATTTCAACATAAACCAATTCCGATCCACCCGCTTTCACATAATCCTCTTCGTCTTCTTCTTTAACTACAGCACATCTCCCTGCGGTGCTCTTAATTCGCTGTTGCCACATTCTCCTCATAATAATATTATTATTATTATTAAAATTGCATTTCATCATCATTCTTCTTTTAATAGTAGTAGTAATAGAAGTAGGGCTTGTAAAAAATATCATTTTTGTTGACAAACTCGTACTAGTCATGTTTCCAAAGGATAATTCCATTTTGCTGTTGTTGTAACAATCAATTATGACCTCTACTTGTACCTGCTTTCTTGCTTGCTACCCCTTATATATCATGTCATTGTGGTGTGTTTGTTTTTTACTTTCCCGGAGGAGGATAAAACAAATTAAATGAAGTTACAATAATTTCAACAAAAACAAAAATAAGAAGAAGAAAATGAGGGAAAATGGAATGAAATACGGTCACGCTCTTTTCTTTCTTTCTGAATGGATGGATAGGAGATACTCTGAGATAGCCATTCATCTTTAAAAAAAAGGCCACGTTGTAACGTGGACTTTTCTGACGTGGCATTCTTTCATTAGTTTTTATATTTCCCCCAACGTACGTTCGTACACCTACACACAAAAATCGTCGGTGGGCTCTCGGCCATCTCTTTTGAAAAATCATTCTTCTTCGGTGGTCATTGGTCAAGTTCGTCTCACATTCTACTTCATGACCTATTATTATTAGTACACTATTTTCAATGTTAGTCAGTTGACCAAACCACTACGAGTAACAAATAAGATGTTGAGAAAACCAGGTTTTTTTAATAGACTTACATGTTAAGATTAGACTATCCACTATTAGGTTTGATCAGGTTTTATTAATTGATTTTTTAAGAGAAAAAAAAATAGAAAAATTTGAGATTACCTGTCTAGGTGATTTTAATCTTACCTCGGCAGTCACGACAAGCAAAGGTTATCGAATTAATTAACCTTCACAAATCTCGTCTAGTGTTGACCGTGTGTATTATTGATTACTCGAATTATTAATTTACGGATTATGAATTAAAACAATCGATGAAATGAATTATAATTTATTATAAAGAAGAAATATATGTAAGAAGATATTGGTTGCCAACATATACCATCACTGAATCATACGGACACCTCTCAATATTACAAAGAAGAGTTAATTGCAAGATTGGTCCCTGTAGTTTGTCTGTTTTAGCAATGAGGGTCCCTTTTCAAGTATCGTTGCAATGGGGGTCCCTATTTTGAGTATTTTTTGCAAAATTGGTCCATTTTAACAATTCCGTCAATAAGTATCGTCAAGTCTGCACGTGGCCCCCACGTGTAAGGGTATTTCAGTAACTTTCCAGCCCACCTTCCTTCCCCGTTTATCTTTTTCCTTCATCTGGTAACTTTTCATATTCCAACTTTTCAAGAATCATGTTTTCCAAAAATCTACCCCTTAATCCTTGTAAAAAACAAAAAATAATACAAAAATAAGAATTCAAAAGCAGATCTAAACCTAAATTAAATCAACAGAAACTACTCCATAACAAACCCAGATATGATCAAATACTCATTTCCTACCAACCCATTTAATCTTCTTTTCTCATTTTTACTTTCTCTCATATATCATCAAAATACCTACAATATATGTATATACCATCAAACATCAAAAGCATATATACATTAATTTGTATATGTATTTCTTACAAAACAACAAACATTCATCATCATCATAAACCAATTAAATAAAGTGATATGATGACGGTATTAAACGTAACATTAATGAATTCATTAATCAATTAAATAAATGAAACTATCATTCATTAATTAAAACCCCATCACAATCACATTGACACTCACAAAACCAGATGGAATGAAATCAACAAATTCTTTTCTTGCAAGTAGATCGATGGATGTATAGTGCATCGTACTCATCATTTTCGTTGAACACTACCGGCGGCGACTACAACCAAAAGGACAAAGAAACATAAATGTGAACTTACCTCACTAGGCTTGCTTCTAAGTTCTAATGGCTTCTCCTATATCACTTCCATCTGTCCCATGGATTCTCGATTTATGTTTCTTCTTTTTTCTTTCTTTATATCTAGGATTTTTCAGTTTGGTAGTGTAATTGTGGTTTGGATAGAGAAACATAAATCGGATCAAGTAGCATGTGAAAGGAACAAAGCAAAGGAAGGGGCGGTGACATCAAGCGATGATAACCTTGGCACTTACTATCACCACCATCACCCACAACCACCACAACGCCACCCATAACCACAGTCACAGCTAGCCACCACCACCACTACGACACTAACGAGGATGAACAAGACGAAACCCATCCTTTCACGAAAATTCTAAATCCTTTACTTCTTTCATCGAACCCCGGTCTTATATAGAGATGATACATACATATTTGTTATGAGATAGTTTCAATGGATGGATATAAGTGTATGTACTTGTGTGTTTTTTTTGTTTTTTTTTTTGACTTTGTGTTGATATGCAGAGGACTAAAAGGAAATGGTGTAGATCCAAGGAAAAAAATGACATTTTGTGTGGGAAATGACCTTTTTGCCCCTCACGTGAGAGGCATGTGACCATTTAACGGATGGAATTTGATGGAATTGTTAAAAAGGGATCAATTTTGCAAAAAATTCTCAAAACAGGGACCCCTATTGCAACGATACTTGAAAAAGGACCCTCATTGCTAAAATAGACAAACCACAGGGACCAATCTTGCAATTAACTCTACAAAGAAAAAAGTGACTTTTGTTATTGACAACTACTAGAGACACCTTTTTTTAATTTGGGGAGGTTATATTAGATCAAAGATACCAAAACAGGTAAAAGAAAAACGATGTATGGCAAAAGTCATGTGCACATATGAAAACCATAAATAAATTTCTTTATATGTTAACAAAACCTTGACAAATGAGAAAAAAACGCAACATAACGAAAGAGACAACACACAAGATATGTTAGTACGAGTTAGGTGCATGGAATTAAATTGTAATCGAACAAACTTCTACCTTTATACATGGCTACCAATATTAGTTTAATCGATAGGATCCAAACAAGGATCCAATTAAACGAATTGGCTAAATCGATATCAGGTTCATAATTTGGTTGTTATAGTTTTTATACAATTTACTATAGTTTGTGATCATGTCACGAGTACTTTTAAATGACTCTATATGACTAATTTCTTAGAGTGATACCAACGATGAGAACTTAGGCACGTTCTTGGCAGCATCATTAGAACCGCCCAAATTCTTGGCCAAACTCTTGAAGTCACATTCTTTATAGAACGAGGAGTACCAGCGGGAGCGGCGTCTAGGCGATATATTGAGTAGCTTGTGTTGGGAGGGTGTATAAATAATATCATATTTGAAAATTTCAGGAGAATGGTGTAAAATTATCTAAAACTTATATAGATTTTGAAGATAATACGAGATGATTCAACTACTAACTCACAATATACCGAAATATCCATATGATTGATTAATAAATAAATACAGAAAATAGTTTAATACATAAAACAGTTTTGATGAACAAACCCTAACCAAAACATTAAAGAAACAAACGATTACATCGAAGATAGTTTTGTGATAGATGCAACAGTAATAATTAAGAAAGCGGCTAGGGAATGTTAGATTTTCTAGGGCAACAGTTGCAAGATTATATAGGCAGCAGCAGTTCCCTTATAATCCCTCTTCTTCCTCTCTTGTCCATTCTAGTCCCTCAAGTCCTGAATGAGTCTTGTGCACCTTTGGTCCTTCTACTTTCCAACATGCAATCCTGCACCAAACTGTCTAAATTAGAAAAGGAAAAAATACATAATTAAGCTATACAATTAACACCCCCTAGCTTAATTGTGGAATACATCATGAAGACCAAGTTTATTGCACAGAGACTGGTGTTGACTGATTGAGAGACCTTTGGTGAAAATGTCAGCCACATTTTCCTCAGAAGGGATTTTAACAGTTTCAATTATACCATACCCAATCTTCTCTCTTACAAAGAAGAGATCAATTTCAAAATGCTTAGTCTTTTCATGGTACACAGGATTGGCTGCAATCTGGATGGCAGCCTTGCTGTCACAGAAAATTGGAACAGCAGTGGCTCTTTTAATACCAAATTCATCCAAAATTTTAAGAACTCAAATGGTTTCACATGTTATAGCAGCTAAGGCTCTGAATTCAGCTTCAGCTGAGGATCTGGAAATGGTTGGCTGCTTTTTGCTCTTTCAAGAAATGAGAGATCCTCCCAGGAAGAGGGTGAACCCAGTGGTGCTCTTCCTGGTAGTGATCTTCTTGGCCCAATCAGAGTCAACAAATCCAGTAAGGGAGAGATTGGTGCCTTGTTTAAACAAGACACCTTTACTTGGAGAGCCCTTAAGGTATCTAAGGACTCTCATTGCAAGCTTTAAGTAAGATTCAAGAGGATCATGCATGAATTGACTGAGAATATGAACTGCATAAGCTATATCAGGTCTTGTGAGAGTGAGATAAATTAGCTTTCCCACAAGCTTCTGATAACCACACACATTTGACAATGGCTTATCACTGTCATTATCTGTCACACCCGCCCTAGACGGGGTATGACTTACATGGATTCACAACACAAGATATACTGAATGACACAAAACGTTGTCGTTTTAAAATACATTTATATAAAAGCATTGTTCACAAATTTATATTACAATTTATGAAAGATATTATTCTTGAAAACATTTATTTAATATTAAACAATATTAAACAGTAGACAAAGACTTTAGCAAATTGACTTGTCTTTACTAGAGTCTGAGGGTAGGTCATGGTCCAGTATGTTGTATGCAGCGGAAAAATGTCCCATGTATAGAGTATTGTCTAGTTACCTGAGAATACATGCTAAAATACGTCAACATAAAGTTGGTGAGTTCCATAAATTTTTCATATAGAAAATATAGTTTCCAAAAATACTAGAGTTCAGTGTGATCATTGCCTTACCGCAATGTCAAGTAGTTATGATACAATATCAGCAAAGAGTATCATATGTTTTTAATCAAAATACAGAGTATGAACCACAAGACTTAAAGTAACCATTTGATCACACAATGGATCAAACATAAGCAAGAGTTGAAACTGTATATACCAAGTTCTAAGCTCATGAACCGAAACTAGACAAGTGTGTGTTTATTTGCCTCCAGAGTAGGTACCTTGTTCAGGGTACCCTAAGCTTTCCAGACATAATGCATCCGTATCCAGTTGGTATGACCAACACGGATGGGGGTGCCTACCCCAATAGTACTATTCAATATACCCACGTTTATGTTTCCATAATTAATCGTTCATGATAGTGAGGACTTTGAGTGAACATAGCAACTTAGAATCAACCATATATACATTTCTGAGTACTTGTGTTCATCATAACAGTAAAGAGTTTGTATTTTACCCCGAAGGTAAAATAAATAAAGCAGTGTTTGTATATTACCTCAAAGGTATAATAAAGAAAACAGAGTTATATAATATATCATATATTATATAAAATTTTGCAATTATACATATAAGTATAACAAATAGTTTTTATGCATGTATCTCAGCCCCTAAATAAATAAAAGAGTTGAAAAGGGGATTATAGAAACTCACATAGTATATTATATATCATATAGTTTTGCAATTGTTCTTCAAAGTTTCGTATATATATAACATAAAATAACTATTATGCATGTATCTCAGTCCCCGAAATAAATCATATAAAAGAATTAAAAAGGGGAATATGGAAACTCACCTTAGTGATAATAGCAGAAATCAAGTAGATGAAATAAGCCTTGTATAGTTATACCAGAGAGTATTTAGAAGAGAATATGTAGTGGTGTGTGTTTTAAAGTTTAATATCGTCTGTTATTTATAGGCGAACGAATTCATTCGTTTGATTATTATATTAATAAAACTACTCGCCAATTTAGAAAAGAAAGAAACACGTCTTCAACGAAATTTCTCGTTTATATATAATATTATTATTATATTATAAAGTTAATCATGAATAAGGGGTATGTATATATATAGTATTCTTTTTGTCCATATCTCTAGTGAACTAAACCCGTGATTCATAATTTATGAATTTTAAATTATAAAGTAGATAAAAGTGTGTTTCCCACTACTTCTTGGACGTTTCTAATGATAGATTTCTTTTATACTAGTAGTATATATTTATACATTGTTTTAATCCTAAATTATGCATACGGGCTCCTATTGAGAAAATTCAAGTTTCTATAAGATCAGAAAATTAAAATCTACAACTTTCATTTTAATAATTTTTACTCAACTAACCCTTGTGAGCGGGTTTTGGACGTTTATATTATAAGAATAAAGTATGAAAGCGATGTTTACTATTCAGCACTATTTACTTTTGAAATTATTCGGAATCAGAAATTCAAAGTCGTAGGAATGATTTGACGTGGGTCCCATGTGGGTCCTACCGCTTTATTATTTTATTTTATTACCTTTTTACAATTTACTTTCTACCTTTACTATTTAAAATTTACTTTTACCTTTACTATTTAAAATTTACTTTTACCTTTACTATTTAAAATTTACTTTTACCTTTACTATTTAAAATTTACTTTTACCTTTACTATTTAAAATTTACTTTTACCTTTACTATTTACCGTTACTATTCACAGTCACTATTCACGGTACTATTCACAATCATTATTCATGAATACGGTTTCTGAATACGATTACTATTCACGGATACGGTACTATTCATAAATACGGTTATTGTTAGTATAAGTATGAAAAAGTATTTCCAAGCAACTCTCAAATAACTATTTGAGTTCTTGGCATTAATTTGTTCATGATTTATCCAAAGAATATTTGTTCAGTTTATTATGTCATAAAATGTTTGTTCGTATTGCTTGATCTATAAACATTTAAGTAGTATACATAATAGTAAATTTATCAACCTGAAATTTTGGCGGTTGTCACATTCTCCCCGTGTTATTGGAATTTCGTCCCAAAATTTAGCTAGAACTAACATCGATATGCTTATTGGAATGTAGTTACAGATTATCTATAGCTATCTATTTTCATAGTTTATGAGACTGACAGTCAGGACATGTCCGTAGAATTTTATGCATATAATAATTTACTCATAAATAAAATTTGTAACAAAAATATTTATAAATAATAGTCTGACTTAATATTTTAGTAATTTATTAAATGTTGAATAAAGAAGATTAATTTTTACTGTTTTTTTTTTTATATATTTTTTTTACTGTTTTTGTTGTTTTTTTTTTATTAAATGTTGAATTTTTTTTTTTTTTTTTTTGTGATAGATACGAAGGTATAAATAATATATATATATTTTTATAAATATATATAATAAATATATATATATATATATAATATAGAATCGTGTGAATCTAAAATATATTAGGATTTTATCTAAATACGCGTATATATATATATATATATATATTTCAAAAATTCAAATTCACCTTTCTATCTCTTTCCTTTTTCGACCGTTTGAACCTGTCTGTTTTTCTACTATATAAACAACGCTACAACACACAATTCATACTACTTTCTTCATACTTAATAACTATTTCTCCTTTCTTTATCCCTACTTCATAATCCGAAAATTTCTAGAAAATGTTGAACCCTCTTATAATCTTAGTTTACTTGGGTATCTTACCCTGGTTATATGGCGTGTTACAACTTCCACCGGATGTAGCTATTCCACTCCTAATCGTGTTTATTTTCATCGGTTTACCCCTTCTGTTTTCTGCAACTTGGGTTAACTTGTATGGTTTTTAGATATGTTGTAGTTCTAATTGTTGTATTTCCGTTTGAATAATGTAACGAGTTGCACTCGTATTGTACGAATAATGAAATACAACTTTCCTTGATTTTTAACGAAATTTATGGTTAAATTTAAATATCATATCACTGTAGCTTATGGACAACTATCCATACTTCTAGATCATTATAACAATAATTACAGATTACTGTAGTTTACGGACACCTGTCCGTTCTTCCAGGTCATACTTGCTTTTTATCCTCTATATAATAACGCGTTTAAGGAGAATGCACACAAAATCTTCTTTCTCTATCTTATTTACTTAGTTCATCTGTAAATTTGTTTTAAGCTATTCCGTCCACAGCCAGCTTGTGTTCTAACAGATATCCGACTTTCTCTTTGGTAAGCTACCTTTTTGTACTCTTTCTCATCTTAGATAATATACTATCTATTTATATGTTTATATAAAACTTTTATCTTTTAATTCATGTTCGCTTAATTTAACAATATTGTTCCATCGATTTATCATAAGACAATGAAAAATTTCGGTGCCTCTTCGAGCGATCCAAAAGGCAAAAGGCCAATGACTCAAGAGGATCTTGAAGATCTTGAAACAAATAGGGTCAAAAGGATTAAGCAGGAGGCCGTGATGTTAGGTATTTCCTTTGAAGATTACAAGGCGATGGTAGACGAAGATGTCCACCTTTTTGAGAAACAAACTTCTGAAGATGAAAAATTAGCAAAACTTTTATCTCAATTTTTAGAAGAGGAAGAATCTATCCTTGTGAATCGTCAAATAAAAGAAGATGAAAAGTTTGCAAGAGCCTTAGCTCAGCATGAAAAAGATAACCTCTTACAAAGGGAGAAGTCCATTTTCGCCATGTCATCTGAAGAAGAAGAAGAAAGTGAAAAAGAAGAAGATCCTAATGTTCAATCCCTTAGGAGAAGAAAAAGAAATGTTGCTGGGGGAAGCAACATGTCAGGGTCTAGCTCTGACAAAACTCCTAATTCTTGAAATCAAGAGGGATTTTATAGAAATATTTGGAATCTGTTATAAATTTTTGTGTTATAAATCAAATCTTAAGTTGTCCAGGATGTGTTTTCAATTAAAATAATATTGTTGATAATGTTTCTTATGTATTTGTTATGTCAATTATCTGACCAAAATTTATTGTAGATAAGAAGAACTCAATAATCATGGATGCATGGCAAAACCCGATGATTGGTACTAGTGAATGGGGAACATCAATCGATGATTTTTGCCAAGACTGGCTTCTCCAAAATACAGTACCAACATCACAGTTAGAACCCCTAACAGAAAATGTCAGTGCATCGTTCCCAACTCTTGTTGATGCAGTACATCATGGAGTTTCATCTCCAATCAACCCTTTATATCAAAACTTCTCTTTCGATACACCAGAAGCAACATTTCAGTTGAAATCAACATTCCAACCGAAACCATTATTCCAACCAGAATCTTCTGAGGAGGGTAACAGGGCACCAGGCAAACGTCCGATGTCAGACTCGCCCACACTATACCCCAATCCAATTAGTGACACATATTATGAGGTCTCAACCTCGAACAGGGTGAAACCGGTTGATACGATAATGAATCATGGACCAGAGTTTGAGAAGCACGTAGAAGACTCATGGGCTTATATTTGCAAGCTTTATAGTCGTAAGAAAAAGTCCGCAAAAGTATCGTCCTCGAAAGCCCAAAGAAATGTAAGGTCGAAAAGGTCTTACCAGTTTGTGAAACAAAATACTACTTTGGTAGTATTTGGGGAAGAAATGGACGTATCAGAGATGCCAACACCAATATGCTCATGCACAGGGATACCTAGGGCCTGTCGCGGTTGGACTACAGAGGGATGGACCTCCACTTGTTGTACAGCTACTCTTTCCATGTATCCGTTGCCAACATATGTCGGGCCAAGTCATATTGTAAGGTTGCCGGGGAGAAGAATGGGTTGTAGTACATTCTCAAAGGTCATAGAGAAATTATTGTTAGCAGGATACGATCTCGATTGTCCAATTGACTTGAAGGATCATTGGGTTAAACATGGGACTAACATGTATGCATTGAATAGATAAATGTGTGATCTTCATAGATTCAGGAATTTATTGTACGTATGTTTATATTTAATCATAATAGAACTTTCACAACACTAGGCATTTAGTGCGGTTGGCTAAATGTGCGAAAGGGTGTGGCCTAGACCCAGGTTCAATCCCGGGGACGGCCGATTTCACCATTTTTATTTTTATTTCTTTATTGCATCCAATTACTATGGCGAGTTATATATATAGATTGTGCAACATATATTTATACCAAAGTTCTCGCATTCCAATTACCCGCTCTACTTCTGTTCATAGTCTACCCTATTATTGGTTTCATTAAATTATTCTGATAAAGTTATTCAACTTTATCTCATTTAATTCTAGATTTAAATATAATAATGCTAAATAATTGGCTTTATTGGCGAGAAGTTATTCTTTGTCGGCCATTTTGAACATTATTGTTCTCTGACATCATTGCTTACGTTATATAAGCAAATAAGACATTGTAGTAAATTCATTTTACCATCAAAGTATAAAACCGTTAATTTCCAGACAATTCCTGTAGTCATGTATGAGAAAATAGGTATGATATAATATCAATTAAACTCAGGTATGCAAGCGATGTATATATATATACATATTCTTAACATGTAAAATCAAAATATTAATTCTAAGTCTTTACACTAGCATACTTCCATATTTAACGTATTTAATTTAAGTTATTCTAATATACGATCATAATAATGCTGCAGTCATTATTGTGATTATATATTACAACGCCTTGAGTTAAATTCATTAAATACTTTCATATGCTACCATAAAGCATCCTATATCAAGTAGTCAGGTAAAGATTATAACAAGTAGTCAGGTAAAGATTATAACAAGTAGGATTATGCAGCGGATATTTCTAAATAGGGTTATAGTCTAGGTCCGTCAAATAAGGTTATAGTCTAGGTCCGTCAATTTGCAACCTAGTTCACTATAACTTATGCTCTGATACCAATCTGTCACACCCGCCCTAGACGGGGTATGACTTACATGGATTCACAACACAAGATATACTGAACGACACAAAACGTTGTCGTTTTAAAATACATTTATATAAAAGCATTGTTCACAAATTTATATTACAATTTATGAAAGATATTATTCTTGAAAACATTTATTTAATATTAAACAATATTAAACAGTAGACAGAGACTTTAGCAAATTGACTTGTCTTTACTAGAGTCTGAGGGTAGGCCATGGTCCAGTATGTTGTATGCAGCGGAAAAATGTCCCATGTATAAAGTATTGTCTAGTTACCTGAGAATACATGCTAAAATACGTCAACATAAAGTTGGTGAGTTCCATAAATTTTTCATATAGAAAATATAGTTTCCAAAAATACTAGAGTTCAGTGTGATCATTGCCTTACCGCAATGTCAAGTAGTTATGATACAATATCAGCAAAGAGTATCATATGTTTTTAATCAAAATACAGAGTATGAACCACAAGACTTAAAGTAACCATTTGATCACACAATGGATCAAACATAAGCAAGAGTTGAAACTGTATATACCAAGTTCTAAGCTCATGAACTGAAACTAGACAAGTGTGTGTTTATTTGCCTCCAGAGTAGGTACCTTGTTCAGGGTACCCTAAGCTTTCCAGACATAATGCATCCGTATCCAGTTGGTATGACCAACACGGATGGGGGTGCCTACCCCAATAGTACTATTCAATATACCCACGTTTATGTTTCCATAATTAATCGTTCATGATAGTGAGGACTTTGAGTGAACAGAGCAACTTAGAATCAACCATATATACATTTCTGAGTACTTGTGTTCATCATAACAGTAAAGAGTTTGTATTTTACCCCGAAGGTAAAATAAATAAAGCATTGTTCACAAATTTATATTACAATTTATGAAAGATATTATTCTTGAAAACATTTATTTAATATTAAACAATATTAAACAGTAGACAGAGACTTTAGCAAATTGACTTGTCTTTACTAGAGTCTGAGGGTAGGCCATGGTCCAGTATGTTGTATGCAGCGGAAAAATGTCCCATGTATAAAGTATTGTCTAGTTACCTGAGAATACATGCTAAAATACGTCAACATAAAGTTGGTGAGTTCCATAAATTTTTCATATAGAAAATATAGTTTCCAAAAATACTAGAGTTCAGTGTGATCATTGCCTTACCGCAATGTCAAGTAGTTATGATACAATATCAGCAAAGAGTATCATATGTTTTTAATCAAAATACAGAGTATGAACCACAAGACTTAAAGTAACCATTTGATCACACAATGGATCAAACATAAGCAAGAGTTGAAACTGTATATACCAAGTTCTAAGCTCATGAACCGAAACTAGACAAGTGTGTGTTTATTTGCCTCCAGAGTAGGTACCTTGTTCAGGGTACCCTAAGCTTTCCAGACATAATGCATCCGTATCCAGTTGGTATGACCAACACGGATGGGGGTGCCTACCCCAATAGTACTATTCAATATACCCACGTTTATGTTTCCATAATTAATCGTTCATGATAGTGAGGACTTTGAGTGAACAGAGCAACTTAGAATCAACCATATATACATTTCTGAGTACTTGTGTTCATCATAACAGTAAAGAGTTTGTATTTTACCCCGAAGGTAAAATAAATAAAGCAGTGTTTGTATATTACCTCAAAGGTATAATAAAGAAAACGGAGTTATATAATATATCATATATTATATAAAATTTTGCAATTATACATATAAGTATAACAAATAGTTTTTATGCATATACATACATACGTATATATATATATATATATATATATATATATATATATATATATATATATATATATATATATATATATATATATATATATATATATATATATATATATATATATATATATATATATATATATATATATATATATATATATATATATATATATATATATATATATATATATATATATATATATATATATATATATATATATATATATATATATATATATATATATATATATATATATATATATATATATATATATATATATATATATATATATATATATATATATATATATATATATATATATATATATATATATATATATATATATATATATATATATATATATATATATATATATATATATATATATATATATATATATATATATATATATATATATATATATATATATATATATATATATATATATATATATATATATATATATATATATATATATATATATATATATATATATATATATATATATATATATATATATATATATATATATATATATATATATATATATATATATATATATATATATATATATATATATATATATATATATATATATATATATATATATATATATATATATATATATATATATATATATATATATATATATATATATATATATATATATATATATATATATATATATATATATATATATATATATATATATATATATATATATATATATATATATATATATATATATATATATATATATATATATATATATATATATATATATATATATATATATATATATATATATATATATATATATATATATATATATATATATATATATATATATATATATATATATATATATATATATATATATATATATATATATATATATATATATATATATATATATATATATATATATATATATATATATATATATATATATATATATATATATATATATATATATATATATATATATATATATATATATATATATATATATATATATATATATATATATATATATATATATATATATATATATATATATATATATATATATATATATATATATATATATATATATATATATATATATATATATATATATATATATATATATATATATATATATATATATATATATATATATATATATATATATATATATATATATATATATATATATATATATATATATATATATATATATATATATATATATATATATATATATATATATATATATATATATATATATATATATATATATATATATATATATATATATATATATATATATATATATATATATATATATATATATATATATATATATATATATATATATATATATATATATATATATATATATATATATATATATATATATATATATATATATATATATATATATATATATATATATATATATATATATATATATATATATATATATATATATATATATATATATATATATATATATATATATATATATATATATATATATATATATATATATATATATATATATATATATATATATATATATATATATATATATATATATATATATATATATATATATATATATATATATATATATATATATATATATATATATATATATATATATATATATATATATATATATATATATATATATATATATATATATATATATATATATATATATATATATATATATATATATATATATATATATATATATATATATATATATATATATATATATATATATATATATATATATATATATATATATATATATATATATATATATATATATATATATATATATATATATATATATATATATATATATATATATATATATATATATATATATATATATATATATCATATATATGTACTATATGTATAATGTTTACTATTCACGAATACGGTACTATTCATAAATACGGTTATTGTTAGTATAAGTATGAAAAAGTATTTCCAAGCAACTCTCAAATAACTATTTGAGTTCTTGGCATTAATTTGTCCATGATTTATCCAAAGAATATTTGTTCAGTTTATTATGTCATAAAATGTTTGTTCGTATTGCTTGATCTATAAACATTTAAGTAGTATACATAATAGTAAATTTATCAACCTGAAATTTTGGCGGTTGTCACATTATCATTAGAGGGTTTAGGATTTGGTCCAATGGGAGTCTGGGCTGGTTTGCAACCAAGAAGCCCAAACTCAGAAATAAGATCAAGAGCATACTTTCTTTGTGATGGACATAGGCCATTATCAGTGTCAACAACCTCAATGCCTAAAAAATACCTTAACTTCCCAAGATCTTTGATAGAAAATTTAGAATTCAAGAAGGTTTTACACTTTTCAATTTCCTTTTGATTGTTACCAGTTATAATGATATCATCAACATACACAAGCAATATAATGAACACATTGTCAAGATTTTTGATATATAAAGAATAATCACCCTTACTCTGAGTGAATCAATGTTCAACAAGAGTTGAGTTAAGTTTCTCATTCCACTTTCTTAGGGCTTGTTTAAGCCCATAAAGTGATTTGATTAACTTACAAACCTTAGGGTTAGAAACAGAATGATAGCCAGGAAGAGGAGTCATATAGACATCCTCATCAAGCTCACCATACAAGAAAGCATTATTGATATCAAGTTGGTAAATAGGCCAAGCATGATTAACAGCCAAAGTAATTAAACATCTTATGGTAACCATTTTGACCACAGGGGAGAAAGTCTCATCAAAATCAATCCCCACTCTCTGACTATACCCTTTAGCCACTAATCTAGCCTTGTACCTATCTATATCCCCATTGGACTTATACTTGATTTTGTAAACCCATTTACAACCAATGGGCTCTCTATTAGGTGGCAGATCAGTAAGAACCCATGTTTTGTTCTTATATAAGGCTTCTATCTCATTGTTCATAGCATCAACCCAAAGTGGGTCTTTGGATGCTTCCTCATAAGAGTTAGGTTCACAATGTTTATTAAGGTTAGTAACAAAGCAAACAGTTTCAGCATTCAGTTTTGAGTAACACACAAAGTTAGAGATAGAGTGTTTGGTTTTTGTGTTAAGGACATAGTCCTCAAGGTTTTTAGGAGTTCTAGTAACCCTATTAGACCTTCTAAGCACAAATGGACTATCAATCCTTTGAGTTACAGTGGAAGGTTCACCCTCAGAATTGGTTAAATCATCCAAGGATGTTGCAGTGGGCTCAAAGGGATGTGAGTCCCTGGCAGATTCATGTGCACCACCTTGGTGGTCCATGGCAGATCCAGGTGCACTACCACATGGACCACTGCCCCTACCCTCATCCTCAGATGTGTCATTTCTCCCTTCATCATTGGGTATTTGAGCATTGGAGATAGTCTCATTATTATCAAGAGTGAAATCAAACAAAGGTAGAGAAGTTTTATTTTGATCAAGATTCATATTTTTGCAAGAGTCACTTTCCATTTTTAAAGGAAATATATTCTCATAGAACTTGACATCCCTTGAAAAGAGAATCTTTTATTATCCAAACTAAAAAGTTTATAACCTTTCTTCTCATTGGAATAACCAATGAGAACACATTTTTCAGATCTACTTGAGAACTTATCATGATTATTTAAGATAGTTGAAAAACAGAGACACCCAAATGCTCTTAAATCGGAGAAATTAGGTTTAATTTTATAAATTAACTCATAAGGAGACTTTCCAGAAAGTACAAAAGAAGGTAACCTGTTGATCAAGTAAGTGGCAGTCAGAATACAGTCAGACCAGAGATACAAGGGCAACCCCCCTTGAAACATAAGAGCCCTTGTTACATTTAGCAAGTGTCTATGTTTCCTCTCAACAATTCCATTTTGTTGGGGAGTGTAGACACATGAGGTTTGATGCACAATACCATTTTGATTCAAAAAACTATTCATCCTTTGATTGATAAATTCACTTCCATTGTCACTTCTAATCATTTTGATGTTCCTTTTAAACTGATTTTTTAATAAATTGTGAAAGGTAACAAGATTTTCAAAAGTTTCTTCCTTGTTTCTCAATAGAAAGACCCAAACAGCCCTGGTATAGTCATCAACAATGGTAAGAAAGTACCTAAAACCCTCTCTACTTTGGACCTTGTATGGTCCCCATAGGTCAAGATGCACAAGCTCACCAAGAGTGTGAGACTTATGCATACTCAAAGAAAAAGGGTCTCTGGTTTGCTTAGCTCTGTGGCAAACCTCACAGGGAGAAATGTGGACAGTGTCCAAATTAAGTTTGGCTTTAAGAACATGAAGAACAGGGTCAGCAGGGTGACCCAACCTGTTATGCCAAACTTGAGCAGATAAGTGACATTGAAAGTTAACATGATTACTAACAATTTCTTTACCTCTAAAAGACTGATTGAAAATGTAAAGACCATCAACTTGACAACCATTCCCAATCACTTTCTTGGTTTGTAAATCCTGTATGACACAACTATCCTGATCAAAACCTATAAAAGCCTTGCTATCCCTATCCAAGCTATGATGTCACACCCGCCCTAGATGGGGTATGACTTACATGGATTCACAACACAAGATATACTGAACGACACAAAACGTTGTCGTTTTAAAAATACATTTATACATAATATGATTTGCATAGTTTATAATACAAATTGTTTTCAAAACAATTATTTAATATTAAACAGTATTAAACAGTAGACAGAGAGTCTTTAGCAAATTGACGAGTCTTTACTAAAGTCTGAGGGTAGGTCATGGTCCAGTATGTTGTATGCAGCGGAAAAATGTCCCATGTATAGAGTATCGTCTAGTTACCTGAGAATACATGCTAAAATACGTCAACATAAAGTTGGTGAGTTCCATAAGTTTTTCATATAGAAAATATAGTTTCACAAAATGCCAGAGTTCAGTGTGACCATTGCCTATTGCAATGTCAAATAGTTATGATACAATATCAGCAAAGAGTATCATATGTTTTTAATTAAAATATAGAGTATGAACCACAAGATTTAAAGTAACTATTTGATCACACAATGGATCAAATAGAATATAAGAGTAGATACTGTATACATCAAGTTCTAAGCTCATGAACCGAAACTAGACAAGTGTGTGTTTATTTGCCTCCAGAGTAGTACCTTGTTCAGGGTACCCTAAGCTTTCCAAATATAATGCATCTGTATCCAGTTGGTATGACCAACACGAATGGGGGTGCCTACCCCAATAGTACTATTCAATATACCCACGTTTATGTTTCCATAATTAATCGTTCATGATAGTGAGGACTTTGAGTGAACATAGCAACTTAGAATCAACCATATATACATTTCTGGAATACTTGTGTTCATCATAACAGTAAAGAGTTTGTATTTTACCCCGAAGGTAAAATAAATAAAGTGGAGTTACAAAATATATATAATATATATATATAATTTTGTAAATATACATATAAGTATATAACTTTGAAAATATACATATAAGTATAACAAGTAGTTTTATTGCATGTATCTCAGTCCCCAAATAAATGTATAAATAATTGAAAAGGGGAGTATGAAGACTCACCTTAGTAATAATAGCAGAAATCAAGTAGATGAAATAAGCCTTGTATAGTTATACCAGAGAGTATTTAGAAGAGAATATGTAGTGGTGTGTGTTTTAAAGTTTAATATCGTCTGCTATTTATAGACGAACGAATTCATTCGTTTGATTATTATATTAATAAAATTAGCCATCGATTTAGAAAAAGAAACGCAGACTCAATCTTCAACGAAGATTTCAATTACTCGTTTATATATAATATTATTATATTATATTATTATTATATTATAAAGTTAATCATGAATAAGGGGTATGTATATATATAGTATTCTTTTTGTCCATATCTTTAGTGAACTAAACCCGTGATTCATAATTTATGAATTTTAAATTATAAAGTAGATAAAAGTGTGTTTCCCACTACCTCTTGGACTTTTCTAATGATAGATTTCTTTTATACTAGTAGTATATATTTATACATTGTTTTAATCCTAAATTATGCATACGGGCTCCTATTGAGAAAATTCAAGTTTCTATAAGATCAGAAAATTAAGATCTACAACTTTCATTTTAATAATTTTTACTCAACTAACCCATGTGAGCGGGTTTTGGACGTTTATATTATAAGAATAAAGTATGAAAGTGATGTTTACTATTCAGCACTATTCACTTTTGAAATTATTCGGAAATCAGATTCAACGTAGACTTTAAATTATTTCACGTGGGTCCCACCTTAATATTATTTTATTTTATTACCCTTTTTACAATTTACTTTCTACCTTTACTATTTACAATTTACTTTTACCTTTACTATTTAAAATTTACTTTTTACCTTTACTATTTAAAATTTACTTTTTACCTTTACTATTTACCGTTACTATTCCCAGTCACTATTCATAAATACAATTTCTAGATACGATTACTATTCACGGATACGGTACTATTCATGTATACATTACTATTCATGAATACGGTACTATTCATAAATACAGTTATTGATAGTATAATTATGAAAAAGTATTTACAAACAACTCTCAAATAACTATTTGAGTTCTTGGCAATAATTATCCATAATTTATCAAAAAAATATTTGTTCAGTTCATTATGCCATAAAATGTTTGTTCATATTGTTTGATCAACAAAAATTTAAATAGTACACGTAATAGTAATTTAATCAACCTGAAATTTTGGCGGTTGTCACATTCTCCCCCAGTTATTTAAATTTCGTCCCGAAATTTAGCGCGTGTGGTCGGAATGTAGGGCTTTTTCGAACAAATGAGGATACTTTTGTTTCATTTGATCCTCACGTTCCCAGGTAAACTCAGGACCTCGCTTTGAATTCCATCGAACTTTGACAATAGGAATTCGACTCTGTTTCAACTGCTTGGCGTCTCTATCCATAATCTCTACTGGTTCTTCAACAAAGTGCAGCTTGTCATCCATTCGAAGTTCTTCTAGTGGAATAATTTGTGTTTCGTCAGACAAACACTTTTTCAAGTTTGAGACGTGAAACACATCGTGTATACGGCTAAGTTCTTGTGGCAGTCTAAGCCTATAAGCTACTGGACCAATTCTTTCTAGTATTTCGAAAGGTCCAATAAACCTAGGATTTAGCTTACCTCGTTTTCCAAATCGGATGGCTCCTTTCCAAGGAGATACTTTTAGCATAACCTTGTCTCCTACTTGAAATTCCAAAGGCTTTCTTCTAACATCAGCATAGTTCTTTTGACGATCTCGTGCTACATTTAATCGGTTTTGTATCTGTACGATCTTCTCAGTAGTCTCATGAATGAGTTCAGGACCTGTAATTGGACTGTTTTTCTTTACTGGAATTTTGTCACCTAATTCAACCCAACAGATGGGTGAACGACATTTTCTCCCATACAGTGCCTCAAATGGTGCAGCCTTGATGCTAGTGTGGTAACTGTTGTTGTATGAGAACTCACACAAAGGCAAGTGTTTTTTCCCAACCATTCCCAAAATCAACTATGCAAGCGCGCAACATGTCTTCAAGCGTTTGAATGGTCCTTTCACTTTGACCATCGGTCTGCGGGTGGTGTGCAGTGCTCATATCTAACCGTGTACCTAAAGCTTTCTGTAGTGTCTGCCAAAATCTGGAAGTAAAATGACTATCCCTATCAGAAATAATCGAAATAGGTATTCCATGTCGTGATACTACTTCCTTTATGTACAATCTAGCCAGCTTGCTCGTTTTATCAGTCTCTTTTATGGGCAAGAAATGTGCAGACTTAGTGAGTCGGTCTACAATTACCCATATCGTATCACAACCATTAGCAGTCTTCGGTAACTTTGTGATAAAGTCCATGGCTATACATTCCCACTTCTACTGGGGAATCTCTGGTTGTTGTAGCAATCCAGATGGCTTTTGATGCTCTGCCTTCACCTTTGAGCATGTTAGACATTTGCTAACATAGGTGGCTATGTCAGCTTTCATGTTAGGCCACCAGTATAATTCTTTTAGTCCATGATACATCTTATCTGATCCAGGATGTATCGAATATCTTGACTTGTGTGATTCGTTCATCACCAAGTTTCTTAAATCTCATAGCTTGGTAGCCAAATCCGGTTTGAAAAATACCGGGTTCCATCGGGTCTAACTTCAAATTGCTCTTCCATCCCCCTCAAAGCTTCTTCTTTGAGATTGTCTTTCTTTAATGCTTCAAGTTGAGCTTCACGAATTTGGAAAGTAAGATGAGTATGAATGGTCATACTTAAAGCTCGTACTCGAAGTGGCTTTACTCTTTCTTTACGACTTAAAGCATCTGCAACAATGTTTGCTTTGCCTGGATGATAACGAATTTCACAATCGTAATCACTGAGCAATTCCACCCATCTACGTTGCCTCATGCTCAAATCTTTCTGGTCAAAAATATGTTGGAGACTTTTATGGTCGGTGAATATAGTACACTTTGTACCATATAAATAGTGTCTCCAAATCTTTAGAGCGAATATTACAACTCCTAGTTCAAGATCATGAGTCGTGTAGTTCTTCTCGTGCACCTTAAGTTGACGCGTGGCATAGGCTATCACCTTATCTTTCTGCATCAACACACATCCCAATCCTTGATGAGATGCGTCGCAATATACTACAAAATTATCCGTTCCTTCGGGTAGTGACAAAATCGGAGCACTACAGAGCTTCTCCTTCAGCAGTTGAAATGCTTTTTCTTGTTTATCTTCCCAGGCAAACTTCTTGTCTTTTTTAGTCAACGACGTTAAAGGTTGGGCTATCTTAGAAAAATTCTCGATGAATCTTCTATAATAGCCAGCAAGACCTAAAAATTGTCGTATTTCTGTTGGTGTTTTCGGTGCTTCCCAATTCTTAATAGCCACGATCTTGGCAGGATCTACATGAATTCCTTGACTATCAATGACATGGCCTAAGAATTGTACTGTACGAATCCAGAATTCGCATTTTGAAAACTTTGCGTACAATTCTTCCTTCTTGAGTAGTTCCAAAATTTTCTTCAGATGTACCTCGTGCTCTTCCTTGGTTTTGGAATAGATTAGAATGTCATCTATGAATACGATAACAAACTTATCTAAATATGGTTTGCACACACGGTTCATGAGGTCCATGAAAACTGCGGGTGCATTCGTCAAACCAAATGGCATCACTTGAAACTCGTAATGGCCATAACGGGTTCTAAACGCCGTCTTGGGAATGTCTTCCTCTGAAACTCTAAGCTGATGGTAACCGGATCTAAGATCAATTTTTGAGTAGCAACTCGACCCTTGTAATTGATCAAACAGGTCATCGATCCTAGGAAGTGGGTACCGGTTTTTAACCGTCAACTTATTCAACTCCCTATAGTCTATACACATGCGAAAAGATCTGTCTTTCTTCTTGACAAACAAGACTGGAGCTCCCCAAGGTAAGGAACTCGGTCGAATGAATCCTTTCTCTAAAAGTTCTTGCAATTGACTTGCAAGTTCTTTCATTTCGGAAGGAGCTAATCGATATGGTGCTCGTGCCACTGGTGAAGCACCAGGTACTAAGTCTATTTTGAATTCCACCTGCCGGATTGGTGGAAGACCAGACAAGTCTTCAGGAAAGACTTCTGGAAAATCTCGTACGATGGGTATGTCTTCAAGCCGTTTCTCCGGAGTCTTTTTCTCCGATATATGGGCTAGGATTGCCTGGTATCCCTTTCTGAGATACTTTTGAGTCTTCATGCAAGATATAATGTTACATCGTACTCCATTCTTATCGCCTTGGATAATCAACTTCTCACCGTTTGCAATTGGAATTCGAACAACTTTTTCGTGACAGACTATTTCTGCTTGGTTTTTAGACAACCAGTCCATACCAATGATAATATCAAAGCTTCCTATTTCGAATGGTATTAGATCTATAGAAAATAATTCTTTTGCTAATTCTAAGGTACAACCTTGGATTATGCTTTCGACTTCGATCATTTTACCATTTGCTAATTCTACATAATACTTAGCATCTAATGGGGTAGGTATAATTGAAAGCAGGTGAATAATTTTATTTGACACAAAACTTCTATCGGCACCAGGATCAAATAAAGCAGAGACACAATGATTATTCAGATGAAACATACCCGTGACGATGTTTGGGTCTTGGCGGGCTTCTCCCGCATTGATCATGAATGCCCTTCCTCGAGCATTGTTGTTGTTGTTGTGGTTGTTGTTGTTGTTGTTGTTGTTGTTGTTGTTGTTGTTGTTGTGGTTGTTGTTGTTGTTGTTGTTGTTGTTGTTGTTGTTGTTGTTGTTGTTGTTGTTGTTGTTGTTGTTGTTGTTGTTGTTGTTGTTGTTGTTGTTGTTGTTGTTGTTGTTGTTGTTGTTGTTGTTGTTGTTGTTGTTGTTGTTGTTGTTGTTGTTGTTGTTGTTGTTGTTGTTGTTGTTGTTGTTGTTGTTGTTGTTGTTGTTGTTGTTGTTGTTGTTGTTGTTGTTGTTGTTGTTGTTGTTGTTGTTGTTGTTGTTGTTGTTGTTGTTGTTGTTGTTGTTGTTGTTGTTGTTGTTGTTGTTGTTGTTGTTGTTGTTGTTGTTGTTGTTGTTGTTGTTGTTGTTGTTGTTGTTGTTGTTGTTGTTGTTGTTGTTGTTGTTGTTGTTGTTGTTGTTGTTGTTGTTGTTGTTGTTGTTGTTGTTGTTGTTGTTGTTGTTGTTGTTGTTGTTGTTGTTGTTGTTGTTGTTGTTGTTGTTGTTGTTGTTGTTGTTGTTGTTGTTGTTGTTGTTGTTGTTGTTGTTGTTGTTGTTGTTGTTGTTGTTGTTGTTGTTGTTGTTGTTGTTGTTGTTGTTGTTGTTGTTGTTGTTGTTGTTGTTGTTGTTGTTGTTGTTGTTGTTGTTGTTGTTGTTGTTGTTGTTGTTGTTGTTGTTGTTGTTGTTGTTGTTGTTGTTGTTGTTGTTGTTGTTGTTGTTGTTGTTGTTGTTGTTGTTGTTGTTGTTGTTGTTGTTGTTGTTGTTGTTGTTGTTGTTGTTGTTGTTGTTGTTGTTGTTGTTGTTGTTGTTGTTGTTGTTGTTGTTGTTGTTGTTGTTGTTGTTGTTGTTGTTGTTGTTGTTGTTGTTGTTGTTGTTGTTGTTGTTGTTGTTGTTGTTGTTGTTGTTGTTGTTGTTGTTGTTGTTGTTGTTGTTGTTGTTGTTGTTGTTGTTGTTGTTGTTGTTGTTGTTGTTGTTGTTGTTGTTGTTGTTGTTGTTGTTGTTGTTGTTGTTGTTGTTGTTGTTGTTGTTGTTGTTGTTGTTGTTGTTGTTGTTGTTGTTGTTGTTGTTGTTGTTGTTGTTGTTGTTGTTGTTGTTGTTGTTGTTGTTGTTGTTGTTGTTGTTGTTGTTGTTGTTGTTGTTGTTGTTGTTGTTGTTGTTGTTGTTGTTGTTGTTGTTGTTGTTGTTGTTGTTGTTGTTGTTGTTGTTGTTGTTGTTGTTGTTGTTGTTGTTGTTGTTGTTGTTGTTGTTGTTGTTGTTGTTGTTGTTGTTGTTGTTGTTGTTGTTGTTGTTGTTGTTGTTGTTGTTGTTGTTGTTGTTGTTGTTGTTGTTGTTGTTGTTGTTGTTGTTGTTGTTGTTGTTGTTGTTGTTGTTGTTGTTGTTGTTGTTGTTGTTGTTGTTGTTGTTGTTGTTGTTGTTGTTGTTGTTGTTGTTGTTGTTGTTGTTGTTGTTGTTGTTGTTGTTGTTGTTGTTGTTGTTGTTGTTGTTGTTGTTGTTGTTGTTGTTGTTGTTGTGTCCAGATTTAGTCCAGACTTACTGGACTGGCTCCAGACTGGACTACTGGAACCTTATTTAGGTTTGTTAAGAAACTTGTTTTGCTGGTCTCGCTCCAGACCGACTACTGGAGCTCACTGAAGATCTGACCAGAAAACATATTCTACTGGACCTACTCCAGACTTGGAATCTGGAGTCCCTCTGAAGATTTGTCCAGAAATAATCGAAGACTAGTGAGCATTTACTTGTACAGGTAATCTGGAGCATTCTCCAGATTAGCTCACTGAAGACTTCACCCCAGTCCAGATCTATTCTACTGAAGACATTCTGACTGAAGTCAAAGACTGAAGTCTGAAGAAAGAAGACTGACAAATGGCGGAGTCCACTGGAAGTCTTACCAGATCTGCACACTGGAGGATTGTTAGTGTTCTAGATCCTGCAAGTCTGAACACTAATATCGAGGATTGACTTTTGCCTTTAACACACTTTCCAAAGAACAATCCACTTGTTCTTTAACAAAAGTATACGTGTGTTAAGGTGGTTGGATAAAAGGATACACGTGCACTTGATGTGACTTTATCCTTATTCTTATCTAATACATTTAATGTTCTTGTCGGATCATTAAATGTATGCCAACCATATTTGTACGGCACAAATTCACTGGTGAATTTGTTGCCTATAAATACTAAGTCATTCCTTGAACAAAAATCATTCCTTGAACAAAAATACTTTTAAGCATTCCTTTTGCATATAAGTGAATTTGTTTAAATACTCTCGATCTTAAACAGGGATACTTCACAACTTTAAGTATCTCGATCCCAAAGAGTTATTTGACAAACATAGATCATATTGTAATCATAGGTTGTTAGGATACTCACTTAATTGTGTTATCTTGATTCCGCAACAACCTTGTATTTTATTTACACATCAATAAATAAAATACCCATGAAACATACATAATGGTCCACTTTATTTGTTTATTGCTTTAAGTCTTGTATTACTTTGTTTATATATCTTGCATCTTTATTTACAAGTAATACTAGTCCATATCTAGTGATTATTAGACTTGTTGTATTTTACACTTTCTATTGGTTAACCATCTCGTTATTTAAGGGACTCACATTTGGTATCAGAGCAGAAGGCTAATCATTGCCTAGATCTGTTCTTGATGGCTAACCAAGAAAATACACAAGGTTTTAGTCTTGGTCCCGATCCTAATGTAAATATTCATGATCAAAATGAACCACAAAACGTTAATAACACTAATCCTCCACCTCCTCCTCCTACTCCTGCTTCTCCACACGTGCATGTGCACTACTCGAATAATCCTGTTCCTAAATTCAGTGGGAACAGTGATGAATTTGGTACGTGGAAAGCTAGGATGATTTTGCATGTCACTGGTATTGAGAGGAACATGATGAAGATCTTAAACGAAGGTCCTTATGTACCTACATCACCTCTCAATCCACTTCTTGATCCTTCTGGATCTAGAAGGGGAAGGGAAAAGAGGGAGGAACATTGGTCAGAAGAGGAGAGGAGATTGGTGAATCTTGACACCCTCCTTAAAAACATGATCCTCGGGGCCGTTCCAGAAACCCTAATTCCCACACTAGTTCTTTTTCCTAGTGCCAAAACCATGTGGGATGAGCTTCTTAACCAACATGAAGGAGGAGATGACACCATTGTCACCAGAAAGGTCTCCTTAAACAAGAGGTATGAGTCATTTTTTGCTCAACCTAACGAGTCTCTCACTGGTACTTACACCAGATTTATGAGTATCATAAACCAATTGAGAGGTCTTGGGGTTGAGAAGGACAAGGATATACTTCTGGAGAATTTTGTGACATTCTGCCCACCAAATGGTCTCACATGATACTTGTTTTACGACAAGGTAAAACTCTGCACACACACACTCTCTCAACTCTATATGGAGCCTTCAGGTACACTGAAGAAAATCAAGCTCAGAGAGTGGTTGCAGAACAAGATGCTTTTAACCATGCCTCCAGTACTCCTAATGTGGTTAGTTATTCTGAACCACCAAGTACAGCACTGATATCTTCTGAGAATGTATTTTCTATGAAGAAGATGGTGTCTGAACTTATGGATTCTGGAGAGTCCAGTCAAATCTCTCCAGACTGTTGTGATGAAACTGAAGATGATGACCTTATTGCAATGATTGCTAAAACGTTTAACCGTTTCAAAGCAAGAGCAAATAAGCCATCTGGACAATTTGCATCCAGTTCTTCCACTGACAAGACCAATTTGACATGCTTTAAGTGTGGCAAAAAGGGTCATTTCATGAAAGAGTGCAGGTCCAACCAGTTTGCATCCAAGCCTGGTCCATTCTCTTCTCATAATAAGCCTGATGATAGCTATAAATTGAAATATAAAAAGCTTAAGGCCCAAATTGCTCTCATGGCACAACAAATGGAAACAAATAATAAGTGCATGATTGCTACAACTGAAGAGAAGTGGGTTCCTTCTGATGACTCATCTGTTGATGAAGAAGAAGAAAGAGATTGCTGTTACATGGCTCTGGAAGTTGATGAGCACCTGGTGAAGGAAGATGTCACATCTGGACGATGGGTGGACATTGTTATTAAAAAGGTTAGTGATTATGATAATGCAACTGACCAAGAACTAAAACTGGACATTGCTGAAGCTTTAAATTCTGATTTAATTTTTGTAGAAACTGTTAGATCTGATTGTGTAAATGGTCTAGAAACAGATTCTTCTGAAATAAATGCTTTAAAATCAAAATTAAAAGAGCTTCAAGACATTGAACTGGCATTTCAAGCCCAGGTTCTGGTAACTGAACAATTGATTCAAGAAAAGCAAGATCTTGAGATCATTCTAGAGAAAGAAAAACTGGTAATAAAGTCATGGCTAGAAACTAAAAAGCCATATGATGCTTCAGTTAAACAATTTCCTGCTCAAAAACGTGCATATTTAGATGGAAATACTAATGTTGCATCATTAATACCAGTAATCGATCGATTACCAGAGGTGTTAAGGCCCACAACTGTTTATGATATGCCTGAAACACCCAAGACCAATTTGACATGCTTTAAGTGTGGCAAAAAGGGTCATTTCATGAAAGAGTGCAGGTCCAACCAGTTTGCATCCAAGCCTGGTCCATTCTCTTCTCATAATAAGCCTGATGATAGCTATAAATTGAAATATAAAAAGCTTAAGGCCCAAATTGCTCTCATGGCACAACAAATGGAAACAAATAATAAGTGCATGATTGCTACAACTGAAGAGAAGTGGGTTCCTTCTGATGACTCATCTGTTGATGAAGAAGAAGAAAGAGATTGCTGTTACATGGCTCTGGAAGTTGATGAGCACCTGGTGAAGGAAGATGTCACATCTGGACGATGGGTGGACATTGTTATTAAAAAGGTTAGTGATTATGATAATGCAACTGACCAAGAACTAAAACTGGACATTGCTGAAGCTTTAAATTCTGATTTAATTTTTGTAGAAACTGTTAGATCTGATTGTGTAAATGGTCTAGAAACAGATTCTTCTGAAATAAATGCTTTAAAATCAAAATTAAAAGAGCTTCAAGACATTGAACTGGCATTTCAAGCCCCAGAGGTTAAGACTGGAGCTGTCCAGATGACTGCTCCAGTTAAAAAGGTGAAGCAGAATAGACCTTTACCTCAGACCAAACCCTTACCAAAGCCTTTGACTGGAAAGGCTAAGGTATCATCTGAAGAAAATATTTTGTCCAGGATAGAGAGCCAGATTCAAATTCTGACTCGTCAATCACAAAGTTTTAATGCAAGATTAAACTTTCTTGAGGGTACTTCATCTGGCCCTAGACAAAATACAAAACCTTTTTCAAAGAAAGACAAATTTATTTCTCCAGTTGAGAAAAATGAAAAGGTTTTAAAACCATCAACCCCAGTGGTCTTCTCTTCTAAGACCACTATTGAACATAGTGAACTAGACCAGATTGCCCCAGGGACCTATAAGGGAGGGTCCAGTGAACCCATCAGTCGATGGGTTCCCAAATCTAACTGATCAATATCTGGTGTATGTGTAGGGCGATCGAAAGAAGCTTATCTGGTATCTTGACAGTGCAGCTGGCAGGACGATGACCGGATGTAAGACCCTACTGGAGGAGTTCACCATTTCTGATGGACCCTCCATCACGTTTGGAAATGATGGTTGTGGGAAGACTGAGGGATATGGTGTTCTGAACAATGGACAAGTCAAGTTCAGACGAGTTGCATTTGTGAATGGTTTGAAATATAACTTGATCAGTGTAAGTCAACTGTGTGACGATGGCTATCAAGTCTTATTCAATGTTGCTCAGGGCATCGTATTCAACAAGGACTGGAAGGTAGTGTTGATTGCTCCCAGAAAAGGGAATGTGTACGTGATGGATATGGAAAGCTCTCCTTCAGAGCAGTGTTTCTATACTCAAGCTGATGAAGGGTATTTCTTAGGCTATTCAGCCATTCGCAAGGCCTTCAGAGTCTACAACAAGAGACTGGAGAAGGTCCATGAGTCAATTCATGTAACATTTGATGAATCAAATGCATCAATCAACAAGAAGCTAGTCCCTGTTACTCCCCCAGTAACACCAATTGTCTTTTGTGAATCTGATCCTATAAACGACAAATTTGAAGATTCACCAGACACAGTTTCCAGTCATCCTGATCTGGAACCTGTTCAGAAAAAGAAACTCTCCAGTAGTACTCCATTCTATCCCTCTATTATTTTCAAACTACCCTCTGAAATTAATATTGGTTCAGATGTGCGTACTACTCCAGTATCAGTGTCAGTTGAGAATTTACCAGAAATGTCTTCTGGTGAAGAATTTCATGATGCAAATCGTGATTTAAATGACTCAGATGAAGATACTGAAGTAATTTGGCAAGACCCTCCTCCAGAATCAACTCCAGAGGAGACTCAACTGAATTCTTGCACTGATATTGTTGTCAGTAACAATCCTGGTCAGTACTCCAGATGGACAAAAGCTCACCCTATTGATCAGATCTTAGGTGACTCCAGTCGTGGTGTTCAGACTAGAAGAGCCTCCCAAATCAAACTGATCAATATCTGGTGTATGTGTAGGGCGATCGAAAGAAGCTTATCTGGTATCTTGACAGTGCAGCTGGCAGGACGATGACCGGATGTAAGACCCTACTGGAGGAGTTCACCATTTCTGATGGACCCTCCATCACGTTTGGAAATGATGGTTGTGGGAAGACTGAGGGATATGGTGTTCTGAACAATGGACAAGTCAAGTTCAGACGAGTTGCATTTGTGAATGGTTTGAAATATAACTTGATCAGTGTAAGTCAACTGTGTGACGATGGCTATCAAGTCTTATTCAATGTTGCTCAGGGCATCGTATTCAACAAGGACTGGAAGGTAGTGTTGATTGCTCCCAGAAAAGGGAATGTGTACGTGATGGATATGGAAAGCTCTCCTTCAGAGCAGTGTTTCTATACTCAAGCTGATGAAGACACAAACTGGTTATGGCACAAAAGGTTATCCCATTTAAACTTCAAAAACATTAACAAGTTGTCCAGAAAACAACTTGCAGATGGGATACCTTCAGTCTCCTTCAAAAAGGAAAGACCATGTCCAGGATGTGAGATGGGTAAGCAAAAGCGTACCAGTTTCAAGACCAGACAGAATTTCAGCATTACTGAACCTCTTCACATGCTTCATATGGATCTTTTTGGTCCAGTGAACGTTCAGACTCGTGCTGGTAAAAGATACACCCTGGTGATCATAGATGAGTTCTCCAGATATTGTTGGGTGATCTTTCTGAGGTCCAAAAGTGAAGCTGCTGCTGAAATCATCAGTCTTATCAAGCAAATTGAGCTCAAGTACAGTCGAAAAGTGTGTCAGTTAAGAAGTGACAATGGAACAGAATTCCAGAATGCAACTCTGGAGTCATTCTGTACTGACACTGGCATCTCCCAGAACTTCTCTTCAGCCCGCTCTCCAGAGCAAAATGGAGTTGTGGAAAGGAAAAATCGAACGCTGATAGAAGCTGCCAGGAGTATGCTTGCTGAATCTGGACTGTCTACCAGTTTCTGGGCGGAAGCAATTGCAACTGCTTGCCACACCCAGAATCGATCAGTGTACATTAAAAGACACAAAAAGACAGCCTATGAAGTCTTAAGAAATAGAAAACCAAACATTGGTTATTTTCACGTTTTTGGATGTCCAGTTTACATCCTGAACGACTCCAGTCAGCTAGGCAAATTTGATGCCAAAGCTGATGAAGGGTATTTCTTAGGCTATTCAGCCATTCGCAAGGCCTTCAGAGTCTACAACAAGAGACTGGAGAAGGTCCATGAGTCAATTCATGTAACATTTGATGAATCAAATGCATCAATCAACAAGAAGCTAGTCCCTGTTACTCCCCCAGTAACACCAATTGTCTTTTGTGAATCTGATCCTATAAACGACAAATTTGAAGATTCACCAGACACAGTTTCCAGTCATCCTGATCTGGAACCTGTTCAGAAAAAGAAACTCTCCAGTAGTACTCCATTCTATCCCTCTATTATTTTCAAACTACCCTCTGAAATTAATATTGGTTCAGATGTGCGTACTACTCCAGTATCAGTGTCAGTTGAGAATTTACCAGAAATGTCTTCTGGTGAAGAATTTCATGATGCAAATCGTGATTTAAATGACTCAGATGAAGATACTGAAGTAATTTGGCAAGACCCTCCTCCAGAATCAACTCCAGAGGAGACTCAACTGAATTCTTGCACTGATATTGTTGTCAGTAACAATCCTGGTCAGTACTCCAGATGGACAAAAGCTCACCCTATTGATCAGATCTTAGGTGACTCCAGTCGTGGTGTTCAGACCAGAAGAGCCTCCAGTAATCAATGCTTATACGTCAGTTTTCTATCTTTGATAGAACCTAAGAAGATTGACGAGGCTCTGGAAGATCCAAACTGGGTGACTGCTATGCAAGAAGAGCTTCACCAGTTTGAAAGGAACAAAGTATGGTATCTGGTTCCTTTCCCAGTTGGAAAGAAAGAACCAATTGGAACAAGATGGGTCTTCAGAAACAAAGTAGATGAAGATGGCCACGTAATAAGAAACAAGGCCAGACTGGTAGCACAAGGCTACTGCCAGTCAGATGTCGACTTTGATGAATCTTTTGCTCCAGTGGCTAGACTTGAAGCGATCAGAATTTTCTTAGCATTCGCTGCTAATCACCAGTTCAAGGTCTACCAGATGGACGTAAAGAGTGCTTTCTTGAATGGGAAGCTTGAAGAAGAAGTTTACGTCAGACAACCTCCAGGTTTCGTTGATGACAAGCATCCACATTGGGTATATCGTCTGGACAAAGCGCTATATGGCCTCAGACAAGCCCCACGTGCCTGGTATGATACTCTGACTAAACATTTGTTGAAAAATGGTTTTAAACGAGGTGCAATTGACAATACCTTGTTCATTCTTCATGAGAAAGGTAATCTGTTAATGGTACAAATTTATGTTGATGATATAATTTTTGGGTCTACTGATGAAAACATGTGCAAGAAATTTTCTAAAATCATGTCCACTGAATATGAAATGAGTTTGATGGGTGAATTAACATATTTTCTTGGACTCCAGATTAAGCAAAACAAAGATGGAATTTTTATTAATCAGGAAAAATATGTTAGAGATCTTTTAAAGAAATTCGATATGAATTCTTCACCATCTAAACCAACTCCAATTTCTGCACCACTGACACTGGACTCGGATCCAGATGGCAAACCAGTGAACACCACTGTCTTTAGAGGCATGGTTGGTTCACTGATGTATTTAACGGCCAGTAGACCAGATATTATGTTTTCAACATGTTTATGTGCCAGATATCAGTCTAATCCAAAGGAATCTCATATGCTCGCTGTAAAGCGCATACTGAAGTAATTTGGCAAGACCCTCCTCCAGAATCAACTCCAGAGGAGACTCAACTGAATTCTTGCACTGATATTGTTGTCAGTAACAATCCTGGTCAGTACTCCAGATGGACAAAAGCTCACCCTATTGATCAGATCTTAGGTGACTCCAGTCGTGGTGTTCAGACCAGAAGAGCCTCCAGTAATCAATGCTTATACGTCAGTTTTCTATCTTTGATAGAACCTAAGAAGATTGACGAGGCTCTGGAAGATCCAAACTGGGTGACTGCTATGCAAGAAGAGCTTCACCAGTTTGAAAGGAACAAAGTATGGTATCTGGTTCCTTTCCCAGTTGGAAAGAAAGAACCAATTGGAACAAGATGGGTCTTCAGAAACAAAGTAGATGAAGATGGCCACGTAATAAGAAACAAGGCCAGACTGGTAGCACAAGGCTACTGCCAGTCAGATGTCGACTTTGATGAATCTTTTGCTCCAGTGGCTAGACTTGAAGCGATCAGAATTTTCTTAGCATTCGCTGCTAATCACCAGTTCAAGGTCTACCAGATGGACGTAAAGAGTGCTTTCTTGAATGGGAAGCTTGAAGAAGAAGTTTACGTCAGACAACCTCCAGGTTTCGTTGATGACAAGCATCCACATTGGGTATATCGTCTGGACAAAGCGCTATATGGCCTCAGACAAGCCCCACGTGCCTGGTATGATACTCTGACTAAACATTTGTTGAAAAATGGTTTTAAACGAGGTGCAATTGACAATACCTTGTTCATTCTTCATGAGAAAGGTAATCTGTTAATGGTACAAATTTATGTTGATGATATAATTTTTGGGTCTACTGATGAAAACATGTGCAAGAAATTTTCTAAAATCATGTCCACTGAATATGAAATGAGTTTGATGGGTGAATTAACATATTTTCTTGGACTCCAGATTAAGCAAAACAAAGATGGAATTTTTATTAATCAGGAAAAATATGTTAGAGATCTTTTAAAGAAATTCGATATGAATTCTTCACCATCTAAACCAACTCCAATTTCTGCACCACTGACACTGGACTCGGATCCAGATGGCAAACCAGTGAACACCACTGTCTTTAGAGGCATGGTTGGTTCACTGATGTATTTAACGGCCAGTAGACCAGATATTATGTTTTCAACATGTTTATGTGCCAGATATCAGTCTAATCCAAAGGAATCTCATATGCTCGCTGTAAAGCGCATACTGAAGTATCTTAAAGGTGCTCCCAGTCTAGGTCTTTGGTACCCCAAAGGCTCTGGAATGGATCTAATGGGTTATTCAGATTCAGATCATGCAGGTTGCAAGATAGATAGGAAATCCACAACTGGTGGATGTCATTTCCTAGGTGGCAAACTGGTCAGCTGGACCAGTAAGAAGCAAACTTCAGTTTCATTATCCACTGCTGAAGCTGAATACGTGTCTGCAGCCAGTTGTTGTGCTCAGATACTCTGGATGAAGAACCAGTTGCTTGATTATGGTATTAAATATTCAAAAACTCCAATCTTTTGTGATAATACCAGTGCCATCGCTATCTCCAACAATCCAGTCATGCACTCCAGAACCAAACACATTGATCTAAGGTACCATTTCATTCGCGATCATATTATGAAAAACAACATTGAACTCCATTTTATTCCCACTGACAAACAACTCGCTGACATTTTTACTAAACCACTGGATGTAAAAACTTTTGAATATCTTGTTGGTGAGTTGGGAATGTTAAACCCTTAAATCTGGAACCTTGGTATTGAACGCCATTGTGTACTACTAAGGATCTTTGATTTAAAGATTCAAAAAATTTATTTCTGGATCAACATTCCAGGGAAGACTTGAAAAATATTTTCTCTTAAAAATGTTTAAGTTCAGGGGAATTAATTTTCTCACTGGACAAATTCTTCAGAAAATATTACTGGTGCTTTGTAAATATGTCCCTCTCACTGGTAACTGGACAGGTTGAAGTGCGTGTTTGAGTTGACTTATGTCTTCTTGTAAATGTGTCCCTCTCATTTGTCTGTATTAGTTGACGTGCAAGTTTGAGGTTTCCAGTCTTTCAAAATTGGTTGTTCACTGGTACTTTACTGGAGTGTCCCTCCAGTGTACCATCAGTACATGTTCACTGGACTAATCCACCAGTGATACTGGACGGTCCTGTCAACCTCCAGATGCACTGAAATATGTCATAATATTTTCAAAATACTTGATCTTTGTATGTGCCACGTAAGCAAACTCTTTCAAAGATATTTATCTTATAAATCCTACGTGGCATGTAAGTTTTTCAAAACAATGATGGTCTTTTTACTTTGGGAAAACAAAAAGTACAAAATTGCTTGTTTTTGTGGGCGGTGAACCATCAACCATTTATGGGTGATGTGATACAATTAAATGCGGATCTCAAAACACGATCAAAAATGTTATTTGATAAATTCAAATTGAACGTTTGAAATCCACATTATCTCTCCTATATATACCCACTTTCACTTTCAATTTCATTTACTTCGAACATTTACTCCCAAATCTTCAAAAATTCCTTCATTCAATTCGTAAATTCTTCATTCAATTTCATTCTTAAATTTCTCATATTAACTGCATATTCATTAAATTCTTCTTCATAAACCTTAAAATCATTCAATTTCATCTTCTTCTATATATCCAATGGCTCCTAGACAATCAAATTCACCACGAAATCTACTATCTGCTGAATATGCTCCGGCTGCAGATGTGGTTAGAGCACCTCATATCAACCTTGAAGCTAGGGCTTTAAGGATGAATATGAATAACTGGATGGCAAAACTCACGCTATCCAGTGTCCATGATCCACAATCTATAATTGGGAGATTAAACACCTTTTTTCTCTCATGTCCACTGTATGGTGCCCTAACTTTAAATCCAGAAAAGATGTATCACGATTATCTTTGTGAATTCTGGTATACAGCCGAATACAATGAGGCTAATTCTTGTATTGTTTACTCTCTTGAGCAAGGGACCAGACCCTTGACTCTTTCAGTACATTCTCTCAGAATGGCTCTTCAGTTAAATTATCTGGATGAGAATGAGCTGGCAATCCCACTCCCTACTGGTATCAATTTCAGGGAGGTATGCAGATTAATGGGGCATACAGAGATAGTTGATGAAAATGGTCAGTTGTTGAGGAAAGGGACCATTTATATGAGTAGACTGACGGATTCGTGGAGATACTTCTTCACACACATCGTCGAGTGTCTTGGAGGCAGTTCTGGAGGATTGGATCAAATCAATCAAACACACCTCCAGATTGCCTATTGCTTATGGTTTGGGCTAAGGGTTGATTTTGCCCAGATATTCTTTGATGATCTGGTGGAACGTATAAAGGCAAAGGGGAGAAAGCCATTCATGCCATATATTCGCTTTCTTTCTCTTATATTCAAAAATGCCCTTGAAGAGGGGTATGACTTTGAAACTACTCATTTTTCAATGAGTGAGTATATGAGAGACCTGGCAAATTTAAGGTCCAGAGATGGAGAGGTAGATATTCCTCCAGCAATGCTGACACTTCAAAGAAATGAAGAGAATGTGGCACCAGTAAGGGTACAAGTTGTTGATGTACCTACTGGTAGTGAAGATGTTCAGTTGTTGAAATGGTACAACCTATAAGGCAAGTGGCTCCAGTGAAAGTGTGCAACCAGATGTTGAGCTTTCCAGGCGACCCAGACACATAAAAAAAAAAAAAAAAAAAAAAAAAAAAAAAAAAAAAAAAAAAAAAAAAAAAAAAAAAAAAAAAAAAAAAAAAAAAAAAAAAAAAAAAAAAAAAAAAAAAAAAAAAAAAAAAAAAAAAAAAAAAAAAAAAAAAAAAAAAAAAAAAAAAAAAAAAAAAAAAAAAAAAAAAAAAAAAAAAAAAAAA
>CM067174.1:106237289-106290444 GCA_034093135.1 Erigeron breviscapus | reverse complement strand
GCAGCAAACATGCTGAAACCTAAACCAAAAACCCTTAAACTCGACCCAAACCAACCCAAATCGATTTGTAGGAACTTGTAACTTAATGTGAAGCATAAATAAACACCATTAACCATAAATAAACATAACCCAATCCACAAATTCGACCCAAAACATCAAAATCATAACAAATCGTTCCAACCCTAATCGAAACCCTAATTTGACCCAAATCGTCTTTTGACTCGATTCAAGACTTGCAATTGTTCAAGATAACTAGAAATGCATAAACAAACATAAATAGGTATAAATGGGATGAATTTGACTTACCAAAACTTCTCTCTTGAGCTAGAACCCGAAATTAGGTCAAATGGATAAAATGCAAGACTTCCACCTTTTGATTCTTCGATATGACGATAATGTGGTATAGATGGCGATGAATCTAGTGTTATAACCTTTCTAAACACTAAGTAGATGGTAGAGAGAGATGCCGTGGTCCACTCTGCATCGGATCCCACAAAACTTACTCTCGGCCTTTTTTTTTCCCGTTAATCTCCTGGTAATTCTTATATATCGAGTTATGGAGTAGCATTGCCTTAGATTTCGATATATGATAATCATATTGATTTGGAATTCCATTGCTAGCATACTCGTCTAAAGTTGAAACGACTAATAGTCATGACTTGTTTTATTTCACGAATGCTTCTATTTAGAATGTTAATTACTAACGTTTGTTTTAAATGAATTACACCATTGAAAATATTTATAGTGGGGTAAACTTGAGGGTTGCGCAACATTCAAACATAAAAAATCACCAACATCAGATAACAAAAAGTTAATTTTAGTTTACTTTTATTTATTTACTAAAGAGAAAGTAGTATCAAATAATAAAGTACTAAAAAATTAGCATGTGAGAGGGATTTCACTCTAGGGGGTGTTTGGTAGAGTGGAATGGAAAGGGAGAAAGGGAATGAGAATTACTTCTCTAGTTTGGTTGCACTAGAGAATGGAAAGGGAAAGAGAGAAGTGGGAATGGTTTCCATTCTCTCCATTCTCTATAAATTGGAGAGAATGGTGAGAATGGAAATGGTTTTTTTTTTTTTTTTTGTTAATCTCCTGGTAATTCTTATATATCGAGTTATGGAGTAGCATTGCCTTAGATTTCGATATATGATAATCATATTGATTTGGAATTCCATTGCTAGCATACTCGTCTAAAGTTGAAACGACTAATAGTCATGACTTGTTTTATTTCACGAATGCTTCTATTTAGAATGTTAATTACTAACGTTTGTTTTAAATGAATTACACCATTGAAAATATTTATAGTGGGGTAAACTTGAGGGTTGCGCAACATTCAAACATAAAAAATCACCAACATCAGATAACAAAAAGTTAATTTTAGTTTACTTTTATTTATTTACTAAAGAGAAAGTAGTATCAAATAATAAAGTACTAGTATTAAAAATATAAAATCACCTAGAGAATAAATTCCTATCTTTCCACCGACGAAAAAGAAAAATCACCATAAACAAAGCAACTTTACACACAACTACACAAGAATCAAATTAACACATCATCATCATAAAAATATATTGCTCTGTAAAAATCCCACCCAACCACCCACCCACCCAACAGTTGGATACAACCCATACTCGTATTCATAGCTCTGTATGTATGTGTAGTTATAATTATAACTTATAGAATCTTTCATACCAAAATATGGAAGATTTTAGATCCAAGTCATACAATGCAAATGGTATGCAAATACAACCTTATAACAACAACCACAACCATGCAAATAATATTCAAGATTTCAGATGTTATAGTACTTCATATGCATCATCTTCACAAACTGGCCAAATGGATCAATATAATAATCATCCAAAGTTTGAGAAAAATAATTACAGCAAGTCAACAAGTGGATCATCATCAATGTCAAGAAACTGGAGCATAAGTGACCCTGAATTGCAAAGGAAGAAAAGGGTTGCTGGCTACAAGGCTTATACTGTTGAAGGTAAAGTCAAAGGCTCTTTTAAAAAGAGCTTTAGATGGATCAAAGATAAGTACACACAAATGGTTTATGGTTTGAGGTCATGACCTATATATATATATATATATATTTACAATTTGAAGAAACAAAAAAACAATTAATACATCCATGTTTAATCATCTTTTGTTTTTGATCATATTTATATATATATATGATGGTGGTGATGAGGTTGGTTTAAGGCTGGAATTGTTAAATAATGAGAAAAGTTTGATCTTTATTGGTTCTTAGAATCATAATTTTTCTCATCATGCCAATGTGTGTCATCTTGCTAGTATTAAGGTTTGTGATGTTTTGTAGTAGTATATAAAAACAAGTTATTTTCCTTGTATTGGCATAATAAATCCAGATTTGTCTTATTCTTCAACAACTCCAGATTCAAACATCAAGCAAATAATGAGCCTTTTGTTTTTGTTTGTGTTTTTCTTTTTTTATCTTCATCTTATGTATGTACATATCATATGTCTGCGTGATGCGGCAATATAATGGCGGCGTTGGTGGTGGTGGTGGGTGGCGGCGGTAACGGCGGTGATGACGGCGATAACGGTGTGGTTTTAATGTAAAAGTAATTTATGTAAAAGACGGCAGTGTAGTTATTTAAGAGTTAAAGAAGTTCATTAATGGGTTATCAATATTTGAAGTAAACATTATAGATATATTAAATAGAGATCTTTAAAATAGATAATAGAAAAAATTAACACTTCAGAGTTATCAATAACTTAGTTGTTATCAATAAATTTAGTTGAAAAAGGTAAAAAAAACCTAATTGCTCTCAATATATAGAATAACCAAAATAATGATCAAAGTTAAATGTCTTTCCTAACTTATAAAGGATTATAAGACATGTAATATGGATCATTAAACCATGTTTGAAATTGTGAATTAATTAAGGACAGTGATAATCTAACAACATTTTTTAACCTTCCATAACAAATACAACGGTATAATATGTAGATTGTTATAGATTGTTTTTTGGTTTGAAAGACAGTAACGGATAAATGGCTAACACCCCCACGTAGATGTGCTCATTCCGATTCGACTCCTGGCAACGCCTTAAAGGGTTTGCGTCCCCATGTGTTAGATGGGTATAACGTTGTTAAGGCTCTCTCACCAAATTTGCATATGACAAGATTTGAATTTGAAACTTTGCAGGAAGAAACCACATTGTGAAAAACCCTGACCACAAATCAATGTAATAGCCGGTCACTAATCAACTTATGCCGATTAGCTTGGTCACGGATTGGCTTAAACACATAGTATTGCTTGTATGGTCACGGATTGGCTTAAACTCATAGTATTGCTTGTATCTCTAAGACCCTTAACTCTTTCACTTTCTTTACTGTAATGATTTATATTTACACTTTATAAATGCACACAATTACCGACTAATGTACAGAATTTTATTGCTCAATTTTACAAATACACCTATAAAACTTTAATGCAAATCTATTAGTTTCTTTCTTTTTTAATAGTACACAAAGAAACAGAACGGTTTATCTGTTTCAATTTATTACTTGTATATGTCATATTTCTTTACTCCGTAAATAAAACTACTCTTCTTTTCTTTTCAACTTTTACCTTAAAATACTTAAACTACCATCTTCTTTATTCAGCAAGTTAAATATCTACATCTAATATACTTATAATACTTTTAATATAATTATATACAACATACATTCATTAACTTAATTAAAATAACTACACCACCCATTTATATCAATTACCTTTCATTAATAATCACACCGCCACCGTCATCGTCATCACCCGTCATCACCGTTATCATCGCCGCGCATTGCGCTGATACCCGTCTAGTAACTATTTATTAGGTTAGGTCCTATCAATAATAATAATCCATTTGACACTCTTTTGATCATAAAGATTGATATTCTAAGTTATATGTTTGTTGCACCTTCTTTTATGTTTGAAATGTTTACTACTCCCGTACTCCGTTATTTTTTTTATTTTTTTTTGGTCAATGATGTATTGTTTGGATGTTTTATGTTTCAACATATATATGACTCTCGAATAAGCCCAATGACTAAAAATATGGATACTACAAACCCCAAATAAAAAACCCAACAACCCTAAAAAACATCTATATGACCTCGAAAACATCTAGAAACCATCAATGGGTATTTCTAAACATGGTTTAAAAGTAAGTGGTATCCAGGTCACAACCTTAAATATGTTACCATCGTCTCAAAATTATAGTACATCTTACCATATTTTAAAACAAATAAGAAGGTTTAGTGTTATATGTTATGATTAAATTAAATGGGGTGAGTTATTTTGAGAACCACTTAAAAAAAAGAACGCGAGAACCAATCTCAGCCCTCCATTCATCAAGATCAGGAAGAGCATGATTGTCATTATTAAAAAAGTTGTCTAGCTCTCTCTTTCTCTCTCCTCTTATTAAATCAAAAAATATTTAAATCATTAAAAAACTTTTATCTCACAAACCGTACATCGTTAGACGGAAAAAAAAGCATGGGTAGTCTTGAAATTTCGTCCTCTTTCATTAGAGATGTGATTCGATATACTTTTGACGACTTTTTAAATTTCGTTTTTTTTCCCATCACGTTCATCCTACACATGTGTAAGTACAACCTACACATGTGTAGGAAAGACCTGGAACTGGTGAGTTGTATAACCTGCCCATGGGTAAGTACAACCTGCCCATGGGTAAGTACAACCTACACATGGGTAAGTTACTTATAAAGTTCAAAAATGATGAGGACGCATTGTAAAACCCTAAAGCTTAATTTCTAATCCGATGGGGAAGCTACTTTCTAAAAACCCTGGAAAATCTAAACCCTAAATGCTAAACCCTAAAAACCTAAAACGGATGAGGGTTCCCACTCTAGGGTTTAGGGTTTGAAGGTCGAGGGTTAGCCGAGGCTAACCCTCGACCTTCAAACCCTAAACCCTAGAGCGGGATGTATTAGGGGTAAGTACAACCTGCCCATGGGTAAGTACAACTTACACATGTGTAAAATGAACGTGATGAAAAAAAAAACGAAATTTAAAAAGTCGTCAAAAGTATATCGAATCGCATCTCTAATGAAAGAGGACGAAATTCTAAGACTACCCATGCTTTTCTTTTCGTCTAACGATTTACGGTTTGTGAGATAAAAGTTTTTTAGTGAATTAGATAGAATTCTATTAAAGTAAGAGAGAAAAAAAAAAGAGCTGACGAAAATACCCCTCTAGTGTTGAGAGGGGTTTTTTATTTTTAATCTTGTCCATCCATTTTCTTTTATCCAAGGGTGTAGAGGAGTTCTTGGGTTCTTTTTTTTTAGGAGTTCTCAAATAACCCCTCCTCTAAATTAAATATCGAGAAAATTTAGATGGCCCTATGCTCACAACTTGGAGGCCTTCATCAAGGGTGTAGACAGACTAATTTAAAACGACACTACGTACGTACTTGATCAAGTATCTATATTTTTCTTCAATGGGGAAAAAGGGTACGTGGAAGTAGCTAGAGTGGCAATGAAGTGGTCATATAGATCAAAGACTAAAGTGCATATATCCTGAACCACGTAATGCTATCATATCTACAGTTAACACTATAATTACATAAACAGCAGTAGTACAACCTTGGAAGGTATGTATGTTTGATGGAATCCCTATTGTTGGTTGAGATATCAATTTAAAAAACAATCGAACAACATTAATTTATTGTGAACTAGCTACCTACCTAGGGGAATATATATATATAAATTAGTGGCTAGATCATTGGTACGTATAGAAGAATTAAGCTAGAGAAATGATCACGTAGTAGTGTTAATTAAAGTGACTTAATTTCAGATCGACTGGTCTAATCATTTCAAATAAGATGCAACAAAACATTTCACACCATTGCCATTTTCAACATCTATTTAATTACGTGGCACTCATTGGAAATAAAACTAAAGGTGGATATTTGGGGGTGTTTCAAAAGTCCATTGATACATGTAATTTTGAAGTAGGAATAGAAATAAGAGAGTAGGATATAGTTTGTGGTTCTTAAAAAAGTTGTAATAAGGAAAGAGCAGTATATATTAATCTTACAATTCCACTAGGAAATAATCAGACATCCATATATATAATTTTTCAAAATACACAAATTTATTTTTTTCAAGTAGAAGGGGAAGGGGTTTAATTAAGGGTTAAATAAGATGGAACCACATTTGCATTTCCAGCCTTCAGGCTCATAGTTGGTATATGATTTAGGAGTAACTACACGGCCACCGGCAGTAGGGACCTGAATCGGTACACATGGGGCGCACCCTCTACACCTGTGCTCACATCTTGGTGGTCTTGACCCAAGTCTACTTAGCACTTCCTCATCTGCTTCCTTTCCTCTGCTCCCACCAATTATTCCCTTTTTATATATTCCCAAAACATATTAATATTTTGCCACCAGTAAAAATACACATTTTTTTAAGTTTTAGTGTATGGACATGTTAGTTGAGGATTACCTCTTTTTGCTTGAAAAAGGGAATTCTAGGAGATTTCGATTCATTACCTGCGAAAATGTTACAAATTCATAATCAATGAAGTAGTTCTAGAAGCCAAAAAACTAAGGATTTAATCATTCCCAAACAACTAATAAGTAGCTGCAATTCATCAATTTGTGTAACATATATATATGCTATATATTATAAACTAGCAAGAATAAATTATACAATTCGTTATTGTTGGTTCTTGCTCATTCTTATATTCTTGAGACAAATATCACTGATCTACAATGAAATAACCAAATACATACATCATATATCAATCAAACTTGTCTACATAATTACATTTGGTATTATTTGTTTATGCATGTATTACTAAAATAAAATGATTGATTCTATTTAATAAAGTAGAAGAATGGGAATATTAATTAGTGTACTAACCTTGGTCAAGTAGACCTTGTGATGTTGCAAGATGATTATGCATGTTTCTTGCACATACCCAACTTAGCATCATCATGGTATGCCAAAGTAATAATATCATAAAAAAACACATTCTTCTATCCATTTTAAAGAGGGCCGGTGTCCTTTGTCATGGGTGAGTGAATATATTAATGCATATACATATTTATATATAGTTACATACAAATATTTTTTTTATGTAATTCTTCTTTTTATTATATTATATAGAGATAATAGGAGTAGGAGGACAAAGACAAATGGGGTTGTCAAACTGATGTGTTGACTGCCAATTTTGCTTTATTTTCACACTGTGATATGACATGACAAGTCACATATGGATAGTAGTAGTGTACATTTATATCTAACCGCACACAAAATTTTGAAAGGTGATGTTATAAAAAAGCCATAGGATAACACGACCAGGAAAAGGTCAATCCGACTAGGGGCATTAACGGCGACGTCGTCGCTAATACTCTGTTACTGACGGGGGGGCCGCTAATATTCTGCCAGATTAGCCGTTACTGACATGGGGGCCCGCAGTATTAGCGGCGACGTCGCCGCTAATGCTGCCTGGTCGGAGTTTGACTTTTTTGCCCTGATGGGCTTACGCTCCTCGAAAAAAAATGAAATTGTTGTTTAAAAAGTAATACTACTACATATATAGACCATAGTGATAGCATTCTATTTGCATGAAATAGTCGGCAGAATCTCAGTTTAAAAAAAAAAGAGAATCTGGAAGTTGAGCTGATGTTTGTACGGCTGTGAATGGAAGGCCTAGTAGAAAACCATATATAGATAGATAGATGATCTGATGTTGTTCAAAAAAAAGATAGATAGATGATCCATCTACATTTCATTTGCAAACTCCGTTATTAAAAAAAAAGAAAAAAGTGAAGTTAATTTATTAGTGAAGGAAGTCCATACCAATTTACTAAAATGGTATGATCACAACAAATCGCAATTATCATGTGGCTTTGCTAATACATACCAAACCTATGTCAAATTGTTAAGGGGTGGCAAGGTCGATTGGCATCGGCATGCCGATTAACACCAATTGAGAGGGTGTTGAGTGTGCTAATGCCCAAGGTTGTAAATAATGGTCGGCGGTTACTCCGGGGCCGACCACCTTTAAGGATAAATATCATTTCGCAGAAATATATCGGCGTTATAACGGAGACTATAAATATAAAAGAATTTCTTTTTTAAAAGATATATATTAACAATATCTCTACAAAATAAGTCAATAACCATAGAAAACTAAAAAGTATAACATAAAATACCTATACTTATTTTTATATGAATTTTGTATTTATTTAAAATTTACAACAATAATGTACCTACCCAAAAATGTTCGTGGTTTATTTAAACCAAGTCATTTTGCTGTTTTATAAGATATTTGTATTGGTTTCAAAACCGAAGTTGGCCTAATAAACACAAAATCATTAGATTAAACGAGAAATAGTGCCCGCGCGTTGCGGCGGTGAGATGGTGGAGGTGATATGTCAAGTCATAGAGTATGACAGCCAAATGCCTTAGCCGTAAAAGTATATCGAATGACATCTCTAATGAAAGAGCATGAAATTTTAAGAACACCCACACAATTTTTATAATTTATCGATATACGGTTTTTGAGATAAAAGATTTTGAATGAATTAAAGGAATAAAATGATTTATGGAGGAGAGAGAAAAAATGAGTGGTTGAGATTTGAGGAGAGTGAGAAAAATGAATAATTGAGATTTAAGGGTATTATAGGTATATTAGGTAGAGATGTTTATATTAGTGAATAAAGAAGAGGGGTAATTTAGGTAGTTCAATTACTTAATTGAAATTTGAAAAAAAGGGCAAAATGTTTTATAAGATAGTATTAGATATATGTATTTACCTATTATCCATGGCCCCAACCTCGTTAAGTTCGTTATTTGACCCTTATTGACTGCAACCTTTAAAATCTACCCTACAAGACACATAACGTAACGGCAAACCACCTTTAAGCATTATAACGCCATTATAACGGCGTTTAAATATTTACAACACTGCTAATTATGCCTCATGCTGATCCTCGATACAGGCACTTGATACTGCTCATATCTCCCACTCTAACAATATGCTGTAATTTTATAGTGCAAAACGTTAAGTCAATTAGTTTTCTTTGATATAATAGTAGAGCTAAAAAGAATGATATCTCTTGGGAGAGATTGTGTATATTTGATTTTATGTAAGTTGTTTCCCACACGCTAATTTGTGGGTGTAGTGATAATATAAAGTTAACATTATTTATAACAAAAAACCCTTTGCCGGTTGAGTCTCTTTAGTCTCTTTCTAGAGAGATCTAGATTCGAGAGATTTCGGTTTTCTTCTCCGGCGAAGTCGTCGATGGTATTTTTTTTCAGGGTAAAACCCCAAGCCGGAGGTCCTTCGGGAAGCAGTACGTCTCTGTACTTTTAATATGCGTATGGATAAGCTTGTCTACATCATATCTTCCAAACCCGGCTTTTGCCGAATTAGGTACCGTGGTTGTTGCCGTTGCCATTATATTATGAGTAATGATACATCAACCTAACAAATCAACCTATATATATATAAGAAAAAAGTTATTTGTTTTTTTCCTGGTGATCAAACACATGCATGTCCATATGAAAGACATGGTAAAGCCAGAATAAGCAAGTGATGGGTCTGTCTGATCTCAACTAAGATTTGAATGGAGACAAGTCCCATAAACATGAATTCAAGAGCCTGAAAAATTGAAATCAGACTTTACACTGAGAACATGTACCTGAAACGGACACATTTTGAGACTCTCTCATGGGACTACTAAATACGTACACCCTATATACATAATTTATCATTATGCAAGTGTGTATTTGGGTATTTTTAGATAATAGATACCGGTATATATAATAGGGCTAATTACTTAAAAAGTCACTCAACTTGTCACTGAAACCTTTTTCGGGGTTCGAACAAAAAAAAGTTTTATTTTAAGCAAGGAAAACGGCTAAAATGACTATTGTAGGACTTTTACCTGCTTTCGCTTACGTGGACTTGGTTGTATCTTAATTTATTACACCAGGCAGCCATATAGATATAGTGAATATTTAATGTTAATTATAAAATAATGTTTGTTTCTCTTCTTGTTCACATATCACCGATCTATACTTTTCACGCTGCCACCTAAAATCAAACCCAGAATCCCAAAATCAAACCACCTAAAATCACAACAATATCAATGAGCTTATGATAATAATAAAATTAACATATTAACGTTTTTCAATGTCTCCACACTTCCCTGTTTTCAACTATCTTTTCCCCACATACATGCTCATGCTCTAGAACATTAGCTTTTAGTACAAATTAATAATTTCAACAAAATCACCCAATGAAATATCATTCATCTTATAGTACAAATTGACACAACAACCTGCACTTCAAAGAATAATTTTGTAAATATCCCTTAATCACTGCCGTCTTCTAAAATCGAAAAAAAAAAAGTCAAAAAAAACAACAACCATCATTACAAATGAATCTGATCTGAAACTGCTACAACGGGATCTGATCGGTCTCTATGCATGCTGGCGACGAATCTGGTCACAATCTATAAAAACGAGTTTTGATGGGTTTTGTTAGGAATCAAAATTTACCAAGTGGGTTTTGCCACTAACCAAAGATAATCAAGAAAGAATGGTGTTGGGAGATGTGGCGGCGCAATGGTGACCTTCACGGCGGCGAAGCCGCGATGTGGGGTGGCCGCAGAGGTGGCGTTGGGTGGTATTGGGGGTTTGATGGTTGCCCTTTGTTGCTTTGATGATGATGATGAGGTGTACCTCATTTTCTCGGCGAGGTGGACGGAGGTCCGCCAGTTGGGTGGCCGGAATCTGAAAAGGGAAGGAGAAAGGGGTAAAGTATATGATTTATCTGTAAATAAATGTCACATATATGTATATGTATATATTATATATATATACATAACTATATATATATATATAGTTAGGTGACAAGTTTCTCAAAGCGTTAGTGGATGTGGATTTATTTTTTATAAAAATATGACATGGAAATTACAGTTCATCAATAAATGAAATAAAAGAAAAGAGAAATTAGTTTCAACAAATTATTTGACCGGCTACTTACACGAGACCCCACAATAGTCATTTTAGCCGTTTTCCTTGCTTAAAATAGAACTTTTTTTTGTTTGAGCCCCAGAAAAGGTTTCAGTGACAAGTTGAGTGACTTTTTAAGTAATTAGCCCTATATAATACTCAAATGTGCTTTTCCTTTTTTCATTCTTTTTAATCTCTTAACAACATCCTTCTATGATCATTATCTATTTTACAAATGTTCAGCTTAAACTTTCAGACACAAAATATAGATATCATTACGAGCGATCAAAATTGTAGAACGATAAAATTTACAAAAACACTAAAATCAGCAATGATGTCTTGCCAATTTGTCATGACATATTAAGATATAAGATTGTCATCACAGTATGTAAATAATTCCTATTTTTTTTTATATAGATGAGTTACATTCATATTTAGCCATTGAAAAATTAAACCACAAACCCAAATAGGAAATAAGACCAATTGCCAATCACACGTGCCTTAATTGTCATGTTTGCCTTCACAATGACTAAAGTTTGAATGGTAACCTCAGTGTGATGGACTGACTACCTCCATCACGTACACCATGATGGAGCCATCGCCGTGGATGCTTTTAATATATCTATCTATAAGACCATTTGTAATGCCTAGGTGAAAGCTGGTGAAATGAGCTTACATAGCAGGTGAACTTTTAAGGCATATAGGTGAAACATGAAGGTAAAGATGAATAGGGGAATTGTTTCACCTAAGTAAAAAGTGGATAAGTGGTCCATATCTTTATTTTAAATTATTTGTTGTATTTTGGTTGAGTATATTATTGGGTATAGTGAGGTATTAAATTGGTAGGTGAATGGTTAAGGGGAAACAGAGAAGGTGAAAGAAGTGAGAAGGTGAAGCTGACGTGTCAAAAAAAGTGTAGATGAAAAGGGTGAAGGGTTACGAATTGTCTAAGGCTATCTCCAACGGGGATGCCTTTGGGTGCCCTTGAATATCCTTTGCCGTTGAAGCTTGTCCAAAACTAAGGATTTTTTGAAAGATGCCCTTACCTAAGGGCATGCCCTTACTCAATATATTTTTGTTTTTAGTTGGAGGTAAAAGATATGTAAGGATGTTTGTATGATTGGAGATAAAATTATAAGATTTGAAGGATTTATAAGGATTTGTAAGGATATGATGTGGCAGCTCAAGAACGCCTAAGGGAGTCCTTAGCATTGGAGATAGCCTAATGATAGTGTATTGAATGACTCTTTAGCTTTAAAAAGCCATTAAAGCTACCTAATTGTTAGAAAACTTATTTGACTGACTTTTTAGTTATAAAATCGAAACTTGTAATTTTAGTTGGAAAATCCATTTACTTGTGAAATGAACAAATATCTAGCAAAGGTTTGCTTTAGCGAGTTGTATGTCTAGGAAAGGCTGTATTATTGTACTCCAGACGGTAAAGACTGATTGGAACAATGAAAAGCAGATCTTGCAATCAGATTAAGCTAAATCTATCAAGTGATCACATAAATGAGTGTGTTCTGAAAAGCCTATAAAATTACTTCTTAAATCATGATTTGTAACTTTTTGTTATAAAATAACAATAGTTTTCATTTTTTGCACAATTACAACAAAAAACACAGCTACACTTTGCAAGATATAACCATGTATTTGGTAAGTTGAAACTGCCTTTAGGGCATAGTTTACCTGGTTGAATCTACTTTCTGCATGGTCATAAGTAAAATGAAAAAATCTGCAAGTTTTCAGACTCTGAAGAAATTGAAGGTCAATCTGCAAAGAGATGACAGTAAGTTGGAATTAGAAATAACATTTACTATGCAAACTTTTATATACCTTGTTTAACAAGATGCAGCATGATACTTACATTTTAGTTTCATATGAGCCAAAATCGGCCAGCAGTTGGTCTAAACACCAGATGAGAAACAAGTCTAATTTACTATGCAAAACCACATGTTGGTTCCCTGGAGCTTGTACAACTCAAGCACTTAAAATCCCGAGAAATGACTTCCCGCAATCTTAGAGAAATGACTTCCCGTAATCTTAGAGAAATTTGATGCCATTTCACAATTCCCATGCTAAGAATTTATCATCGTTAAAGTTACTGTGATCCATATTGCCAAAATTCATAATGGTCAATCAATTAACTTTAAACCGGACTCAAACTTAGATGCAAAAGCTAATGTTGACTGAAGCGCTCGCTGTGATACACTTGACATGAATGGCAACATAGGCATCGGTTTTTGAGAACAACTTGGTCTATCTTTTAGAAGGTCAAAGTTTAATCTATTTGTCGATAGATCAACATCGACTCCATTGATCACATTCACTGTTGAATCAGATTTCAAACCCTTACTGCCCTCCAAGTTACTTAACTGAGACTTTCCATTTCCGCTGCTGATCTTGAAAGGAAATTTACCATTTGAATGGTCCAAGCCAGGTTTTTTACCAAACGACAGAAAGTTTATTCCACGAGGAACTGCAGGGGGTGTTCTGTTAATTTCTTTGGGATCTTGAACTGAAGGGGAAGTTTTGGCAATTTGTTTAACCCCGGCATCTACCTTAGGAGACGAGAGGGCATCTACTGGTAACTTTTCTCGAGAAAGAAAGCTTATACCTTTTGGTGGTCGTGCATATACTTTGGGTGTAATTTTAACAGGATTGAGTTCAGTGTTACATGTAGCAGATTTGGGTATGGAACAACTTTTTGTTTCTATCTTTTTAGCACCTAAGTTTGTAGGAGGCGTTGGTTCAGGCTTTGACTCATGTGGAGCATTTAAAGAACCTTCACCTGGTTGGGCCTGAAATTAAAGAGGGAAAAATTTAGTGAAAACCAAAAAGTAAGAAATACTTTACATCATTTAAAAAAAAATAAATCCAATGACAGATATAATACCTCATGAGAAAACATACAATCTGGACCGCGATTGCAAAATCCTTTAGACAGAATATTATTGCAAGGATATTTGGATAGTTGATGATCAAAAGGACATTCGTCACCTTTCATACAAGTATGGCGGGCAAAATGACTGCAGGGCTGCAACAAAGAGCGATAAAAACTTAATGCATACGCTATAATAAAGAATACACAAATTACCAAATTCACGCACCTTAGATTTTGTCAAGGGGGTGGTATCATGAGAGAATTTACACTTCTTACCCTGTCATAAATGAACAAATTTGTCGTGTTATGTAAGTATTTAACTATTTATCAGCTCACTGAGTTTGAACTTTGAAAGAGACAGAAAAGTGCATAGAATTATAAGACAACCTCATGGCATCTTCCATTCAGATAATGGCGACAATATGTAACTTTCTTCTCTTTTATCACTGGTTGAAGTGTTAGCCTTTTGACACCAAGCTTTCTATTCTTTTCTGCTCGTCTAATTTTGTCATTCCGCTGAAACAATTGATTTGGTAACCAAATTAGTTGTGGAATTTAAATGTCAAATGCGTATAATGAGCACTTAACTGATAAAAGTAATTTAGCAATTACGATGGATAACAGATAAGCAGAATATGCACACATACTAAACTGAAAGCAATAGATGTAGATCATTTGATGTCAATTTTTTTTCCTTTTCTAACTTAAAGTGTCATTTTACTCTTTTCTAGAAAATTTTTGCTTCTGGTTCTATAGCAAGGTATTTTCAGTATCCCTGTGATTTATATCTTCATGCACTTAATTTTCGTTTTTCAATGTGCGTGTATATGTCTATATATACATTGATTTACTTGGTTTTTTCCTCATCAAGATGTACATGCTGCTTGTTAACTTCACCCCTAAAAGTATTTTAACCTTCTTTCTATATTTGAAATGCAGGAACACCCATATGAAGACCCAAATCATTTGTTTCATTTCCTAAGGGCAGTAGCATCTGAAGAACTTATATTCATGGTAAAAATTACAAGTACTTGTCAACTTCTTAGTAGATTAGTCCAATCTATCTCCATTACATAAACAAAGAGCCACTTCAAAATACCCCAAATCATATGTTTCATTTCCTAAGGGCACTAGCTTCTCAATAACTTATATTCATGGTAAAAAATTACAGATACTTGTCATCTTCTTTAGTAGATTAGTCCAATCTGTCTTCGTTACGTAAACAAAGAGCCACTTCAAATTCCATATTGTCGATGTCATATTAACAGTATTTCACCGAAAATCAAAGTTATAAGTTCAATAACAACGCAAACATACGATATACTTGAAATAAGTATATCGCAAACAAAAACAATTTGAGACATTTAAGATTCGCCATTATTCATAAATTTGCACAAGGTATCAAATAAACCAAAGTAGCTTTAAAGAAAGCTATGAAGTTGGCCTCTGAATTAGCAAAACCTTCTAATGCAAAGTAGATAGGTCATGTGAAACCAGCAAAATGGCTATAGCATGTGTGCATCCATTATGTTCATTTTGAAAATATATAACTTCAATAAAGTTGAACAAAGTAAATAAAAAATGAACCTTTTTCTTCGCTTTTCTTTCCATGATCATCTGCTTCTTTTCCTTCGCATAAGAAGCATCCTGTTGTTAAAGAATATTCCCGATAATTATAATCAATCGAAAATAAGAACATAAAACTATCGCAATGGTGGTTCAGATATCTACGATACATCTTATTCATGAAACTCAAACTACACTGCTTGTACCCCTAAAAAAATGTCCGTCTTAGATACACAATGAATGCTATTCAAAGATAACATCACCCGGAATGACTGCAGTTAGCCTCTCAAAGGTATATACAAATAGACACTACGAATCACTTTAAGTATTGAAATCTCCGATGTGTGGTCTTTTGATCAACGTATTCATAATGATCGAACAGGTCAAAATAAATATAAATAAGAAAACTCGGGTGCTGTTTGGTTTGTCAATATAGTTGGTAATGGGTATAGCCGTATACGTTTGAAAGCAAAGGGTGGAAGATAGATGGTATGATAGTTTAAAAAAGTCTACTTTATTTGAGATTGGAAATTAAAATAATATTTAAAAAGAAAAAAGATATATAAGATTATATATTATAAAGTGATATATACAAAAGGAAAAAAAGAGTAGACACATGTGGGATCTATGGTTTCACTCAAAAACCCACCCTTTCATAATCGTTACTGACACCCACCCTCTATGGGTTAAAAACCCCTACTACCTCATAACAAACATTATGTAAAACTTTGATATCCATACGTTTAAATCAAAACTTTCATAACAAACATGTCCTTAAATCCTATTTAGTAAAAATGAGAGGTCAATTGGGTTACAAGTTGCCGGGTGCGTATAAATGATCACGATCCCCTAAATCAGGTTTACTTTAACGTACTAGATGACTATCCATGATCATACTTGATACATAAACTATTTTGACCTATTGGCCCATACTAATAAAGTGCCCCTTTTAACCTGTTGTCCCTATTTCAGTATTTCCTGCATTAGCTGAGATTAGATGGGTATCCCTTTTAACATATTACCCAACCCATCCAACAGAAAAGAAGATAGGTACCTCATTCTTAGAAGCTTCAACAAATCGTTGAGAGGCATCCTCGCGGTGTTCACCAAGCGATGTTAGATTTTCGAGACAAGGTGTTGGGTCAACAGACTTCTTTCGCTTTTTATTTGTTCTTTCTTCTTTGGTGCAAGATCCATGCCTCTTTTTATTATATTGGGCACCAGTGTCCTGCCATACATGAAAATCAAGTACACTGTCAAAAGTAAGTATGCTAAACAGGCTGTCGAGTAATCATGTAATAACGTCCTAACAGATAAGAACATATAAACACTACAAAGATTGAAATGCTATAAGAGATTAGATACTACACTATATAGTCGTTGTGATAGTGACAAGACAGTACACTTTCCAAGAATCATCAATATTAAGCAAAAAAAGTAAAACTCATCCGGGCACACAAGAGCTTTTTGGCATTTTTGGAAGAACAATAACAGGTTTACACAAAAAAGCAGCCCCAGCGAATGAAAAATCAACTGATTCAAATAAAATAATAGTTTCACAATCTATAATTCCTTTTAATTTGTAACATAATCCAAATTGCTAATTATTTTGTATCGATATTCTTCAATAGGATTATCAACTATATTATAATCTTAAAAAATGCTATATTAGCAGTTAGAGATTATGATTTTGGTATATTTACAGCCGTAGTTTTGTGTATGAGAGAACTTTAGGGTAATTCCTTATTTCCCATTATGGGGGAAGTGTGTGTTAGGTGAAACAGGAGAAGATAATAAATCAGATTGAAATAGGCAACTTTTTACTACTTCAGATGATCAAATCTTACTATTTTGTCCTTGAAACGTGTATAAAAAATCAGAATCTAAACAAAGAAGTTTATACGCATAGCCAAATATAAAGTAGAAGATAGCTGAACTCGTAGACTTGAAGTGAATTTCTCAAGTAACGCCACACAATAAACATCAAGGGGTGAGCAAAAGTCTGTCCGGAATGACAAAACAGAAAAACCTAACTAGCACTGGATCTGAAGAGACTGGTACCTACTAATACGATAATGTTGGACATAATTGTATAAGTCTTGGTCTAAAGATATGTTTAGTCTACAATTGTATAACTTAGTGGAGTTCAGGGACTAAATGGGTAAATAAGGTCAACCGGGCCTAAAAGGAAAAGGGGATCGGTGTATTGATTTAGAGATACACACACATACAAGCATTGTGACCATCAGACAAAGGGACATGACGATTCAAGAAACGGTTACGAGCAAAATTGAAGAGACACGATGGTTTGGGAGATAACCGACCGTAGGTCTATAAATACATGCGTTTGTATTCAGTTTTATGTGTCTTTTTCAATGTAAACAACGGTTTATTGGGTTATAATAGAATCATAATTCTTGTTCAATCTTGTGACTTTGATCCTGTTAATGTGGATATATCGATTCTTAACAGTGGCATCAGAGCCTAGGGTTCCAAGGTTACAAGAATTTGATTTGATTTTGATCCAATTAATGAAGAAGAAGACACCGCGGTTTTTCGATTCGAGAACAAATAAAAACCGTTCAGAGGGGAGAAACACCAAATTGGTGTATGGAAACAAGAAGCAAACACCAAGGGAATATTCCTGTTTTGGTTATCGAATGGAACCAGGAACAGGAAAGAAGGAGTTTTGCTATTGTGATAGAAAAGCAAAAAAAGGAGAACATGGGTACTCAAATTGATTGTGGTTAGGGATGAAGAACAGGGGACTGTTTGTTTTTGGCAGAAACCAGAAAGAAGTAACATCAATTTGGAGTATTTTGAAGAAGAAAACAAAACCACTTGGTTTTGTTATATGTTACGGTTGAAACAAAGCAGAAGAGAAAAGAACAACAATTGAAGTTTTTTCTATACTTTTCTTTTGAAAACATTAATCAAGTGTACAGTCAACATCAAAAGGTTAATTATCTTAGTTTTTCCTATATTTTGTTCATTGTTTGTTTTTCTACAAAGGATTGCAAAATCTAAAAGGGTGTATAGTTTTTCTTATTCAATGGAACAAACAAGTTTTGGTTTTATAACTATAAAAACAAACAATTAACAAATATAGAAATAGATGTTTTGTAAACTTGATTGTGAAAAGGAAAAAATACCAGTTTTGGTGATTATAGAAAAAAAAGGGAAATTTTGTTGTTCTTGAGATAAAGGATGGATGGAGAGAATCAATTTTTGTATAGTTTTTCTGTCGAGTGGGTATACTTTAGAAAAACGGGAAATACAAGAAAAGGGAGAAGTTTGATTCTCATAGAAGAAGATCATTGGTTTTAGAGATTGGGTTAGGGGGTAATTTAAGATCAACAGCGGATTAGCGGGATTGATAACCAACAGCGGGGTAGCGGGGTTGGTTATCGACAGCGGAATAGCGGGATTGATCTAGATCAACAGCGGAGAAGCGGGTTTGATTGTCAATAGCGGAGAAGCGGACATAGTTGTCATTAGCAGGAGGCGGATGTGACAATTATTTGCGGGGCGGATTTGACTTTCAACAGCGAGGCGGGTTTGATCAAATACCCTAGAAATCAACGAAACCAGAAGAGGCGTTTTTGAGATAGAATTGTTTACCGATGGACTGGTAACAATAGATTATTGGAGGATTGCTTCACAAAGATCAACCAAGAGACGGCATTTCAGGCGAGGAGAAAGCCAAGAAGAAACTGCCTATGAACTTGAGGGGTTGAAGATTGTTGAAGTATCCAAGCTTGAGAGAATGAAGATTGAAGACGTTGTCTGAAAAATGGCACATGTAGAGTCGTTGCATGAAGACTCGAAGAACAAGACTTAAACAATTAGGGGGGAATATGTTGGACATAATTGTATAAGTCTTGGTCTAAAGATATGTTTAGTCTACAATTGTATAACTTAGTGGAGTTCAGGGACTAAATGGGTAAATAAGGTCAACCGGGCCTAAAAGGAAAAGGGGATCGGTGTATTGATTTAGAGATACACACACATACAAGCATTGTGACCATCAGACAAAGGGACATGACGATTCAAGAAACGGTTACGAGCAAAATTGAAGAGACACGATGGTTTGGGAGATAACCGACCGTAGGTCTATAAATACATGCGTTTGTATTCAGTTTTATGTGTCTTTTTCAATGTAAACAACGGTTTATTGGGTTATAATAGAATCATAATTCTTGTTCAATCTTGTGACTTTGATCCTGTTAATGTGGATATATCAATTCTTAACAGATAATTCACATCAATTCTGATTTCTGAAGTTTTTAAGAAATCCGTTCTCAGTTAGGCCAGGCACAGAAATGGAACTGGACCAGTTTACTTTTTAAAAATTTAATTGCTCAAACTTGAAAAGACAGTTCTTCTATTTTAATATTTTATGATTTTCAAACTATATAATTCCACATTTGTATTTGGTTTATGGTCCGGTTTATGTTCAAACAGGTTCTAAACCAGAACCTGATGAACACAGAATCTAGAATTGGTTCAATTATGCTTTTATGCTTAAGTTTCTGACTCTCACTCGGTCCAGTTGTCCCGGTGAACAAGCCTAAACATCTTTATATAAGAAATGTGACATGGGCATCTATATTCGCAAGTTCAATTATGTAAAAAAAAAAAATCCTTTCTAGTGAAGAAATCGCGTAAAATGAAAAAAAAAACAAACCTTCACTGGATATGCCAGATTCTGATTCTTGGTTACACTGTTTTTTGAATTGCTGTGACACGGTAGCACGTGTTCAAAAGTAACTTTCTTAACGGGCTCTCTGGATTTTCCATGAACAGCTATTTCAGAATAATCTACCAAACTTCTTGAAGTTGTATTTACTACTCCCATCATACTTTTACCAACATCTTCAACGGTGTTTGCAGGTAAGGGGCTAACATGATCATCATTTTTAAGTCCCAGTTCAGCGGCGAGTAGATCTTCAAGCTGAGGACCTGTCTTGTCTGCAAGGTGTGCATCATCTTCAGGTATTATATCCATAAAAGACATTAAATCCATAAGATCTCCCGAGATTTCTCCTTCCTCAAAATCTATATCAGCGGGCAAATGAGGGGATAAAATCATCATATCATGATTTTCTTGGTTTGTTATATCAATGGAGTTTGAAGGATTAGTATCAACTTTGTTTGAAAGATCCTTTGTTTCCTGCAATATGTCATGATCACATTCAGTCGATTCCACACGTTTGTTACATAAACCCCCTTCTTGGGTATCCAACACCACTTGGGTCATATCCATAGGCATTTCTTCTTGATGTAACAAATCACAAGGTACGATACTAATGGAGTTCGAAAGATTGATGCCCACCTTGTGAGGGAGTTCCTTAATTTCTCCTAATTTGTTATGATCAATTTCAACTGATTCCACATGTTCGTTAATCAAACCGCTTTCTTGGGTACCCAGAACCACTTGGGTTTCACCCATACGAGTTGGTTTTTGACAAGGCGAATCGTTAGGTATGCTATCATCGCAAACCAGGGGAATGTCATTTTTAGCTTCAGATCCTATTTGAGACTCACCCTTCTCTACATGAAAACAAGATTAAAATGAGTAAGCGACTGTTATTCGAAAATTTCGCAACTTTCCTAGGGTATTTACTAGAATTACAGAATCTATTTTAGTTATACACTACAAAAGAATATTCAAGGCATCATAAAAAGTTCCAAATCTTTAGTATTAATTTTTCGCTACAATGATAGAACTATCTCTATACTAAACAGGTGAAGTCCTAAAACTGCAAGACAGCAGATTTCACAAGGGAATATCCCCATTCATAGGTCCGAGATCTACATCTATGAATTGAAAGGTCCGAATGATCCACAGTTTTTAGAATCAATAGGTCTTCAAATCGTTCATTTGAAAAAATTGAAACCCTTCTTATTGGATGATCATGAGACTTGCCAAAAATCGAAATTCTTGATCAATGGAGGAACAATATCACCATTTTTGTTCAATAAGATACCAAAGTGGATGATTGACTCATTCCATACTAGAAATAATCGCAGGAAATCCTTTGATAACACGGATTCCTATTTCTCAATGATATTCCACGATCAATACAATTGGCTGAATCCCGCGAAATCATTTCATAGAAGTTTCATTGAGATCTTCTTAAACCCTAAAATAAATTCATGATAAATATATATATGTACCTGGAATGGTAAGTAAATTATGGGAGCGCAAAAGGACATAATATGAAAAAATGTATCGGCACTCTTGCTTTTCAGTGGCTGTCTCCGGCGCCGGCTAACCGGTAACGATGATGATGATGTGTTCGTCTCGGCAATCGGCATGGTCGGTCGCCGTCTCAATTCTCTCTCCGTCTCTTCAAAAAGATTTCGCTACCGTTTTATCATGCTATAAACCCCCCACAACTTTCAATTTTTACCATTCTCTGTAAAAATAAGTGGAGATATTAATAACATAAAAATTGATAAATTTATTTGATAGTATAAAAAGTTGATTACAATAATTAAAAATTAAACATCTGGTTTTAGTGGCTTCCTTTTTCACATGAGGTCGAGAGTTCAAGTTTTATTTGCGGTGATTATGTGTATATATATATATATATATATATTTTTTTTTACGGATGTCGTCTATGTCATTGACCCCACTTGTTATAATAATTTTTAAGTTTCACAAATTACACTTTGGATCCAAACTTTTTTACCCCGTCAACACTTTTGGTCCAAAATTCAAACTGACATGAATTACCGATTGCTTCATGATAGGTATTTGATGTGACCAATTTATATAGATCGCCCACATCATTATTGGCCTTTTTCGTATGTGTTTTGAGTCAATTTTGTATGCATTTGGCGCGTTTATGGTGTTTGTTAGTGCTTTCAGGTTCTTAGCAGGTTGTGCGTCCATTTGGTGCATTTTTTGATGATTTTAGGCCAAGATGTTGATCCGAGTGTTCGAGAGCTGTTAATAAAGAAGAACCAAAAATTTCAGCAAGTTTCAGCTGCGCCGCAGTGGGAGGGATGTTGCCCCACTGCGCCGCAATCACCAAAAGAACAAAAGAATTCCAGGGATATTTTACTGCGCCGCAGTGGGAGTATTCACACCCCACTGCGCCGCAGTCGCAGTTCGATCAAAAACAAAACAATTTCCAGAGATATGTCACTGCGCCGCAGTGAAGGGTGCACAAGGCTCACTGCGCCGCAGTGAGTGCACGGGGAACTTAGGGTTTCAGCCTTTTTGCATCAGATTTTGGGAGAATATAAATAGAAAAATAAACCCTATTTCCCAGGGGATCAAGTTTTCTTTCTATGAGCTGTTCTACCACGAATTCTTTCAAGGATCATCTCAGATTTCATCATTGGATTCATTGAAGATTCAAGAACACCCATCTAGATCGTATCTAATTTTCTGTCTTGCAATTTAAATTCAAAAATCGTTGGTACAATATGTTCTATTTCTATTTCGTTTGCTATTTTCCATTTAGCATGAGTGGCTAGATTTCTAATCATCCACTTTGATGAAACTTGACGAATGATATGATTGCAATATTTTAATTCAAGAGTTGATTCAATTATCGTTGTGTCGTGATCTTTATCAATTAATTCCTTGTGATTTATTCTTTTGATGTTGATGGTTTATATGTTCATCGTTAGTGGTACTAGGTGAATATGTTTATCGTTTCAATTCGATTGTCTATGGTCGGTTGTCACCGGTTCATGGTATGACGGTGAATGTCAAATATATAATAGGAATTAATCGGTAAAAGTGTTTAGAAACGGTTGGTGGTACCACGTTTTCATTCACATAGGCATAATTGGTAATTGGGTAATCAAGCAAACTAATTGTTGGGGAGATTTTCTAGGCATTGGTGGTACCGGCTTGGGTAATTAAACTAGCAACTTAGGTGTTTGGGTGATTTGCGAGCGGTTGGTGGTACCACGCGAGCATTTTTATCCTTTCACGATTATCTTGTCAACTCTAAAGAATTTGATCTTTAACGTGTGCAATCATAGCTGAAGTCAAGTGGATTCGAAGTGGATGATCTTTATTTACATTGTCTGAACTTTCTTTACTTTTAATTGTCTTGTCATTTCAATTTCTTTAATTTCAAATTGTCAAAGTTAGGTAGCAATTCGGCTACGGTTCCATCCTTTTTCTAAAACTACTTTAGCAAACAATTATTTCAAAACCAATCCCTGCGAACGATCTCGGACTTACTACTTACTATACTATATGCGATCAGGTCCACTGCCTGAAAGTGTGTAGTAGTCGGTTTTTAGTGGGTACTTGTTTATAAATTTTACAAACTCGATTTCACACATCAGTATTTTAGTCTTTTTCTTACCATAGAACCAAAAATGTATTTAAATCAAAACCTTTTAAATGTAGTTAAATCAAAGTCTTTTCATCTATCATATTTAAGAACCCAAAAGTAAATCAAATCAGATCAAAACTCAACCAAACCAAATCAAATTAAAACCTCAAAACCTTATCATTAAAAAAAAATCAATCAATTAATCTAGAAATCACTTTGACTATATGTATATCATGAATATTTAGATACAGATATAAATCTAAAACCAATCTATCTATATATATATATATAAATATATACATAGCAAATATCGATTACAAATTAGAACAATGGTGGTGGTTGAACATGGTGCTGGACAGCGTGGCGGTATCGGCGTTGCTGGTGGTGGGAAACTGGGAATGTAAAGAATGGCGGTGGAGATTGTAATGGTGTCTAATCTTCATTATGATTCCAAATAAGAAAAATAAATAAATGGTATTATATGTATTTCATATAACCGATATAAAAGAAGATAGTGTAATTATTTTAATAGTTTAGGTAGATGTTGCAAATTAAATTTATTAATTATATTATAGGTATTTCAAGTAAATATTATAGGTATTTTAATAAAGATCTTTAAAATATGAATAAAAAAAGAGGGTATTTTAAGATTATCAACAAATTAGTTATAATAAAATTAAAGAAACTATATGTTTTATAATATAATAAAAATAAATCTTTCCAGGATAATAGAAAAATTGATAGTTTGACTATCATCTTTACACATATTTATCAAGTTATGTAGCTAAAAATCGTCATTATATTTGTGTAGGTGGGTTAAGAAACATTTTTGTTAGGTCGAAAACGACCAAGTATAATTTGTCCAGGAAATAGTTGAAGTCCAGTGAAAAATACTTGTACAGAATTCTGAAACATCTCAGTTTCAGAATATTCACTTAGCTTCACTTCAGTTTAGATCAGCCTCAAACTGAAACTATTCATCTGAAGTCGAAGACTGAAGACTGAAGAAAGGGAATCTGTAAGTCCCAACTCAATAGATGGTACTACTGAAGACACCTCTATGTCGATGGTGGAGTTACTTTGCAATATATGCACTGAACTGGAGACGACCAGTTGCAGTGTGTATATACCAAGTTCTAGATAGATTACTTATTTAAATGACAATAAGTAAAGAACAATGCAATAATACAAATACTTGTAAGATAAATTGATGAGACAATATGTAATTTTCAATGTGTAATTTATTTATTGATGTTAAATAAATTACAAGGTTGTTGCGGAACCAAGATAATACAAGAATGTAAATATCCTAACAACCTATGAAATACAATTGATCTACACTCGGAATTTCTCAAAACAATCGAAACACTTAAAGTTGTGAAATGTTCTTTTTAGCGATTGAGAGAATATTGCACAAGTTCACCAAGAATATTGCAGGTATGCAAAGTGTGAAATCTATCGAAGTGTATTCGAAGAAGCCTTTCGATAGAAGGGATATTCTTGGTTGTGCAATGACTTGTATTTATAGGCAAAGTTAACATTGGGATGTTAACTTTGGCAGTACAAATGTGGTTGAGAGCATTTAAGGAATAACATTTAATTCCTTAAAAAGCAGTGTAAAGTCGCATGATAAAGCAACTTTACTTAACCACCTTTATGTACCTTTTTGCAATTAAATAATAAGATAAATCTTATTATCCGGGTAAAGGTACATAAAGCATAAAAGTCAATTCCTCGTAATCAGTGTAAAGCTTTGTAAGGGCTTTCCACTGATGGTCTCCAGTTTGTAACTGACTAGAATGTCAACTGGACTTCGCTGCCATTGCCATTCTCTATCTTCCATTTGTTGTCTTCGACTTCAACTGGAATGATTCTTCAACTGGTCAGTTCTCAACTGGAGGAAGTCTTCAGTTGCGTTGACTGTATGGTGCAACTGGACTTCAATATATTTCTCGACAAATCATCTGGGTCTCCAGTTTCACTGGACAGTTTCACTGGGTCTCCATGTGCAACTGGAGACTGGCCAGTTTACCAGTAAGCTGGTCCTAACAAATTCCCCCTATTTGTCTAGAAATATTGCCAAGTCTTTTTCTAGTTCTTGTATCTGTACAAGTGTGAACTGGAAGGACTTGTTCGATTTAAATCTATCTAAGTTTCCAAGGCATTTTTATAGATCAATAAATGCCTTAGGTTTTTCTTTTAGGTTTGTTAGATTTTAATCTATTATCTACCTTGTGGTTACAAACTGGTAACTTCATTTATACAAGGGAATGAAATTTATACAAGTTACAGAATGTAAATACAAATACAAGTAGATAACTGAAGAGAAAGAACTTAATGAGATGGCCCTTCGCCAGTTCTTCTTCTCTTGGTCACTGAAGAGATAGGCTGAGAGTCTTCAGGGTCAATATTCAGCTTTTGCTCCAGGTTTTCTTTATGTTGAATCTTGCCCTTTAAGAAGTTCACCCATGCTTTCTCAAACCTATTCTTTTGTGCCTTCGCATCCAACACATTCACCATCTCCACCCATTCACTGAACCCATACTGCATTGCACCAGGATTGTCAGTTTTAACCAGTGGCCCTCTGGTATAACTAACTTCAACTTGAAAGACTTTGGTGCCTGGCTTGATTGTTACATTGACACCATTGATAGTACCACTATGTCTTCTGGTTGACATGATCTGGGAGTAATAGCTTCTTGCTTCAGATTCATTTGTTATTTTTATACTCCCAGCACCAGCAGCCAGTACAGCGGACTTGATGTCTTCATTTGATACCTCGCCAGTTGGTTCAACAAATGTGCTAAGGTTAGTATCTCTTGTCAGTGGTCTTCTTGGTTGAGGAATCCTTCTTGGTGGATTCAATACCTTCTTCACAACCTTCTTAACATTTGCAATTCTTTTAAGAATCCCACTGGCCCTAATCTCCTTAGCCTTCTCCACTGATATGTTTAAACTTCTGGCATCAAATTTAGCTTCATCCTCAGGATAATGTCTGTCCAGTTCAACATCCAGCATTTCTTTCAACTGGTCAACTATCCTGGGATCATTTTTGATTCTGGCATACTCCTCCTTAGTGATACCCAAAAGATTGGCATCACTCATATCAAGCAACTTGATCTGTGCAAGATGTGCCCTGGCTTCAACCTGGTTTCTTTGTTTCATCTTCTTTCTTTCTTTAATATCATTGCCAAGTCTAGCCAGTCTTCTGCTATCACTATCTGAAACTGGAGGAAGTACATCAGCATTGCCAGTTTCTAACATTACATCAGTGGCCGGCTGGGCAGATGCATCACCAGCTAAACCTTTTCCCTTATCCAACACATTCCCCCTAACATCTTGCTCACCAGCTTTAGTACTGGCAGCTACAACCATTTCCATACCAGCTTGTCTTCCAGTTGGAGTTCTTCCAGATGCAACTGGTGCAAGAACTGCACTACTTTCCCCCTTGGCAGCATCTAGACCTGCCCTAATCACTTCCCATTCAGAATGGTGAGCTGGCAACCGGTCAAGAGGCTGCCATGATTGCATGTTCTTGCATTATTTGAAGATTGTGCACATCATCCTGAAAGATCTCCACAAATGGTTGGTGTCCTTTGACTGGGTCAAAACATTTGCACTAACTTGTTCTTGACCAGTTTTTAGTTCATTTAAAATTTTGGAGTCTTCATCCAAACCAGAGACAACCTTATCCTTCACTTCATCATCCTTCTTCTTCAAATTCTCTACTTCAGTTGTCAGTCTATCTAAAGATTGAGCATGTAGAGATACCTGGGTGTTCAAATTCTCAATGCTGCCTCTCAACTGGTTGATCTCACTGGTGAGTGGGGCCAGAAACCTGAGGAGTGGCCAGCTTGGTGATCTCAGACATCACCCTTTCAATCAATTGTGCTTCTCTAGCACCCAGCGTATCCTCTATCTTCTGACCAACTGAAGTCATCAACTGCTCTCCAAGTTCAGTTACATTTAGGCCAGGTTTTTCAATCAGTTCCTTTACCTGCCTTTCAATCTCTTTCAAATCAACTTCTGATGTTCTGACAGTGTTTCCCAGCAAGTTGGAGATTGAGGTTGTAACTTTGGACTGAGTGAGGTCAAAGGCTTCCTTTAAAGTACCAGCCAGATTGTTGCAGCCAGTGACCAACTCATTCAGCTTGTTGAACACCAAGTCTTCATTTGATGAAAACTTGTTTATCCCCAGATTAACCACCTTAATATTTGTCAAGTGATCCTTGTGGTATCTGGAGAAAGACTTGGTGTTTTTGTCAAGTGTCTTCTGAATCTCTCCACCCTGGTTAGAAGGTTTTGGAGATCGGCTTGAATTGAGACAACTTGACTGTCCAGTGACGAAGGAGAAGGTGTCACTGGACCAGCAGCAGTTACTACTGGAGCAACTGGAGGAGGTAAACTTAAAGAAGTCTCCCCAGTTGTCATACCAGCAGTTGAAGATATAATAGGAGTGGTGGATGAAGAAAGGACTGGAAAATCAAAGTGTTGTTCATGCTGAGAATGCTCAGGTGTGAACAACGGCGGCGGTGGGGGTGGCATTTCTCGAGCAAGTGAGAATTTCCCAGTTGGTGAAGGAGCGGTATAAGTTGGGAATGGTATTTCAGTATGCACATTTTCTTGGAGTGGTGAAAGTGAAATTGATGTGTTTGGAAGCGAGACTGGAGATGAAGGGTTTTGATCTGGTACAGCAGAATCAAAAATCTCCAAGTCTGTTTCAGTACCTTCAGAATCCGAAGATTCTATAAGGATTTCCTCGTCATTAACTTTCATGTCCAGATCCATGAATGTAACTGAGGGCTGACCAGAAGGGTCAGTCTCCAGATGACCTTCCCCAGTTTCCTGGATGGGTGCATCTGTTGGAGGATCAGATACCGAGGTATCTTCACCAGGGATAGATGTGATTGGAGTTGCTTCAGTTATGGTTGCTCTATACTCAACCACAACATTAGACGAACTGGAGGGTCCCTCATTATTTTGAGGCCCGCCCAGTTGTCTTTCTGACTCACCTTCCATAGGTGCATCAGTTGAAGCGAATGCCAGTTGCATTCGTTCTGGAATTTCGACCTCTCCAGCTTCAGATACCAGAGAGTCTAAATTCCTCAACATATCTGGAGCAGTGTACGGTGAATCTGTACTTTTATATGCTTCACTACCCAGAATATGTTTAAAACAGAGAGAGAGAAACCTTGAGAAGGGGATACAAACACCCCTTGTGCCCTTCAGCTTTTGTACTAGGCTTCTAAATAAGATATCTGCAAAGTCTACTCTCAATCCATTCCACAAGCAGTAAGCCATTTCTGCTTGTGAGGAGTTGATCTGGTCAAGACCACCAGAACTCCCACCCATACTCTCCACCAGGTGGATGAAAAAATACCTCCATGAAGGTGTAAGACCCTTCATGGTCATCGCACCCTTCGTTTTTGTAACACCCGTCGTTTAAAAATATGGGTTTTCAAAACTTTTCACCTACCGGTGTTAAATTGCGGAAGTAAAGACTGTAAAGTCAAAACCGATAAAAACATTTCGGTTGCTGCATTTATTTGGTGTTACATGCCATATCAAACAATAGTTCAAATGAAAACCCAACGGTTGCCCAACATAAAACAACCGTTCACATGTCACAACATAAATTCGACATTAAGTACGAAATGTAAATAAATGTCTAAGCAAAGAATCGTCTATGGATAACTAAGGCTCCTTCAATGAATCTACCCAAGCTCACACATCCTTCGTCTAATTCCATCAAGCTAAACCTGAGGGAACAACCACATTAAAGAAGCAAGTGTTAGCTATAAGAATAGCTAAGTAAGATAACACTTAAGTAAAAGCATTTGTCCAATTAAAACAATCTTCATTATTAGACAAGTTTTATTAGGCACAACACACATCACACGTTCACACATATACTACATTTCGACTTCATATTAATTAGGATAATCATCCTAAATGTGCCTATCCTGCATTAGTTCACACATTGTCACACGTATCTTTGTTAACTGCATATAAGTGTGCCCTGCATCACACCCAACTGGATGATCAGTCAAAAGACTACTCATCTTACGTCGTTAAGGAGTGGCAAGCCAATCCAAGAGTGATCCGTATGTGGAGGTTGGTCAAACCTCTCGTATTACTCGCCCTGCGTTATAAAGACCATGTTGCGAGGAGCCACCCAAGCAACAACTGCATCTACGCACTCATCCGGCTTAAGACAAGTACGGGTTAAGCTTAACACTTTCCCTGCATTAGTTTTATGAGCTCAATTTCACACATATAGATTGGGTCCCTGAAACCCAACGGTTGCCCAACATAAAACAACCGTTCACATGTCACAACATAAATTCGACATTAAGTACGAAATGTAAATAAATGTCTAAGCAAAGAATCGTCTATGGATAACTAAGGCTCCTTCAATGAATCTACCCAAGCTCACACATCCTTCGTCTAATTCCATCAAGCTAAACCTGAGGGAACAACCACATTAAAGAAGCAAGTGTTAGCTATAAGAATAGCTAAGTAAGATAACACTTAAGTAAAAGCATTTGTCCAATTAAAACAATCTTCATTATTAGACAAGTTTTATTAGGCACAACACACATCACACGTTCACACATATACTACATTTCGACTTCATATTAATTAGGATAATCATCCTAAATGTGCCTATCCTGCATTAGTTCACACATTGTCACACGTATCTTTGTTAACTGCATATAAGTGTGCCCTGCATCACACCCGACTGGATGATCAGTCAAAAGACTACTCATCTTACGTCGTTAAGGAGTGGCAAGCCAATCCAAGAGTGATCCGTATGTGGAGGTTGGTCAAACCTCTCGTATTACTCGCCCTGCGTTATAAAGACCATGTTGCGAGGAGCCACCCAAGCAACAACTGCATCTACGCACTCATCCGGCTTAAGACAAGTACGGGTTAAGCTTAACACTTTCCCTGCATTAGTTTTATGAGCTCAATTTCACACATATAGATTGGGTCCCTGCATTCCCAAACATTCACACACATATAGTCTAGGTAACACACATTCCTAGACATTCATACACTTTAACTTCATTACGTTTGGATCCTTAAACGTGCAAGTGACATAGTAACCTAGCAAGTCTAGTGAACTAGGCGTACAAGTCAAGCATGCATATCACACATCAACTTCATTTCTATATATCATGCATATCAAGATACTTCATTAAACTACATCAACTGCATAGCTACATACTACATTAAGCAATACTACATTACACTACAATAGGGACTGCATCTCAGGTCTCATGGTCAACTGCATAACCCATAATACCTCCCAAGTAACCCATATGCCCACATGCAATATAAAGATACCGAATGGAAGTGTTTACGATTTGAAACCAGCTTTTAGTTGATCCCCCAGCGTGTCAAAGTAGTGTATCTTACCTGGTAGTAGTGTACGCGCGCAAACAAAAAGCTAACAGTGCTTAATAGTAATCCCCGACACCTATCGTACATTAACATATAAAATATAAGTCATTTGGGACCTTATCGAACTTAGTTTTGTTCTTAAACCTCACTTTAGCTTCAAAACGAATTTAACCAACGAATTTGGCTTCAAACGAAGATAAACTTCGTTTGCCAAACGAATTTAGACCTCATAAAACGAATTTAGGTTAACTGGAACGAATTTAGACTTTCCTTAACAAACGAATTTGAACTTCATATGAGCAAACGAATTTGAGTTTCATTTTGACAAACGAACATAAGCTCCTATCAAACGAAGTTAGTTCCAAATGATTTTAGGCTGTCAACATCAAACGAATTTGGCCTCGAACGAAGTTAAACTTCGTTGGGGCAAACGAATTTAGATTTGCAGGAACGAATTTGGCATCAGCAAACGGATTTAAGCTTATTTTCGACCAGAATTCATAAAACGACTTCGTTCTTCATTTTTTCCAGAAATCAATCAACTTTGGCTTCACCCAAAACATGTTTTTGACATACAAAGACCTCTTTTGATCATCAAGATCGATTACAAACTCGTTTGACATCGTTTAGAACATTAATTGACCAAAACACCACATAAACCCTAATTCTTTGCAAAACTCCTTTTTAATCAGATCTGGTTCCTTATTAAACAACTTCTAAATCTGAAAATACCATCTATAATTCAGTGATTACCTGCTTGGCTAGATGATCGATCAATTCCAACACCAAAACATCCAATTGCTTGACCAAAAACTTGATTAATTGCTTTAGAATTCAAGAAAGGCTTTGATAGGCTTTGTGTTTGTCTTTTAATTATGTTTAGGCTGGAAACTAACCCTAGATTAGGCTAATCCCACCCTAAACCCGTTTTTGACTTTACCCATATGTCAAGACTAGTCCCTAGACTTCCAAATCCTTCATTATTGGTCACAAACTACATTATTGACCATATACAACATTATCCCTTCATTAAATGTCACTTCATAGACATAAACCTTCGTATTTCACACATTTATACTACATTAACATTTAGGTTTTCAAACCTCACACATAACACACATTAACTACGTATATGCATATATTCACACTAGACTTAACGACACACATGAGGTTGACTTAACAGCGTTAGTCAAATCTTAAAGAAAAGTTTGGGATGTTACAATTACCTCCCCCTTAAGAGGATTCTGTCCCCGGAATCTCATCATTAAGGAACAACTCGGATAATTCTCCTTCATTACTGCTTCAGTTTCCCAAGTCAAGCTTTCTCCATGATTATGCTTCCACTTTATCAAGACAAGATCTATCACTTTCCTGCGTAACTTCTTTTGCTTCCTTCCAAGTATTGCCACTGGTTCTTCAACCATTTTCTTCATTGGGTCAATGCTCACATCTTGAATTGGAATCACACTTGACTCCTCGGCTAAACACTTCCTTAGGTAGGATACATGAAAGGTGTTGTGAATTCCATCCAATTCTGGAGGTAATTCCAACTGATATGCTACATCCTTAATGCGTTTCAAGATTTTAAAAGGTCCAATAAATCTTGGACTCAACTTGCCCTTCTTTCCAAATCGGATTACTCCTTTCCATGGTGACACTTTCAGCATCACTAAGTCACCTACATTAAACTCCATTGGTCTCCTTTTCTTATCTGCATAAGTTTTCTGCCTTTCTCTGGCCACACGTAAAGCTTCTTTAGCTACATTAACTTTCTCAGCGGAGATTTCAATAATTTCGGGACCGGTTAACTGCTTTTCACCGGGCTCCATCCAACAACTTGGAGTCCTACATCTCCTTCCATATAACATTTCAAATGGTGGCATTCCAATACTTGCATGGTGACTATTATTATAAGCAAATTCAATCAACTTCAAGTGTTCATCCCATGCTCCACCATAGTCTAGTACACACGTTCTCAACATATCCTCTAAGGTTTGGATGGTTCTCTCACTTTGCCCATCAGTTTGAGGATGATAGGCGGTACTCAAGTTCACTCTAGTACCCAATTCTCGTTGAAGACCCTTCCAAAATTTAGACACAAATCTAGTGTCCCTATCCGAGACAATAGACAATGGAACTCCATGTTTCGAGACAACTTCATCTATATACATCTTTGCCATCTTCTTTAAAGGCACATCTTGTCGGGTAGCTAGAAAATGAGCACTCTTCGTCAATCTATCTACAATCACCCAAATCATATCATTCCCTTTCGGCGTTTTCGGTAGCTTCGTTACAAAGTCCATCGTGATATGATCCCATTTCCACTCGGGAACGTCTAATTGATGCAACAAACCATACGGCTTTTATGGTCCGTTTTCACACGTGCACATGTCAAACACTTTGCTACAAAATGAGCTACTTCACCTTTAATATCCGGCCACCAATAAATCGGCTTCAAATCTGCATACATTTTGGTGACACCGGGATGCATCGAATACCTACTTCTATGAACCTCTTCAAGGATCAACTCTCGGTTACCACCAAGCAGTGGCACCCAAATACGACCCTTGTATGTTTTAAACCCACGGCTATTAGTCTCCATCACAAGTCGTTTCTTCTTCCCAATACTCTCTTTATCAATATTATCCTTCATTAATGCCATCTCTTGTGCTTCTTTAATTCGATCTAATAGACCCGACTTGGCTTGAACTTGCATGCTCATCAACTTACAAGAAGAGCTTTGCACTTTCCTACTTAGTGCATCCGCCACTACATTGGCTTTACCCGGATGGTATTTGATTTCACAATCATAGTCTTTAAGTAATTCCATCCACCTTCTTTGTCTCACATTCATCTCCTTTTGAGTAAACATATATTGTAAACTCTTATGGTCGGTGAAAAGTGTGCATTTAGTACCATATAAGTAATGTCTCCATAATTTCAATGCAAACACAACCGCCGCTAGCTCAAGATCATGGGTAGGGTAATTCTTCTCATGAGGCTTCAACTGACGTGAAGCATAGGCAATCACTTTGTCTCTCTGCATTAAGACACAACCCAAACCCATAATAGAAGCATCGCTATATACCACTAAATCATCAGTACCTTCAGGCAAGGCAAGGATAGGAGCTTCACACAACTTCTTTTTCAATGTTTGGAATGCATTTTCCTGCTTTTCAGTCCACTCGTACTTCACACCCTTCTTTGTTAATTCCGTCATAGGCTTGGCTATTCGGGAAAAATCCTGAATAAACCTTCTATAATATCCAGCCAAACCAAGAAAACTCTTAATCTCGGTAGGAGTCTTTGGCTGCTCCCACTTTGAAACAGCTTCAATCTTTGAAGGATCTACTTTAATACCTTCTGATGTAATAACATGACCCGGAAACTGCACTTCTCGGAGCCAAAACTCACATTTAGAAAACTTTGCGTACAACTTCTTCTCCCTCAACACCTCCAAAACTGCTTTCAAATGTTCACGGTGTTCATCCTCTGACTTAGAATAGATCAAAATATCGTCAATAAACACAATAACAAAATGATCCAGAAAGGGGCGGCATACCCGATTCATTAAGTCCATAAACGCGGCTGGAGCATTGGTCAACCCAAATGGCATGACCAAGAACTCATAATGACCATATCTAGTCCGGAAAGTTGTCTTTGCTACATCTTCCTTCTTTACCTTCAACTGATGATAGCCGGACCGCAAATCAATCTTTGAAAAATACGAAGCACCATGTAGTTGATCAAAAAGATCATCAATTCTCGGGAGAGGATACTTGTTCTTGACCGTTCGTTTGTTCAACTCACGATAGTCAATACACATGCGCATCGATCCATCCTTCTTCTTAACAAAGAGAACCGAAGCTCCCCAAGGCGAGGAACTAGGTTGTATGAACCCCTTGTCAAGTAACTCCTGAAGTTGCGTCATTAATTCCTTCATTTCTGTAGGAGCTAATTGTAACACCCGTTTCGTAAAAATATGGATTTCCAAAAATTTTGCCTAACGGCGTTAAATCATGCGGAAACGATTTAGGAAAATACTCAACTAAGGAAAACAGTTGAGAAAACATAAGTGGTGTTACTAATAGCATCAAATCAGTAATAAAAGAAATCCATAAGATTGCCCAACATAAAGCAATCATAACATAGTCATTACATAAGTTCCATAAAGGAAATCAATAACATAAGGTCTATGCGAAGCTATTGGGTAAACTAAAGCCAGCTTGATCATCTACCCGTCTCTCGCCACAGCTTCACACGTCATCTTACTGCCTAACCTGAGGGGTGTCAACACATTAAAAGAAACAAGTGTTAGCTATAAAGCTAAGTAAGATAACACCAGGTTTAAGCAAACATTTCATCCATTTAAATCGTCACTTTAAAGCATTACGTCATTTTAATTAGGCATTCATACCACCGTATAAACGTATCCACATCACATATAAGCATAGAGTTCATGACCCTAAGTGTGCCTAATTAATTCCGTCATTTCATCTCATCTCATTAGGTTGTGACTAGGTCACCGTTAAGTTGTAACTGAAGTTACCATTAAGGAAAGACAATGTCGATCCATGAGTAGCACGTTATGTTCATGACATTAGGTGGGTCATCAGGCCACCCGAAACTACTCGCCACATATGACTTGTTGCAAGGAACCACCCGAGCAACCATTTTAACATACCTATAACCACCGTAAGGCATGACGTACCTATTACCACCGTAAGGCACAGGTTATGCATAACACTTAACATCTAATTAGCTCGAGCATTTATCGTATTTAGTTTAGATTTCCACCTTTAACCTAAACTAATCCATACTATCATCTTTTCACGTTAGGGCCCTTAAAACGTGCACGTGTCATGGCAACCTAAAAAGGTCTAGTGTTCTAGATGAACAAGCCACATATACATGCACATAACAACATTACAACATATCATTAACCACCGTTCATCATAACATATCATATCGTAAACATATCATTAACCACCGTTCATCATATCATATCATATCATAAACATATCATTAACCACCGTTCATCATATCATATCATAAACATATCATTAACCACCGTTCATCATATCATATCATAAACATAACTACGGGGAGACATTTTAGGCATAGGCATCGTCATCATTATTCCCCGAGTACCTCCCATGTCAACCCAACCACATTATAGGTTATACATTACCGTTATGGAGGTTATAGTTTATGAAACCATTTTCGTTGCACCCTCAGCGTGACAAAAGTAGTGTATCTTACCTCGTAGTAGTGTATGCGCGTAACAACAGCTAGTAGTGCTTAACAGTATTCCCCGACACCTATCGTACATTAACATATAGGGTATAAGTCATTAGGGACGTTAAACGGACTTTCGTACGACCTAAGTACCCTACAGGCCTTACGAAGATGACCTGCAGTTTACTTCTTACGAATTTAGACATCTTTAGTTTCAAACGAAGTTAGAAAGCTTCAAACGAACTTAGGCTTTGTGTCAAACGAATTTAGACATCTTTAGTTTCAAACGAAGTTAGAAAGCTTCAAACGAACTTAGGCTTTGTGTCAAACGAATTTAGACATCTTTAGTTTCAAACGAAGTTAGAAAGCTTCAAACGAACTTAGGCTTTGTGTCAAACGAATTTAGTCATTTCCCAAACGAAGTTAAACCACTCCAAACGAACTTAAAGTTCGTTGGATAGCTGCTGATCTCAGAAAACGAATTTAAGACACAATTTCGCCCAGAATTCATCAAACATATCATATCGTAAACATATCATTAACCACCGTTCATCATATCAAATCATAACATATCATATCGTAAACATATCATTAACCACCGTTCATCATATCAAATGCATATCATCGCATATCATATCATAAACATATCATTAACCACCGTTCATCATATCATATCATAAACATATCATTAACCACCGTTCATCATATCATATCATAAACATATCATATCGTAAACATATCATATCATAAACATATCATATCATAAACATATCATATCATAAGCATATCATATCATAAACATATCATATCGTAAACATATCATTAACCACCGTTCATCATATCAAATCATAAACATATCATATCATAAACATATCATATCATAAACATATCATATCATAACATATCATATCATAACATATCATATCGTAAACATATCATATCATAAACATATCATATCATAAACGTATCATATCATAACATATCATATCATAAACATATCATATCATAACATATCATATCGTAAACATATCATTAACCACCGTTCATCATAACATATCATATCGTAAACATATCATATCATAAACATATCATATCATAAACCACCGTTCATCATATCATATACATATCATATCGTAAACATATCATATCATAAACATATCATATCATAAACATATCATATCATAAACATATCATATCGTAAACATATCATATCATAAACATATCATATCGTAAACATATCATATCGTAAACATATCATTAACCACCGTTCATCATATCAAATCATAAACATATCATATCATAAACATATCATATCATAAACATATCATATCATAACATATCATATCGTAAACATATCATTAACCACCGTTCATCATATCAAATCATAAACATATCATATCATAAACATATCATATCAAACATATACGGACTTAGAGTTTCAAACGAAGTTAGAAAGCTTCAAACGAACTTAGGCTTTGTGTCAAACGAATTTAGTCATTTCCCAAACGAAGTTAAACCACTCCAAACGAACTTAAAGTTCGTTGGATAGCTGCTGATCTCAGAAAACGAATTTAAGACACAATTTCGCCCAGAATTCATAAAACAATGTGTTCTTCGATTTTTCCAGAAATCAATCGACTTAGGCTGTTTCCAAAACATGTTTTTGACACATACAAACATATTTTGATCATAATGATCGATTACAAACTCGTTTAACACCATTATGAACATCAATTGACCAAAACACATAATAAATCCTAATTCTTTCAAAACTTCTTTTAAAATCAGTTTTGATTCAAATAGAAACATCTTTTGATCTGAAATATAGCCAACGAATCATTGATTACCTGTAGCAAACGATGGCCAATTCGATTCAATACAAAAACACCCAATTGATTGACCAAAACTTGGAGATTCCTTAAGAAATCGATCAGGGAATTGAAGGAACTGTATGTGTGTGCTTAGGAAATGTAATTAGGCTGCAAAACAATGAGATTAGGCTTAACCTAATCCCTAATCCCGTTTTTCAAGTTTCACTTATGTCAATTTTAGTCCCTGGACTTCATATTAGCTTTATTTCGCATTTAAACACCTATTGGGGATACATACAACACACCAAAGCACTTTCGCACACTACATAGGCCTTTTACACATCATTTAATCCACTTTATTGTCACTCATTAAAGATAATTAAATCTCACATATAGGGCACATAACACACATATTTCCACATAAACATATCACGGACTTAGAATTTGACCTAACGACGTTAGTCAACATATACGTTTAAGTTTTGGGATGTTACAATTACCTCCCCCTTAAGAGGATTCCGTCCCCGGAATCACTTCAACATCAAAAAGGTGGGGATAGGTCTCCCGCATTACGGACTCGGTCTCCCAAGTCATACTTTCGCCGTGATTGTGTTTCCACTTTATGAGAACTAGATCGATAGTCTTTCGTCGTAACTTCTTTTGTTTCCTTCCCAATATAGCAACAGGTTCATCGACAATCTGCTTGTTGGGATTAATACTTACGTCCTCGAGTGGAATGACATCCGTTTCATTCGCATAGCACTTACGTAGGTAACACACATGAAATGTGTTGTGAATTCCATTAAGTTCTGGAGGTAAGTCCAGCTTAAATGCCTGTTCATTAACCTTCTTAATGATCTTAAAAGGTCCAATGAATCTGGGGCTTAATTTTCCACGTTTTCCAAACCGTAATACACCTTTCCAAGGCGACACTTTGAGTAAAACCATTTCGCCTTCTTTAAAATCGAACGGCCTCCTTTTCTTATCAGCATATGACTTTTGCCTTTCGCGAGCAACACGTAAGGCTTTCTTTGCAACATTAACTTTATCGGCCGTAATTTGTACCACTTCGGGTCCAGCAAATTGCTTTTCCCCGGGCTCCAACCAACAACTAGGAGTCCGACACTTCCTACCATATAACATCTCATAAGGTGGCATTCCAATGCTCGCATGATAACTATTGTTATACGCAAACTCAATAAGAGGTAGGTGTTTATCCCACGAACCACCATAATCCATTACACAAGCTCTGAGCATATCTTCGAGCGTTTGAATAGTCCTTTCACTTTGCCCATCGGTTTGCGGATGGTAGGCTGTGCTCAGACGAACTTGCGTACCAACTTCCCGTTGAAAACTCTTCCAAAAGTTGGAAACGAATCGAGCATCACGATCTGACACAATCGATATCGGAACACCATGTTTAGAAACCACTTCATCAATATACAACGTAGCGAAGTTCTCCATAGGAGCAGTCTCACGAACTGGGAGAAAGTGAGCACTCTTCGTTAATCGATCGACAATAACCCATATCATATCGTAAACATATCACGGACTTAGAATTTGACCTAACGACGTTAGTCAACATATACGTTTAAGTTTTGGGATGTTACAATTACCTCCCCCTTAAGAGGATTCCGTCCCCGGAATCACTTCAACATCAAAAAGGTGGGGATAGGTCTCCCGCATTACGGACTCGGTCTCCCAAGTCATACTTTCGCCGTGATTGTGTTTCCACTTTATGAGAACTAGATCGATAGTCTTTCGTCGTAACTTCTTTTGTTTCCTTCCCAATATAGCAACAGGTTCATCGACAATCTGCTTGTTGGGATTAATACTTACGTCCTCGAGTGGAATGACATCCGTTTCATTCGCATAGCACTTACGTAGGTAACACACATGAAATGTGTTGTGAATTCCATTAAGTTCTGGAGGTAAGTCCAGCTTAAATGCCTGTTCATTAACCTTCTTAATGATCTTAAAAGGTCCAATGAATCTGGGGCTTAATTTTCCACGTTTTCCAAACCGTAATACACCTTTCCAAGGCGACACCTTGAGTAAAACCATTTCGCCTTCTTTAAAATCGAACGGCCTCCTTTTCTTATCAGCATATGACTTTTGCCTTTCGCGAGCAACACGTAAGGCTTTCTTTGCAACATTAACTTTATCGGCCGTAATTGTACCACTTCGGGTCCAGCAAATTGCTTTTCCCCGGGCTCCAACCAACAACTAGGAGTCCGACACTTCCTACCATATAACATCTCATAAGGTGGCATTCCAATGCTCGCATGATAACTATTGTTATACGCAAACTCAATAAGAGGTAGGTGTTTATCCCACGAACCACCATAATCCATTACACAAGCTCTGAGCATATCTTCGAGCGTTTGAATAGTCCTTTCACTTTGCCCATCGGTTTGCGGATGGTAGGCTGTGCTCAGACGAACTTGCGTACCAACTTCCCGTTGAAAACTCTTCCAAAAGTTGGAAACGAATCGAGCATCACGATCTGACACAATCGATATCGGAACACCATGTTTAGAAACCACTTCATCAATATGCAACGTAGCGAAGTTCTCCATAGGAGCAGTCTCACGAACTGGGAGAAAGTGAGCACTCTTCGTTAATCGATCGACAATAACCCATATCATATCGTGACCACGAGGCGTCCTCGGAAGTTTGGTCACAAAATCCATCGTAATGTGATCCCATTTCCACTCAGGGATCTCAAGTTGCTGAAACTTCCCGTAAGGCTTTTGATGTTCAGCTTTCACCTTCGCACACGTCAAACATTTCTGCACATACATCATCACATCGTTCTTAATACTGGGCCACCAATAAATAGGCTTCAAATCTGCATGCATCTTTGTGGCACCAGGGTGTACAGAATACTTAGTTTTGTGAGCTTCATCCATTACTAACTCACGATTGCCTCCATAGAGAGGAACCCATATTCTACCTTTGTAGGTTCGAAGGCCACGACTATTTTCTTCCATTTGGAGTCTGTTCTTCTTCTTTTTCCCAATAGACTCCGCTTTCACATTAGCATCCTTTAACGCTTCGATTTGAGCTAATCGAATAGGTTCCAGTAAATTCGACTCAATCTTTGTAATCATCGCACATAATCTACTTTTCGCATATCCTTTGCGGCTTAAGGCATCAGCAACCACATTAGCTTTGCCTGGGTGATATTTAATTTCACAATCGTAATCCTTTAATAACTCCATCCACCGCCGTTGTCTAACATTCATGTCCTTCTGAGTAAACACGTACTGTAAGCTCTTATGATCCGTATAAAGGGTACACTTTGTACCATACAGATAATGTCGCCACAACTTCAGAGCAAAAACAACCGCAGCCAGCTCAAGGTCATGAGTAGGATAGTTCCGCTCATGAGGCTTCAGCTGTCGAGAGGCGTAAGCGATAACTTTGTCTCGTTGCATTAGTACACACCCTAACCCCGTGATGGATGCGTCACTATAAACCACTAAATCATCTGTTCCTTCGGGTAAGGCTAAGACTGGAGCTTCACACAACTTCTTTTTCAACATTGTGAAGGCTTTCTCTTGAGCATCGGTCCACACAAACTTCACACCTTTCTTCGTTAATTCAGTCATTGGCTTGGCAATGCGCGAGAAATCCTGAATAAAACGTCGATAATAGCCAGCCAAACCGAGAAAACTCTTAATTTCAGTAGGAGACTTAGGCTGCTCCCACTTCGACACTGCTTCTATCTTCGAAGGATCTACTTTTATACCATCAGAGGAGACGACATGGCCGAGGAAATGAACTTCCTTTAGCCAGAACTCGCACTTGGAGAATTTAGCATATAGCTTTTTCTCTCTGAGGACTTGAAGGACAACTCTCAAATGCTCTCTATGTTCCTCTTCCGACTTTGAATACACAAGAATGTCGTCGATAAAAACAATAACGAAATGATCCAAAAATGGTCGACAGACACGGTTCATCAAATCCATAAACTTCGCTGGAGCATTTGTCAAACCGAATGGCATGACAAGGAACTCATAATGACCATAACGAGTTCGGAACGCTGTTTTGGCTACACTTTCTTCTTCAACCTTCAATTGATGATAGCCAGACCGTAAATCAATCTTTGAAAAATAAGAAGCACCTTGAAGTTGATCGAATAAATCATCAATACGAGGGAGTGGATATTTATTCTTCACCGTTCTTTTATTCAGCTCACGATAATCGATACACATACGCATGGATCCGTCTTTCTTCTTTACGAAAAGGATAGGAGCACCCCAAGGAGAGGAACTCGGACGAATGAAACCTTTATCTAAAAGTTCCTGAATTTGCGTCATTAACTCCTTCATCTCCGTCGGAGCTAATCGATAGGGAGCTTTGGCTACAGGAGTAGCACCAGGAATGAGATCAATCGAAAATTCAACCTCACGATCAGGAGGAAGACCTGGAAGATCTTCAGGGAAAACATCAGGAAACTCGGAAACAACTTCGACATCAGAGACTGTAGGCTTCACGATACGAGAATCGATGACATAAGCTAGAAAATGTGACTTAGTTTGCCGTATACAACGAAGCGCTTTCATCATCGAGATCACCTTAACATTTCCCGGCTTCTTGTCACCATAAACGCAGACACCTTTACCGTCGGGAGTAGCGATACGGACTATCTTTTTCGAACATAGGACGACAGCATCATTCTTAGACATCCAGTCCATACCAAGTACAACATCGAAACTAGGAATGGTAGCGGGTAACAGGTTAGCAGTAAATGAACGACCCTCTATTCTATCGGACAATCAGAATAACCTTCCCGAATAATAGACGTCGCACCATTAGCCACCTCTACTTCTATAGGGCACCGTAATGAACTAGTAGTCATGTCTAACTTAGGAGCAAACAGAGTAGACACAAAAGATTTGTTCGCACCAGAATCAAATAACACATTAGCAGGTTTGGAGTTAACAATAAGGGTAGCAGTAACTACCTGATCGTCGTCTTTTGCCTCCTCGGCCGTCATCTGAAAAGCACGGGCTTTGGCCTGGGAAGCTCCTGCCTTCTTTCCCTCATCTTTCTTCATCTGCGGGCAGTCTGCAATACGGTGCTTGGTGTCTCCACATTTATAACATCTAGCCTTGTCAGTGCATTGATCAATAGTATGACCCTGAGTTCCACACCTATTGCACCTGCGGGTCTTTGTAGAACACTGACCAGAATGGATAGATTTGCAGCCAGGGCACCATTTTCCTTCCTTGTCTGCCCTTCCCTTGTCAGAGGACGATGAAGATCCCTTAAATTTCTTACCAAAACGATTTGACCCACCAAACCTCCGTTTATTGCCAGTCTTCTTCTCATCTTCTTTCTTTTCAATTTTCTTATCCGCAGCAAAATCATCATCAAGCTTTTTGGATTCTTTGATTGCTTCAGTTAGGGTCTTATGCTGCCTACAAATACCTCGATAACTTGGAGGTAACCCATCGACATAGCAGGCGACTTGATCTGCATCAGTTCTGAATAGATGACCCACAAATTTCATCTTTTCCATAAAGGAGCGAGCATAATCATTGACTTTACCAATTTCAGCCGTCAAAGCACGAAACTCTTTTTCCATTTTTCTCTGCTCATGAACTCCAATATACTCTTCAATAAACTTCTGCTTGAAGGTAGCCCATGTGATAGCAGACACCATATCTGGAGTCATCGAAATAGTAATGCTCTTCCACCAATCTCGAGCACCTTCTTTCAACATTCTACTCGCACACAACACCTTTTTTATCCTCTGGACAGTCACAAGCTTCAAAGACCATCTCAGTATCATCAAGCCATTCCATGCAGCCTACTGCGTTAAGTGTTCCATTGAATTTCTGAGCTCCACACTTCTGGAAACTTTCGAACTTAAATCGAGGAGCTTGAACTACATTAGGAGGAGCCACATCAACATTAACAGGGGGAACGACAACATTATCCACTGGTGGCTCAATGTGGTGAGATGGCACTGAGTAGTTGCCATCAGTTCCTTCAGCATTCTCAGCAAGAGCGTTGTTCAGTTGTTCTTGAGTCTGTGCTAACTGGGCTTGGAGAGTCAGCACAAGATTGTACAGTTCAGCTGCATTAGGGATTTGCTCCACCACTGCTTCGTTAACTCTAGGTGGATTGCCGGGAGGTGGAGGCATAGGACCTAATGGGCTTGGCTGATTTACTTGCTGGGGGTTTCCTCGATTTCCATTCACGTTAGCTACAGTAGCAGTAGCAGCAGCATTAGTAGCAACTGCACCTGGATGGACAGGTGGAGTAACGCTGGCAGTTGCTCCGTCACGTTGGATGTTGCGGTTGCGAGTGTTAACCATTTTCCTTCAATAAAATGGTGGAGTCGATAAGCGCGAAATAAAACAAAAGTTCGTTGAGATAAGGCTAAATCATATCATCGTAACATAAACATCTCATAAGCCTTATCATACTCGCACTCATCCCAACCCATCCTACATCACATGTCATCACTAGCTAAGGCATCACGTACCTATTACCACCGTAGGCATGACGTACCTATTACCACCGTAAGGCATGACGTACCTATTACCACCGTAAGGCATGACGTACCTATTACCACCGTAAGGCATGACGTACCTATTACCACCGTAAGGCACGACGTACCTATTACCACCGTAAGGCATGACGTACCTATTACCACCGTAAGGCATGACGTACCTATTACCACCGTAAGGCATGACGTACCTATTACCACCGTAAGGCATGACGTACCTATTACCACCGTAAGGCATGACGTACCTATTACCACCGTAAGGCATGACGTACCTATTACCACCGTAAGGCATGACGTACCTATTACCACCGTAAGGCATGACGTACCTATTACCACCGTAAGGCACGATGTACCTATTACCACCGTAAGGCACGATGTACCTATTACCACCGTAAGGCACGAGGTACCTATTACCACCGTAAGGCACGACGTACCTATTACCACCGTAAGGCATGACGTACCTATTACCACCGTAAGGCATACGTACCTATTACCACCGTAAGGCATGACGTACCTATTACCACCGTAAGGCATGACGTACCTATTACCACCGTAAGGCACGACGTACCTATTACCACCGTAAGGCATGACGTACCTATTACCACCGTAAGGCATGACGTACCTATTACCACCGTAAGGCATGACGTACCTATTACCACCGTAAGGCATGACGTACCTATTACCACCGTAAGGCATGACGTACCTATTACCACCGTAAGGCACGACGTACCTATTACCACCGTAAGGCATGACGTACCTATTACCACCGTAAGGCATGACGTACCTATTACCACCGTAAGGCATGACGTACCTATTACCACCGTAAGGCATGACGTACCTATTACCACCGTAAGGCATGACGTACCTATTACCACCGTAAGGCACGACGTACCTATTACCACCGTAAGGCATGACGTACCTATTACCACCGTAAGGCATGACGTACCTATTACCACCGTAAGGCATGACGTACCTATTACCACCGTAAGGCATGACGTACCTATTACCACCGTAAGGCATGACGTACCTATTACCACCGTAAGGCATGACGTACCTATTACCACCGTAAGGCATGACGTACCTATTACCACCGTAAGGCACGACGTACCTATTACCACCGTAAGGCATGACGTACCTATTACCACCGTAAGGCATGACGTACCTATTACCACCGTAAGGCATGACGTACCTATTACCACCGTAAGGCATGACGTACCTATTACCACCGTAAGGCATGACGTACCTATTACCACCGTAAGGCATGACGTACCTATTACCACCGTAAGGCATGACGTACCTATTACCACCGTAAGGCATGACGTACCTATTACCACCGTAAGGCACGACGTACCTATTACCACCGTAAGGCATGACGTACCTATTACCACCGTAAGGCATACGTACCTATTACCACCGTAAGGCACGACGTACCTATTACCACCGTAAGGCATGACGTACCTATTACCACCGTAAGGCATGACGTACCTATTACCACCGTAAGGCATGACGTACCTATTACCACCGTAAGGCATGACGTACCTATTACCACCGTAAGGCATGACGTACCTATTACCACCGTAAGGCACGACGTACCTATTACCACCGTAAGGCATGACGTACCTATTACCACCGTAAGGCATGACGTACCTATTACCACCGTAAGGCATGACGTACCTATTACCACCGTAAGGCATGACGTACCTATTACCACCGTAAGGCATGACGTACCTATTACCACCGTAAGGCATGACGTACCTATTACCACCGTAAGGCATGACGTACCTATTACCACCGTAAGGCATGACGTACCTATTACCACCGTAAGGCATGACGTACCTATTACCACCGTAAGGCATGACGTACCTATTACCACCGTAAGGCATGACGTACCTATTACCACCGTAAGGCATGACGTACCTATTACCACCGTAAGGCATGACGTACCTATTACCACCGTAAGGCACGATGTACCTATTACCACCGTAAGGCACGATGTACCTATTACCACCGTAAGGCACGAGGTACCTATTACCACCGTAAGGCACGATGTACCTATTACCACCGTAAGGCACGATGTACCTATTACCACCGTAAGGCACGAGGTACCTATTACCACCGTAAGGCACGACGTACCTATTACCACCGTAAGGCATGACGTACCTATTACCACCGTAAGGCATGACGTACCTATTACCACCGTAAGGCATGACGTACCTATTACCACCGTAAGGCATGACGTACCTATTACCACCGTAAGGCACGATGTACCTATTACCACCGTAAGGCACGATGTACCTATTACCACCGTAAGGCACGAGGTACCTATTACCACCGTAAGGCACGATGTACCTATTACCACCGTAAGGCACGATGTACCTATTACCACCGTAAGGCACGAGGTACCTATTACCACCGTAAGGCACGACGTACCTATTACCACCGTAAGGCATGACGTACCTATTACCACCGTAAGGCATGACGTACCTATTACCACCGTAAGGCATGACGTACCTATTACCACCGTCAGGCATGACGTACCTATTACCACCGTAAGGCACCATCTATACGTACCTATTACCACCGTAAGGCACGATGTACCTATTACCACCGTAAGGCATGACGTACCTATTACCACCGTAAGGCATGACGTACCTATTACCACCGTAAGGCACGACGTACCTATTACCACCGTAAGGCATGACGTACCTATTACCACCGTAAGGCATGACGTACCTATAACCACCGTCAGGCATGACGTACCTATTACCACCGTAAGGCACCATCTATACGTACCTATTACCACCGTAAGGCACGATGTACCTATTACCACCGTAAGGCATGACGTACCTATTACCACCGTAAGGCATGACGTACCTATTACCACCGTAAGGCATGACGTACCTATTACCACCGTAAGGCATGACGTACCTATTACCACCGTAAGGCATGACGTACCTATTACCACCGTAAGGCATGACGTACCTATTACCACCGTAAGGCATGACGTACCTATTACCACCGTAAGGCATGACGTACCTATTACCACCGTAAGGCACGACGTACCTATTACCACCGTAAGGCATGACGTACCTATTACCACCGTAAGGCATGACGTACCTATTACCACCGTAAGGCATGACGTACCTATTACCACCGTAAGGCATGACGTACCTATTACCACCGTAAGGCATGACGTACCTATTACCACCGTAAGGCATGACGTACCTATTACCACCGTAAGGCATGACGTACCTATTACCACCGTAAGGCACGACGTACCTATTACCACCGTAAGGCATGACGTACCTATTACCACCGTAAGGCATGACGTACCTATTACCACCGTAAGGCATGACGTACCTATTACCACCGTAAGGCATGACGTACCTATTACCACCGTAAGGCATGACGTACCTATTACCACCGTAAGGCATTAGTAGCAACTACACCTGGATGGACAGGTGGAGTAACGCTGGCAGTTGCTCCGTCACGTTGGATGTTGCGGTTGCGAGTGTTAACCATTTTCCTTCAATAAAATGGTGGAGTCGATAAGCGCGAAATAAAACAAAAGTTCGTTGGGATAAGGCTAAATCATATCATCGTAACATAAACATCTCATAAGCCTTATCATACTCGCACTCATCCCAACCCATCCTACATCTCATGTCATCACTAGCTAAGGCATCCTACGAATACCTAGCATGCGCATCTTAAGTTTAAGTCCAAATCCTATGGTCAATAGGCCTTGGTTCACTTAAACTACTTCTCTGATACCAACTTGTAACACCCGTTTCGTAAAAATATGGATTTCCAAAAATTTTGCCTAACGGCGTTAAATCATGCAGAAACGATTTAGGAAAATACTCAACTAAGGAAAACAGTTGAGAAAACATAAGTGGTGTTACTAATAGCATCAAATCAGTAATAAAAGAAATCCATAAGATTGCCCAACATAAAGCAATCATAACATAGTCATTACATAAGTTCCATAAAGGAAATCAATAACATAAGGTCTATGCGAAGCTATTGGGTAAACTAAAGCCAGCTTGATCATCTACCCATCTCTCGCCACAGCTTCACACGTCATCTTACTGCCTAACCTGAGGGGTGTCAACACATTAAAAGAAACAAGTGTTAGCTATAAAGCTAAGTAAGATAACACCAGGTTTAAGCAAACATTTCATCCATTTAAATCGTCACTTTAACACATTACGTCATTTTAATTAGGCATTCACACCACCGTATAAACGTATCCACATCACATATAAGCATAGAGTTCATGACCCTAAGTGTGCCTAATTAATTCCGTCATTTCATCTCATCTCATTAGGTTGTGACTAGGTCACCGTTAAGTTGTAACTGAAGTTACCATTAAGGAAAGACAATGTCGATCCATGAGTAGCACGTTATGTTCATGACATTAGGTGGGTCATCAGGCCACCCGAAACTACTCGCCACATATGACTTGTTGCAAGGAACCACCGGAGCAACCATTTTAACATACCTATAACCACCGTAAGGCATGACGTACCTATTACCACCGTCAGGCACCATTTATACGTACCTATTACCACCGTAAGGCACGATGTACCTATTACCACCGTAAGGCATGATGTACCTATTACCACCGTGAGGCACAGGTTATGCATAACACTTAACATCTAATTAGCTCGAGCATTTATCGTATTTAGTTTAGATTTCCACCTTTAACCTAAACTAATCCATACTATCATCTTTTCACGTTAGGGCCCTTAAAACGTGCACGTGTCATGGCAACCTAAAAAGGTCTAGTGTTCTAGATGAACAAGCCACATATACATGCACATAACAACATTACAACATATCATTAACCACCGTTCATCATATCATACATATCATATCATAAACATATCATTAACCACCGTTCATCATAACATATCATATCGTAAACATATCATTAACCACCGTTCATCATATCATATCATATCATAAACCACCGTTCATCATATCATATCATAAACATAACTACGGGGAGACATTTTAGGCATAGGCATCGTCATCATTATTCCCCGAGTACCTCCCATGTCAACCCAACCACATTATAGGTTATACATTACCGTTATGGAGGTTATAGTTTATGAAACCATTTTCGTTGCACCCTCAGCGTGACAAAAGTAGTGTATCTTACCTCGTAGTAGTGTATGCGCGTAACAACAGCTAGTAGTGCTTAACAGTATTCCCCGACACCTATCGTACATTAACATATAGGGTATAAGTCATTAGGGACGTTAAACGGACTTTCGTACGACCTAAGTACCCTACAGGCCTTACGAAGATGACCTGCAGTTTACTTCTTACGAACTTAATTACACCTTACGAACTTAGTTCTTATCTTCGTTTCAATTGTTCTTACGAACTTAACATTCAACTTCGTTTGCTTTCTTACGAATATAGACATCTTTAGTTTCAAACGAAGTTAGAAAGCTTCAAACGAACTTAGGCTTTGTGTCAAACGAATTTAGTCATTTCCCAAACGAAGTTAAACCACTCCAAACGAACTTAAAGTTCGTTGGATAGCTGCTGATCTCAGAAAACGAATTTAAGACACAATTTCGCCCAGAATTCATAAAACAATGTGTTCTTCGATTTTTCCAGAAATCAATCGACTTAGGCTGTTTCCAAAACATGTTTTTGACACATACAAACATATTTTGATCATAATGATCGATTACAAACTCGTTTAACACCATTATGAACATCAATTGACCAAAACACATAATAAATCCTAATTCTTTCAAAACTTCTTTTAAAATCAGTTTTGATTCAAATAGAAACATCTTTTGATCTGAAATATAGCCAACGAATCATTGATTACCTGTAGCAAACGATGGCCAATTCGATTCAATACAAAAACACCCAATTGATTGACCAAAACTTGGAGATTCCTTAAGAAATCGATCAGGGAATTGAAGGAACTGTATGTGTGTGCTTAGGAAATGTAATTAGGCTGCAAAACAATGAGATTAGGCTTAACCTAATCCCTAATCCCATTTTTCAAGTTTCACTTATGTCAATTTTAGTCCCTGGACTTCATATTAGCTTTATTTCGCATTTAAACACCTATTGGGGATACATACAACACACTAAAGCACTTTCGCACACTACATAGGCCTTTTACACATCATTTAATCCACTTTATTGTCACTCATTAAAGATAATTAAATCTCACATATAGGGCACATACACACATATTTCCACATAAACATATCACGGACTTAGAATTTGACCTAACGACGTTAGTCAACATATACGTTTAAGTTTTGGGATGTTACACTAATCGGTAAGGTGCTTTAGCAACGGGTGTAGCACCAGGAATAAGATCTATCTGAAAAGTAACTTCACGATCGGGAGGAATACCGGGTAGATCATCGGGAAACACATCGGGGAAATTGGATACTACATCAACACTAGCGATTGAAGACTTCTCTTTTCTTACATTAATGACATAAGCCAAGAAATGGCTCTTGTTTTTCCTTATACATTTAATAGCTTTCATCATACTAATAATCTTTATTCCTCCTCTCTTCTTGTCTCCATACACCGTTATCACTTTACCTCGGACATAGGCAATCGAATTATCTTTTGGGAACATAAAATACTAGCTTCATTTCTAGCCAACCAATCCATACCAATCACTACATCAAAACCACCTAAGGTAGTAGGCAATAGTTGGACTGGAAAAAGAACGACCTTCAATCTCAATCTCACAATCGTCATAACCCACACGTATATTATTAACCGTACCATTAGCAATTTCTACCTCTAATGAACAATCTAAGGGAGTAGTGATTCTTTCTAGCTTAGGAGCAAATAATGTGGACACAAACGACCTATTTGCACCTGAATCAAATAAAACAGAGGCAGGCTTTGAGTTAACAAGGAAAGTACCACATACCACTTCATCGTTGTTCCTTACGTCATCAACCGTCATTTGAAGAGCTCTCACTTTTGTTGCTGTCGTGGCGATCTTCTTTCCATCATTCTTCATCTGAGGACAATCGGCAATGAGATGACCCGTTTCTTGGCACTTGTAGCAACGAGTCTTGTCCCTACATTCAGTTGCAAGATGTCCCGACTTCCCACACTTATGGCACCTTCTTGTCTTGTCGGTACAATGCCCTTCATGAATTGTCTTGCAAAATGTACACCATGAACCAATCTTCTTTTTATCCTTGTCACCACGCGAACTACCACTTCCACGGAACTTCTTATTGTTATTGTTATTGGAAGACCAATTTGACCTTCTTTTAAACCCCGACTTATTATCATCACTCTTCTCAACCTTCTTGTCCGAAGCGAAATCATCGTCAAGCTTCTTAGACTCCTTGATAGCTTCAGTCAGAGTCTTGTGCTGCCTGCAGATACCTCGATAACTCGGAGGCAAACCATCAACATAGCAAGCAACCTGATCCGCATCAGTACGGAATAAATGACCCACGAACTTCATCTTCTCCATGAAGGAACGAGCATACTCGTTAACCTTCCCGACTTCAGCCGTCAAGGCACGAAACTCCTTTTCCATCTTACGCTGCTCATGAACCCCAATATATTCCTCAATGAATTTCTGCTTAAAGTTAGCCCACGAGATAGCAGATACCATAGCTGGAGTCATCGAAATAGTAATGCTCTTCCACCAATCCCGAGCACCTTCTTTCAACATTCGACTAGCGCACAACACCTTCTTATCCTCGGGACAGTCACAGGCTTCAAAGACCATCTCCGTATCATCGAGCCATTCCATGCAACCCACTGCATTAAGGGTTCCATCAAACTTCTGACCTCCACACTTCTGGAAACTTTCAAACTTAAACCGAGGGGCTTGAACGACATTAGGAGTAACCACAACGACATTTGCAGGGGGAACAACAACATCATCGACCGGTGGCTCAGAGTGGTGAGAAGGCACTGAATAGTTGCCATTAGTTCCTTCAGCATTTTCAGCAAGAGCGTTGTTCAATTGTTCCTGTGTCTGGGCCAATTGGGTCTGGAGAGTCCGTACGAGATTGTACAACTCAGCCGCGTTAGGGATTTGTTCCACCACTTCCTCGTTAACCCTAGGTGGATTGCCGGGAGGTAGAGGCATAGGACCCAATGAGCCTTGCTGATTGACCTGGCGGGGATTTCCTCGATTTCTATTTGCATTGGCTGCAACAGCAGCAGCAGCATTTGCAGCGCCTGCACCTGGATGGACAGGTGGGGTAATGCTAGCAGTAGCTCCATCACGTCGGAAGTTGCGGTTGCGAGTGTTAACCATTTTCCTTTAATAAAAAGGTAGAGTCGATAAGCGCAAGTTAAAGCAAAATGCTTGATAGGATAAGGCTAAAACATATCATCGTAACGTCTCATAAGCCCTATCACA
>CM067174.1:106230033-106236289 GCA_034093135.1 Erigeron breviscapus | reverse complement strand
AGCTCGATTGAATGTTCAAGTGCAATAAATGTGTGAGTGGCCATGGCTTAGTTGAGAAAGAACGATGGTTGATTTGGATGTGTGGAAATATAGTTTCACACAAAGGAAAATGTAAAAGAGAGAAGGAAATTTCAGAGTGCCTATTACCTTTAAAAGTGCCTTTCTTATATAGAGGATGAAAAGGGAAATGTAACCTGAAAAAAAAAAAACGGACAGGTGTCCATAAACTATAGAAATTTTAATCATTGCTACGGTAATTAGTAATTACCGAATTATTTTTTTTAAAAATAAAATTTCTAAACTTTATCATCCCTTTAACCAAGGTTGAAAGGAGCTGAACAGTTTACTCAAAAGCGTATGCTATGTCGAGAAAATCCTCAACTAAATTAATAGCTTAATGAATAGACCGTCTTCCACACATCACTATTTTTCTTCACTGCTTCTTTTTCGAGAACCATATCAATTGCTAATTCATCTTTTTGAACCCTAGATGAATTTTTGATCCAAACTATTGTTTCAGGAGTGATCTATGTAATAATTGTTTCTTTGACCCGTGGATCGCCTTTAATGATTGAATTTAAGAATATGAGACAAATGTTATCAACAAAAATATGTCGACTTTTCCAACTGGATAACAGTAGTGTCTTGATAAAAGAACTTCAAATTTGAAAATAAGAATTTTTTTTGAAAGGCTAAAATTATGATGGGCGATCAACGATTAAAATACACAAATGAACTTAGTATAAAAATCTATCAAGACAAATATGGGAAATTCTGTTAACTGGGGAATTTCCCTAATCAACAACAATCCCCAAAAGAGAGCGAAGAAAGTTGTATTTCATTATTCGTACAATACAAGTGAAACTTGTTATTTAAGCAGAAATACAACAATTAGGGATACAACATATTTAAAAACCATACAAAGAAACCCACGTGGCTACAAACAGTAAGGGAACCACGCCAAGAACAAACGCTACTAACCACTGAATAGCCTCATTCAATGGAAGTTGAGCCACAGTAATTAACCACGCTATGATAATAATGTATATCATGATTAGGAAAGGGAACATTTTTGATATAAGGTTTCGGGTTTTGGTTAGATTCTGAAGAAAGGAAAATGTTAAGTTGATATGGCATGGAGAAAAGTATGCTAAGGTATTATTATATAGTCTAAGAAGGAGCCGTTTCTAACGGTCAAATACGGAAGATAAAGTGAATTTGAAGTTTTGTATAGTGTTTTAGTCAGACTTACCTGTGTACGGACAGATCATCTATACCATAGATGTGTAAGTAGTCTATACTATATGTGTACAAACTATTGATTTCTTCATAAGTACAAGTTGTAGGATGTTATACATGCTAATTATAAATGTTAATCGTGTTTAGGATTGTGTGCAAGATCATCCTACTCTGTTGAGAGTAGAAGGATTCTATTTAGAATCATACGAGTTCATTTTACTCTGTTGAGAATAGAAGACATCAATTAGGGATACGCCTTGTATCTTTCTGTTAATTATGTGTGATTGTCTAATGTAGAATAGAGACTTAGATGCCATGTCCTCTAATATCGATTTATTAAAACGAAAATCAAGTTAAGTATAATTTTATTCGATACAATCTAGATTTCGAGGGCGAAATTCCTTTAACGGGGGAATAATGTAACATTTGCCATTTTGGGCCATTAATAAACGTGGCAAACTTTTATGGATATATATAAAGCGATGTGTAATTAGGCTAATCTTTGATAATTAAGGGCTTATTAAAGCTAAGATAGGGCATGATTAAGTGTTTGAGTATATGTCAAGTTTTCTAATTGATTCTATGATTAATCAATCTATTATATGAACTATTTTAGCAAGATTTAAAACCCTGATGACGAGCAACCAAAAACGTAAAAATCTCATATTATGTGAAAAATCGTAAAAACGTCTTTTCGTGCCCGTAACTTTCTCAGATTGTCGTAGGACTTTCAGTAAGCCAATATCTAGTGTTTTAACACTTTAATATGATTTTTATTTCACAAAATAACATACTTGAAAAATCAAAAAATTTAATTAATTTCCGTGAATAGTAAGGAGGTTTAAATTAGATATTTTGTAAATATTTTAGATATTTTGTATATATATATATATATTAGATATTTTATAATAAGTTATAAAAATACTAATATATATATATATATATATATATATATATATATATATATATATATATATATATATATATATATATATATATATATATATATATATATATATATATATATATATATATATATATATATATATATATATATATATATATATATATATATATATATATATATATATATATATATATATATATATATATATATATATATATATATATATATATATATATATATATATATATATATATATATATATATATATATATATATATATATATATATATATATATATATATATATATATATATATATATATATATATATATATATATATATATATATATATATATATATATATATATATATATATATATATATATATATATATATATATATATATATATATATATATATATATATATATATATATATATATATATATATATATATATATATATATATATATATATATATATATATATATATATATATATATATATATATATATATATATATATATATATATATATATATATATATATATATATATATATATATATATATATATATATATATATATATATATATATATATATATATATATATATATATATATATATATATATATATATATATATATATATATATATATATATATATATATATATATATATATATATATATATATATATATATATATATATATATATATATATATATATATATATATATATATATATATATATATATATATATATATATATATATATATATATATATATATATATATATATATATATATATATATATATATATATATATATATATATATATATATATATATATATATATATATATATATATATATATATATATATATATATATATATATATATATATATATATATATATATATATATATATATATATATATATATATATATATATATATATATATATATATATATATATATATATATATATATATATATATATATATATATATATATATATATATATATATATATATATATATATATATATATATATATATATATATATATATATATATATATATATATATATATATATATATATATATATATATATATATATATATATATATATATATATATATATATATATATATATATATATATATATATATATATATATATATATATATATATATATATATATATATATATATATATATATATATATATATATATATATATATATATATATATATATATATATATATATATATATATATATATATATATATATATATATATATATATATATATATATATATATATATATATATATATATATATATATATATATATATATATATATATATATATATATATATATATATATATATATATATATATATATATATATATATATATATATATATATATATATATATATATATATATATATATATATATATATATATATATATATATATATATATATATATATATATATATATATATATATATATATATATATATATATATATATATATATATATATATATATATATATATATATATATATATATATATATATATATATATATATATATATATATATATATATATATATATGATTATATGACTATATATTATGTATTGAAATGCTTGTCAACTTAATTTTATACTTAATTGATACATAATTGCATTTAAATACGATAACTATCGCTTTTATATATGAATATTGAAATATTGTTACTATTGCGAAAAATGAATTATTAGCGAAAGTACGAGAAATCGTAAAACTTTTATTAAATCATTTTAAATACTTACTATGGTATATAAACAAGGGCATAGTTATATACCTAACTATCCTAATTCATATAATTACTATTCACATCTGTGAATTATTTCGTATTTTCGAATTGTTTGATTTATGGATAGAATATATCCTTGATACGCTTTTAACCGCACAATGTTTCCGAAAGTGATTGCACCTTGGGCCTCTTTGGCTTATGCTGGAGGAATGGAAGGTAGTTCGCGAAAAGTTTGCATAAGCATTCACTAAGCAACTTAATTCGCCCCGGTATTCTTCACGACCCAAGGCCAACCCTAACACAACTTAAAAATAAAAAAAAAAAAAAAAAAAAAAAAAAAAAAAAAAAAAAAAAAAAAAAAAAAAAAAAAAAAAAAAAAAAAAAAAAAAAAAAAAAAAAAAAAAAAAAAAAAAAAAAAAAAAAAAAAAAAAAAAAAAAAAAAAAAAAAAAAAAAAAAAAAAAAAAAAAAAAAAAAAAAAAAAAAAAAAAAAAAAAAAAAAAAAAAAAAAAAAAAAAAAAAAAAAAAAAAAAAAAAAAAAAAAAAAAAAAAAAAAAAAAAAAAAAAAAAAAAAAAAAAAAAAAAAAAAAAAAAAAAAAAAAAAAAAAAAAAAAAAAAAAAAAAAAAAAAAAAAAAAAAAAAAAAAAAAAAAAAAAAAAAAAAAAAAAAAAAAAAAAAAAAAAAAAAAAAAAAAAAAAAAAAAAAAAAAAAAAAAAAAAAAAAAAAAAAAAAAAAAAAAAAAAAAAAAAAAAAAAAAAAAAAAAAAAAAAAAAAAAAAAAAAAAAAAAAAAAAAAAAAAAAAAAAAAAAAAAAAAAAAAAAAAAAAAAAAAAAAAAAAAAAAAAAAAAAAAAAAAAAAAAAAAAAAAAAAAAAAAAAAAAAAAAAAAAAAAAAAAAAAAAAAAAAAAAAAAAAAAAAAAAAAAAAAAAAAAAAAAAAAAAAAAAAAAAAAAAAAAAAAAAAAAAAAAAAAAAAAAAAAAAAAAAAAAAAAAAAAAAAAAAAAAAAAAAAAAAAAAAAAAAAAAAAAAAAAAAAAAAAAAAAAAAAAAAAAAAAAAAAAAAAAAAAAAAAAAAAAAAAAAAAAAAAAAAAAAAAAAAAAAAAAAAAAAAAAAAAAAAAAAAAAAAAAAAAAAAAAAAAAAAAAAAAAAAAAAAAAAAAAAAAAAAAAAAAAAAAAAAAAAAAAAAAAAAAAAAAAAAAAAAAAAAAAAAAAAAAAAAAAAAAAAAAAAAAAAAAAAAAAAAAAAAAAAAAAAAAAAAAAAAAAAAAAAAAAAAAAAAAAAAAAAAAAAAAAAAAAAAAAAAAAAAAAAAAAAAAAAAAAAAAAAAAAAAAAAAAAAAAAAAAAAAAAAAAAAAAAAAAAAAAAAAAAAAAAAAAAAAAAAAAAAAAAAAAAAAAAAAAAAAAAAAAAAAAAAAAAAAAAAAAAAAAAAAAAAAAAAAAAAAAAAAAAAAAAAAAAAAAAAAAAAAAAAAAAAAAAAAAAAAAAAAAAAAAAAAAAAAAAAAAAAAAAAAAAAAAAAAAAAAAAAAAAAAAAAAAAAAAAAAAAAAAAAAAAAAAAAAAAAAAAAAAAAAAAAAAAAAAAAAAAAAAAAAAAAAAAAAAAAAAAAAAAAAAAAAAAAAAAAAAAAAAAAAAAAAAAAAAAAAAAAAAAAAAAAAAAAAAAAAAAAAAAAAAAAAAAAAAAAAAAAAAAAAAAAAAAAAAAAAAAAAAAAAAAAAAAAAAAAAAAAAAAAAAAAAAAAAAAAAAAAAAAAAAAAAACACATTTTAAAACATAACACAAATAATAACAAAAAAAAATAGAATAAAATAATAAAAGTAAAAAAAAACATCAATTAATTCTATTTTGCTGTTGAACTATCAACAATAAGGTGAGTTTCGTAAACCCTCCCTACTCAATTGAGATTCGGGCTGAAAAGTGTACATGCTTGTTTAATTGTTGATTGTTGATTTGATTTGATTGATTGTATGATTGAATTGTTTATGTGGACATGTTAGCGCATTGGTTACTATGTAAGTCGCACCGTTAGCGCATTATTTATTATATAAGTCTCATCGTTAGCGCGTTACTCGTTATGTAAGTCGCACCGTTAGCGCATTGTTAATTATTAACTATGTAAGCCGCATCGTTGTTGATCGTTATTGATTGTTATGGGACGTTGTTGAACGTTATATGGAATCGTTGTTGTTGAACGTTGATTGTATTGATTTGTGCTAATGTGAAACCTTATAGGTTTTCCTTGGATGTGATTAGTTCTCCTAATCCTCACTTATTGTTAACGGTTGTTATCCCGATACATACTTGTTTCC
>CM067174.1:106222533-106225033 GCA_034093135.1 Erigeron breviscapus | reverse complement strand
TTAGTATTCCGGAGTGTAAGTAACTTTGCAACTTTTTCTATTGTATGTAAGTATCAAAAATTTTGTACATTGTATGTAAATATCTCGCTAAATTGAACACTTAATGTAAAATTATTACGTTGACCAATCAAAAACTTATACGTGGACAGCTCATATGGTTGCCACGTATACATTTTTACATTAAGCGTTCAATTTAGCGAGATACTTACATACAATGTTCAAAATTTTTGATGCATACACACAATAGGAAAAGTTGCAAAGTTACTTACATTCCGGGATACTTAACCCAACTTATTTATGTGTTTGGGTTGACACTCAAGCACACATTCTACTTGTTGCATACTTGTGTAATCAAGCTTTCAGCCTTTCAGGTGAGACTCTGTAACCCGTTTTTAAATGTTTTCTTGGGGTGAAATAATTGTAACGGCTATCTATGTCGTAAACGTGTAAACTGTTAATTTTTGACTATTAGACTATAATATATGATATCTGTATGCGATCAATTGATAGCATTCGTTGGTATTGGTATGTATTCGTTGGTGCTGTGTGCACCATAATCATTGTGATCAAGACATTCAAGCTATATGTAATCTATGTATATTGTAAAAAGATCTATAACCAAACCTATCTATGTATTCTATACTTCAATCTTATGAATGACACAAAATTTACTTATGCGGACCTACCAATTCATCAATCGTAGCAAACTCGGACTAAGATGTATGTTATTGCTTTTCTAAAACTGCGAAGAAAACGCAGATAATCACATATTTGTCCAACACATTTTTTCATTATGTCCATTCTAGAATTTTAAACTTGTTTTGGGTGGTCATTATATAAGTATTTGGATAGTTTTTGAGGGTGAAATGTTCATTTGATTAATGTAGGTATCAATATTTTTTCTTTTCAATAAATCAATTGTTATACCAATTTTCATGAATAAGGTATAAAGGTCTACTAGTCGATCAAACCGAAAAACAAAAAGTGTGATGCTGTTATAACACGATTTATAACACCGAATTCAAGTCATCAATGGTGGATTTGGTGAGTGTGTGTTCTTGGTGTTTGTGTGTGTTTTGAGAGAGAATTGTATGAAACTGTGTGTTAAAGTTATCAGGTATTAAAGTTATGAAAGGATTATACAAAAGTTATGATCTATAAGGTATGAGAGGGCTATTTATAGTCTAACTACACAATTATGCTAATTGTCACAATTAGCCCCTCAACCTTAGTGATCATTTATCTATGATTTAATAACAAGAAATTCCTCTAATCTAGATTACAATTTATCACTATTTTTGGATTTCTAACATTCTCCCCCTTAGTGATACATTGTAATGAATGAAGTACGTGTTATATTGTCTTGTAGGAATGAATTTGATGAGCCCGGTGGTGAAGACAATTGGAGTGTTGAAACAAGTCTTCAAAGCTTTCTCTTTTGTCTTTGAAAAACTTGATTCAGTCTTGGTCTTGGACTTCTTGAAATTAAATCATGTGATGATTCTCAATGTTCTTTTTGAACAGAGAATAATGAATGCGTGTGTTTTGAATCTTCGAGGATTGTTGAATCATGAATCAGAGTTGTCTTTTGAAATGCGGAAGGTATGAATCTTGGTTTTGATTTTTCAATCTTCGAATTTTGAGTGAAATTCAACTTATCGATTCTTCATTCTTTGATTCTTGAGTGAATCTCATCTTCTTGAAATAAATTTTCATGAATATGTACTCTCCCCCTTGATGTATGCACTGTAGTTTCTTGATAAAATGTAGTTGTATGAATTGAAGATCTTGCATGAAGTGTGTTTGATGAAGACTCTTTTGAAGCTTTACTTCTTTAACTTGAATCTTCTGACAAATCTTTCAACCTTTTTGAAGCTTTGATCTTTTTCACATCAACTTGAACACTTTGGAGAGTAAGCATTTGAATGAAGTTTGGATGAAATTCTTATGAAGTAATCATGCTCCCCTCAATCCATGAGTATAAACATTTTGGAGTGTCTTTGGATTTTTGAAGCATCTTAAGTGAAAATCTTTCATCTTCGGTTTCATTCTTATCTTTGAAGTTAATTCAGATTCCCCCTTTTTAAAGCCAAAATCTCAATCAACTAAAATCTAGTGAAAATCTGAATACAAGAGACTATTGACACATCATGAAGAATTTTCTCCCTCTATACACAAACTTTGAAAACCTAAAACCTATTGAAACAACCAAACACAAACTTTTCTCCTTGTTTCCTTATCAATCAGTAAATCAATCATAATATTTTCTCCCCCTCATAATGATAAAATTGGGAACCAATGTCATTATGTACACATTTGATTGATTAAATGTCAAAAGGAATAACATGAGCACATGAAGAAATGTCAACCATCAAAACATCAACCCAAACCATTAGCCCAACCCAAGAAATCCTAGGGGTGACTAAAATGTAAGATCGAAGTTGTTGGTACTAACGTTATATCATGGTGTTGGTGTTTTCTGTGTTTGTGTGATGAGAAG
>CM067174.1:106097708-106221533 GCA_034093135.1 Erigeron breviscapus | reverse complement strand
TGCACATCAATTTCTCCAGCCCCTAGATAAGCAATCTCCTCATCTCCCATATCGGTTTCCATCAACTCCTGAAATTCTTGGTCCAAAGCATCATCTATTACATCAATCCTGAAACACGACTCATCATTAGAATAAGTATGCTTAATAGACCTTTCTACATTAAAGACAATCCTATCCGTACCCACACCCAAAGATATTTCCTTATCCTTCACACGGATGATAGCATCCGCGGTATTTAGGAAAGGTCGTCCAAGAATAAGGGGTACCTGGGCATCCTCCTCCATTTCCAAGATAACAAAATCAACTAGGAAGACAATATGACCGACAGTGACTCTAATATTTTCAGCAATCCCCATGGGATACTGAAATGAGTGATCGGCAAGCCTAATACTCATGCGAGTCGGGCGAAGGATTCCTAAGGCCAACTTACTCCAAACCGAATAAGGCATCAAATTAACACTAGCTCCTAAATCAGCTAAAGCCTTACAAATTATAGTTCTAATAGAGCAAGTGATTAGAAAACTCCCTGGATCCTCAAGTTTAGGAGGAATGCGGTTCTGCAAGATAGCAGAACACTCGGCATTTAGAAAAGTAGCTTTTGCTTCCTCCAACTTCCCTTTATCCGTCACAAGTTCCTTGATGAACTTGGCATAGTGAGGCATACCCTGTATCAAATCAACTAAAGGAACATTAATATGCACATTAGAAATCATTTGAACAAACTTATTGTATTGTTCCTTTAGCTTAGCCTTCTTGAACCGTTGTGGAAATGGAACTTTTGGTTTATAAGCCTTAACCTCTGGTTCCACAACCGGTTTTGGTGGAGTGACCGGAGTCTTCACGGTCGGGTTCTCCTCCTTCTCAATCTCCTCATCAATCTCATCATCATCATTACCTGAATCATGTACATCCGAAATAACAACATTAGGCATAGAAGGAGGGTCATATGATTTACCTGTACGAGTTGTGATGGCCTTGGCTTCCTCATGGCGAGATTGAGGTGGAGTGTACTTCTGCCCCTGATTCTGCCCCTGATTCGGTCCCATGCTGAATTGAGGCTTAGGATTCTGTTGAGTAGTGCTAGGTAAAGTACCTTGTGGCCTAGAAAGGGCAGCCATCCTACTCTCAAGATCCTTGAAGTTCACACATTGATTTTTCATATTTATCTCAACCTTGCCATCAATTCTATCTAACCTCTCATTCAACGCCTTGGTATCATCCCGAATAATTTTAATGCTATTGTTGGTTTCAGCTTGATTACTCACCAATTGCTTCATCATCTCCCTCAACTCGGCATTAGGATCGGCATTAGAGGAAGAAGAACCGGATCCTTGTCCTTGTTGAGGTTGTTGTTGAGGTTGACTTTGAAAATTGTCCCTTTGCCATCGATTTCCTGAAAAACGAGAGTTGTTAGTAGGAAAAGAAGAGTTATAAGAGGGATTACCTGAAGGACGGTTTTGGTAACCGGAATTGCGTTGATAGCTCCCTTGTTGTTGGTTTTGGATGTAACTAACATCTTCGGGTCCCCGACTTGGACAATCTTCCGAATAATGCATATTTCCACAATGGTCACATCCATCGGCAACAACCTTCACATCCCTTTCAATGGCCCCAAACCGACTCTCTTGCATAGCAAATCCTTTCTCCATACGCTCAGATAGCGCTCTCATCTCTCCAATCATTCCCGAATCATGACTAGCCTCCGCTTTTGCAACTCGGCCTTGGCTAGTACCCTTCTTCAACCTTCTCTCATTCTTTAAAAACCGATCATCATCCATGTTTGCATTATCCTTTGCCATGGATTCCAAGATTTCAAAGCCCTCATTTGGTGTGATCTTGTTGAATCCACCCCCAAAGGCATATCCCAACTCACGTTTAGACTTCTTGTCTAGGCCATCAAAGAAGAGCTCAACATATTGTTCTTTCATCATGTTATGACCCGGGCAATTTCTCAACATTTCTTTGAATCGGATCCACGCATCTACCACATCTTCGTCTTCATCTTGGGCAAACGACCTTATCAAATTTTCCAGCTTTCTTTGAGTTCTAAGTGAGTAAAACTCACCAATGAAGGCTTGCTTAAGTTGGTCCCAAGTTGTAATGCAATTTTCCGGAAGGTCATTGAACCAATCAAGAGCATCACCGGTAATAGACATAGGAAATGTCTCGAGTTTAACGGCATTCATTTGATTCTGCCCGTATTGGTACAACCTTGCCAACTTTTCAAATCTCTCTAGATGTTGATAAGGATCCCACTTCCTTTTTCCATCAAATTGTTGCTCCTCAATGCTCTTAAGATGATTACCCTTAAGATTGAAGTCATGACCAATGGGAGGAGGTCTAATAGGACTACCCCGGTTTGCAGGAATAGTGCGAACCCTTTCACCATACCGTATGTCATTTGGGTCTCTTTCCTCATCTGCCATTTTCTCCTCTACCTTAACCTCAAGATTAAACAATTCTTCCAAATAGAACCCCTCCTCGTCAGAATCAGGAGTGGGTCTAGCAATGGGCGAGAATGGTGTTGGTGTAGTGTAGTTGAACCTACGTCTTGTTGGTGTTCTCAACGGACTATTAAGAGGTAAACCAGAAGACCTCAAGTTCATCAACTAAAAAGTAGACCTGCAAAACACAACTAACCAAACACGTCAACTGCACCTGTGATAAGATAAGAAAAGAAAAACTAAACTATTAAAGCAAATAACTTCCTCACGCGTGAGGAAGGATCAAACCACCAAATTAACAACTAAAACAGCGCACAATCCCCGGCAGCGGCGCCAAAAACTTGATGTGCTAAATCGAGTTTAAAATTTATAAACTAGAAATACCTAAAAACTCACTACTACACACTATCGGGCAGTGGACCCGATCGTATGCAATATAGCTAAAAGGTAAGTCCAGGTTCGTTCACGGGGATTGGTTTGAATCAATTGTTTAGTAAAGGGGTTTGGAAAAAGGGTGTTGCTATGATTCTCTCTTCGCCAATAACTTTAAAGGACAAATGCAAGTAAGTAAAGGTAAGTCTCAAACAATAATGGTAAATATCATCCACCTTGACTCCGCTAGACTTCAAACATGATTGCTTACAATTAAGATCAAATTCGTTAAGAGTTGACAAGATAAACGTGAGAGAATGAAATGCTCGCGTGGTACCACCAACCGCTCACAAGTCACCCAAACACCTAACTGCTAGTTTAATTACCCAAGCCGGTACCACCAATGCCCAGACAACCTTACCAACAACTAGTTTGTTTGATTATCAAATTACCAATTGCGCCAATGTGAAAACAACGTGGTACCACCAACCGTTACAAAACACGTTGACAAAATGATTCCTTCTATTAATTTGACATTCACTATCATACCATGAACTAGTGATAATCGCTCATAGACAAGCGACCGTTTGAAAATCACATATGCATTCGACTAGTACCACTAACGAAGAACACACATGCCACCAATATCAAATTAATACAAATAAAGGAATTAAGTCATCAAGATCACGACACAACGATAATTGAAATCAACTCTTTGAATTAAAATATATAGCAATCACATCATTCGTCTAGTTTTATCAAGGTGGACAATAGAAAGATTAGCCACTCATGATTAAATTGAAATTACAATAAGAATCAAGGAAGAACATAAAGTACCAATTGTTTGAAGAATGGAAATTGCAAGACAAATAAGTAGATACGATCTAGATGGGTGCACGTGAATCTTCAATGAATCGCAAGACGATGAAATCTTGAATTGACCCTTGAAGTATTCCCTGAAATGCAGCTCCTAGAAAGAGTATTTGATAATCTGGAATTTAGGTCATTTTTCTTATTTATACCTCTCTTGTTTTGGTGCAAAAGCTGCCCAAAACCCTTCAGATCCGACCATTCACTGCGGCGCAGTGGGCATGTAATGCCCCCACTGCGTCGCAGTCATAACTCACTGGCCAAAAGTGGTCGCTGGAAAAGGCTCACTGCGGCGCAGTGGGCCATGATCACACCCACTGCGTCGCAGTGGATACTCACTGGTCAATAGTGCTCTTGATTCTGGTGGCCGACTGCGGCGCAGTGGTCCAGTCCACCACCACTGCGTCGCAGTGATATCTTACTGGTCACAACGTCTCCCTGCCATATGGATGACTGCGGCGCAGTGGACTCGTTCACCACCACTGCGTCGCAGTCCAATAACACTGGTCTCGATGGCCACCAACAACTTATGAAGACATGCATAAATTCTAACTCTTTTCACCTCTTGAACTTTCCAATCAGCTTCATGGCCACAAAATTACTCGAAATTGCACCAAATGGACACGTCACCTGTTTAGAACCTGAAACTACTAACAAAACACATAAACGCGCCAAATGCCAACAAAATCGACTAAAAACATACAATAAAGAGGCCAATAACGATGTGGGCAATGGGTATAAGTTGGTCACATCAAATACTTAAATTCTTGGTGGTGCATTGACTTGTATTTATAGGCAAAGTTAACATTGGGATGTTAACTTTAGCCGTACAAATGTGGTTGGGAGCATTTAAGGAATAGCATTTAATTCCTTAAAAAGCAGTGTAAAGTCGCATGTTAAAGTGACTTTACATAACCACCTTTATGTACCTTTTAATACTTAAATAATAAGATAAGGCTTATTATCCGGGTAAAGGTACATAAAGCATACAAGTCAATTCCTCGTAATTAGTGTAAAGCTTTGTAAGGGCTTTCCACTGATGGTCTCCAGTTTGTAACTGACTAGAATGCCAACTGGGCTTCGCTGCCATTGCCATTCTCTATCTTCCATTTGTTGTCTTCGACTTCAACTGGAATGCTTCTTCAACTTGGTCAGTTCTCAACTGGAGGAAGTCTTCAGTTGCGTTAACTGTACGGTGCAACTGGACTTCAATATATTTCTCGACAAATCATCTTGGTCACCAGTTTACTGGGTCACCAGATGCAACTGGTGACTGGTCAGTGTGAACTGGTGACTAGCCAGTTCCAGGTGAACTGGTCCTAACAGAAAGGTAGAAAAGCATTTGTACCTTATATTCGCTTTCTTTCACTTATTTTTAAAAGAGCTCTGGGTAACCAGTACGATTTTGAAACCACTCATTTTTCAGTATGTGCATATATGCGTGATCTGACCAATCTTAAATCTTCTGCAAATGAGGTAAATATTCCTCAGGTCATGATACTAGTTTTCAAAGGGAAGAAACTGATGCATCATCACCAGATGAGTCAGAAGAGGCTCCAGGCAGGCCTCAAAATAGTGAGGGACCTACTGGAGTCCTCATTGCTGAAATGGTTCCACCTATTACCCAGGTGGTTCCTGACCCTCAGCAAAATGTTGATATTGTTCCACCAAACCCTCCCACTAGACCAAGAACTACAACCAGGCGTCTCACGAAAGGAGGAGTTCCGGTCGCTTCTCATAGTACCCATTCTAGCCATCCAGAATCCTCCCAACAGGATTCTGGAGATGTCATAAGGGAAAACCCACAAACAACCACTTCCAATATTCTTTTAGGGGATAGTGGTGAAGAAAATAGGGGGTCTGCCCAACCCTCAGTAGAGTTCGTGTCAGCACAATCAATTGAAAATAGCCAAATTTCTAACACAACTCTTGCACAGACTGGGGTTACTGGAGCCTCACCTCTAGTAATTCCAGTCTCACATTCTTTAGCTGGTGACATAATGAATGCAGATGGGTCGTTGATTGTTGAACAGAGTGAGAATGTTGAGCAGGATGCTCAGATTGATCTGAATAGAGAAGCTGGTGATCAGACAGTTGGTGAAATTATTGGTTGGGATGAAGCTGAGTCACCAATGTCTGATGGTAATAATTTTGATGCTGATATGAGTTTCTTGGGTGATGATACTATGGAAGTGGAGCAGACATCAGAAATGCCACCACCTCCAGAATCACTAAATGTTCCACCACCACCACCAGAAACTAATATGCCACCTCCACCAGAATCCTTGAATGCACCACCACCACCATCTTCAATTCCTTCAAACACTTCTTATTTCAACCCAAGTTCAATCCAGATTTCACCAAATCAACCTCCACCTCTTGAAGCACCACTGGAATTATCTCGTGTGCTGGACTCAACTGTTATTACAACTGCAACATCAACTGAAGGAGTCCAGACACAAGTTCCTTTGGTCACCAGATTGGCTTCAGAACTTGCTCCTCCCAGTGGTCTCTCCACTTCTTCTTCAACCGAGGTCCAAGACCTTTTAAATAAGGTGGCGGACCTGGAGAGATCACTACAGTCTTCTTCTCAGGTAGTTTCTGATTTTAAATCAATTTTGTCAAATAATCTTGCATCAGAAATGAACCTATTTGCTGGAAATGAGAAGTTGGTCTTCGAGAAGTTGAATGAGCTGGTACTGGCCACAAACAAAAATTCATAAAATATTAAAGTGGCAGTCCAGGGTTTGGAGGAGAAGCTGATAAATTCTGTTAAGACTGCAGTGACCAGTGAAATTGCTCAAGCACTGGCAGGTCTAACAGAAGAAGTTCAGAAGTTGACTACCAGAATTAGTAATCTGGAAAGCAGGCCAACCCTTGACCAGATTCTGTCATCAGCAACATCAGTGATGCATGTACCAGAAAATTTAGAGGTGAGATGCTGAAAGAAATCACTGCAGAAATTTCTGGGTCAATACTTAGAAATATTCAAGATGGGTTATTGCCTCAGGTGGTCAACATGATAAGTACAGAAATGCCAAAACCCTTGCCTCAAGAAGTTGAGATTATTAAGAAGGAAGTGACTGAGTTAAGGAAGACTGTGAATGACATAACTCCAGTGGCAGGAAGAACATTTGGTGCTTCAGACAGACACATGCTTGAACAGTTATGGAATGCCCACAAGTCTCAAACTGGTGGACATTCCAAGGGGGAAAAGTCTGCTGCCACTGAGTCCATTCCAGAAGGGTTGGTGATGAAAAAGAAAGAAGTGGTGGCCAGTGCAATTGAAAAGGCCTTTGGCATTGAAGCCATCGTGCAACAAGAAAAAGTGACTGGTACTGATGCCAGTGCACAAGAAGTAGTTGGTACTGAAGCCAATGTGCAAGAAGAACAAGCTGTTGGTACTGATGCCAGTGAGCCACAGTTTGAAGCATTTCCAGATATGCCAACAGAATTGAAAAGTCTGAAAAGAAAGGAACACTTGGTATCTGGAAGTGAGATTGAAGAGGATGTTGAGTTCCCGAGTGCTGATGAAGAAAGATCCAAGAGACTGGAATAGGAGGGCATTATGATTGATATTTACAAAAGAAGCCAAATTAATGAACTCCTGGAACACAAAAATCAAATGGCAACGATGGGCACACTAGATGCTTATAATGCTGGAAGACTGGGCATCCATGTTGATGTTTACAAAAGAATGAAGGATGATCCCAGAGTCCATCAATGCCTTGATGCCATGGACGATGTACATGTTCGTTCCAGATACTCTGTGGAAGAACAGAAGTTTGATTCTGAAACCTATGGGGAAAGTGTTCTAGATTTGATTGCCAAGAGAAAGGATGCACTGGTAGATCTCCAGAAAAAGGTCAGAAGAAATGCTGCAGCCCTGGAGATTGAATATCGAAAGAAAATAAAGGGTTTACCCAAACTCACTTCCAGTCAGATCAAGGCAGCCAGGGATGCAGATATTAGTACTTTCATTCCACTTGACACAACCAGAAAAATTGATAGGGCTCAAGTTCAGAAAGCCATGGAACAAGAAAAGGTGTCAAGGGAAACTAAATACATGATCCAGATAGCAAGGCAAAAAGCCAAGTATGAAGAAATGATGAAGTTCAGGGCTGATGTCAGAAAGATCATTGATGCTGAGATCAAGCTTGCTGAAAATCATGAGGGCATGTCTAAGTTTCAAGTGAAGTTGACCAGGGAAGGTAACTTCGTGGATGAAAGGAAGAACACTTCAGTCCAAGCTTTTGGATGGACTGAACTGAAGGAGATTGGCTTGACATTCAGGGGGAAATCTGATATATCCCCAGATGTCAAAGCATTATTGAAAAGGATTGAGAAGGTCTGGAAGAGGAAGCAACAAATGGAAACTGTCTTGGGTATGCGCTCTCCAGAAGCTTCACCTTCACCAAAAAGAAAGGCCACTGAAGATGCACCAGGACAAACTTCAAAGAGAAGGGCATGACTTTTTATCTACTTACTTGTATTGTATTTATTTCCCAAAATTGTAACTTATTTTCTGTTGATGGCTGTAAATATAGTTACATATTTTGATTCACAAGTAAGTGATCAGATTAAGTCTAAATTAGAACTAAAAGATTAAATACTGGAACACTGATGATCTATAAAGTGTTTTCCAGCAACTTAAATTTTTAGACTTAGTCAAATTCAAGTGTTTTTCAAGCATACAATTGTATAGATAGAAGCTTGAAAAACCTTGCATTATTTCTGAACAAATAGGGGGAATTTGTTAGGTCCAGATTTACTGGACCCACTCCAGACTTGAATACTGGAGCGTGACTGAAGATTTGTCCAGTAATAATAGAAGACCAGTGAGCTGTTTACTGGATTCCACCAGATTAGCTCACTGGACTTCACTCCAGTCAAGATCGTTTCTACTGAAGACATTCTCACTGAAGTCAAAGACTGAAGTTTGAAGAAAGAAGACTGACAAGCAGTGGGGCCCACTGTCAGTCTTACCAGATCTCCTGACTGGAGCTTTATCAGTGTTCTAGACCTTACAAGTCTGAACACTGATTACGAGGAATTGACTTTATGCCTTTACACGCTTTTACCCGGACAACCCATTTGTCTATTGATAAAAGTACAATACGTGTGTAAAGGTGGTTGGTTAAAAGGATAACAAGTCACATCAATATGACTTTATCCTTGTACTTTAACCAATGCATTTAAGGAATTAAAGTAGTTGCCTTAAATGCATGCAACCATATTTGTACAGCATAATAAATTCACTGTTGAATTTATTTGCCTATAAATACCAAGTCACATACCTCGTACAAATTACTTTTTACAATTTGGTGAACTTGCTAAAATACTCTCGATCAAAATGTTATACTTCACAACTTTAAGTATATCGATCCAAGGAGATTATTTAGCAAGTATAGATCACTTGTAATTCAAAGATTGTTTAGATAGTTACATACTTGTAATATCTAGGTTCCGCAACAATCTTGTATTTTGTTTAACATCAATAAATAAAATACACTTGAAAATTACATTTGTATTCCACCATTTATTTACTTGCTTAAATATTGCTTTAAGTCTTTATTACTTTATTTATATTCTTGCATTTGTATTTAAAGTAATACTAGTCCAATCTAGTTCATACTTGACTTGTTATTTTACACTCGTGGGTTAAACCATCGTGTGAGGGACTTTACACCTTCTATCGCGCAACTCCCCGTACTTACGAAGCTGCATTGAACACCTTTCAGTCCACGTACGGGTTGGGAGGACAATATTAGCTATCAACTCTTCTTCAAATTCTGTAATTGCGCGCCCGTTATCTTCAACGATCATGTTGTGCAGAATCACACAACATAACATGATACGTTTTATCTTGTTCACACTGTATGGCCGCGCATATTGTTGAATAATTTGCCAACGACCTTGAAGAACCCCGAATGCTCGCTCGACATCCTTTCTTGCAGCTTCTTGGTATCTTTTGAACTTGGAGGTTTTCGGGTCCATCGGGCACTTGAAAGACTTCACAAGAGTAGCCCATTCTGGATAAATACCATATGCTAGGTAATATCGCTTTTGAAACTGTTGGCCATTAACCGAAAACTCTACTTTAGGAGCCTTGTCTTGAAGCAAATCGTTGAACAAATCTGATTTGTTGAGGACGTTGATGTCGTTGTTCGAACCAGCAGGGCTAAAGTAAGCATGCCAGATCTACAAATCATATGAAGCAACCGCTTCAAGCATGATTGTTGGATGTCCCTTGTCGCCTCGCGTGTACTGCCCTTGCCATGCCACTGGACAGTTCCTCCAACCCCAATGCATGCAATCTATGCTACCTAGCATACCCGGGAAACCATGAACCTCAACATGTTTAGCAGTTAACCGTTCGATATCTGCTTCTGTTGGCCTTCTCAAGTACTCGTCGCGATACAGGTGTATCACACACTTACAGAACTGGTCTAAACACTGGTAGCCCGTATCTTGCGCCATTTGCAAGTACTCATCTAAAGCATCAGCCTTAAAGCTATACGCTAACTGGCGTATGGCAGAAGTGCATTTCTGGAAAATGTTAAAACCGGGACGACCAGAAGCATCTGTCGCGCCTTTGTGGAAGAACTGAAAGTGCTTCGGTAGCGGTTCAATGCTGTCAAAGGAGTTTATATCTCGCGCTATGCGCAGAAACATTTCCTTTCGCATTCGAAACCTTCTACGAAACATGTCGGGTGGGTAAGTTGGTTCAGGCGCAAAGTAATGATCGTATAAAAGCTTTGCGGCACCGACGTGATCTCGCCGGATCACCCTTCTAGTAAACTTGGGTCTTGAAGAACTTGACGCTTCTTGGCTCTGGTTTTCTTCTTCGTCAAAGATAACGTTAAGACAGGCGCCTATGGCTTCGGGATTGAAAACCGCATTCAATTGCGTAACAGCCCGATTGATTGATTCGTAATCGTCGCTAGAGGATGATGATGATGAACTAGACATTTTTAGTAGTGGTGTGTGATTGAAAATTTTGAAAGTGATAGAAATATGTATATTTAGATTGTTGTGATTTGAAATGGTAGTGTAAATGGTGTATAAATAGGAGTAAAAAGAAAAAAAATAAAACAACCAACTAGCCGTTGGTTTTGAATTTGGGGTTTGAAAAATGTTTTTTTTTTATTTTGCAACGGTACACTTCAAATCGGGCCCCACCACACACAAGCCGCACGTCTATAGTTGGAAGAAAGGGTTTGGACGTGAGCTTAGACGCATGAGTGCTAATGGCGTCCTCCCGCTCCTTGGCGTCGGACGCGGGGAGGACGTCGGTATAAGGACCGGCCTAAGGGACAGAGGCAAAACGGTGTTCAGTCGCTCCCAACTAGCCCAAGTGATCGTTAAAATATTCGTTATTTACAACCAGATCTATAATCATTCACGATTGAAAAACGTTTATGCGTTATTCGAGTTATGTAAAATGGTATGTGAAAGTGAGAGGTCAGAAACCATAATCTCGTTGATAAATTGATTTGTTTAATACCAACTCTACAGGTTTTAACCGCAGACAATAAAAGAGCTTCATCAACAATGAAAATTGTGTAAACAAGACTTCGTAATAGTGTGAGTGACGACTTTCTTTAAAGTAGTTTGATTTTTAACATTGAGAGAAAGATTTTTGAAACTTTTTCTGCTAAATGAAATAATAGAATGATTTCAACTTGAAGAAAGTAAAAAAGAAAAGTCAAAATTCATATGCATTAGGTACATAGTTAATTTATCAACGGTTTAGTTTATGTGTATGTGAATATCAAGATTACATGTTTATATTCTCACTAGCTTTTTCTTATTAACAAAGTTAGTTCGGACATGATGAGTAGTGTTTGTGGTCGATAGAATACTTTTGAGATTATTTTTTCCAAGTTTGATTATGTTTTATGAGATTTAAGTTTATCTATTTATTAGAAATTTTATTCAATTTTTTTTTATTAAACATATTGTTTCAATAAACATATATCGATATCTAACTTGAAATAAAACATAGCTCCCTCAACGGAAAAAAAAACTGACTTTGTCACTGGTAAGCGATGAATTATGTCATATACTATCAACTTTGTAGTAAAATATTATCAGATCGCCTGCTTTTTGATTGTTTACAAACCACTTTGGCAAGCTACAGTTTGGGTGGTTTGTTATGAAAGCAAGACATGAGAAGGTATTTAACGAGAGGACACATAATCTAGCATTACTATTCCAAGTAAAAATGAAACATCATATTGTTTACCCACATAACTTAGCTACGTTTAAGATAATTAATATATATTATAGATTTTGATAATTTTTTTAATTGAACATGTTGACATGATATAGTATTTTGTTTATGTTTTTTTTTTTTTATCTTTGATTTTATTTCAATTTTTTTTTATTAAACATATTGTTTCAATAAACATATATCGATATCTAACTTGAAATAAAACATAGCTCCCTCAACGGAAAAAAAAACTGACTTTGTCACTGGTAAGCGATGAATTATGTCATATACTATCAACTTTGTAGTAAAATATTATCAGATCGCCTGCTTTTTGATTGTTTACAAACCACTTTGGCAAGCTACAGTTTGGGTGGTTTGTTATGAAAGCAAGACATGAGAAGGTATTTAACGAGAGGACACATAATCTAGCATTACTATTCCAAGTAATAAAGACACGAAGTCACAGGGGGTCTCTAAATGACCGTTATGGTTTAACAATCCTAGTTGATGTAATCTCCACATGGATATGTTCACGATTGATAATGATACAAGTGTCTTCAAAACTCTCACCCTCTCCAGACCTAATTGATATGTTTACACATAATATGATGTTTCATTACTATTCCAAGTAAAAATGAAACATCATATTGTTTACCCACATAACTTAGCTACGTTTAAGATAATTAATATATATTATAGATTTTGATAATTTTTTTAATTGAACATGTTGACATGATATAGTATTTTGTTTATGTTTTTTTTTTTTTATCTTTGAAGTTTCTCACGGGCAGTGCCTTGGGCCAATCAATGCTCAATTGTGTCTTTAAGACCATCCTTAACTTCAATTTTTTTTGCGTCACTTGCTAACCACCACTACCTTGACACCTCCTCTTTTCTCCTTAACTCATCGTCTTCCAATTTAATACCTCACAATATACTCAATCAGATCAAAACAAATAATAATATTAATAAAATAACCACAGGAAAAGGTTTTCTTCATAAGCTTATTTTTTTCCTTTACTTTTTTTTTGGAATAGCTATTTTATTAAACTTCCATGAATGAGTACATACACCAAGAAGATACATTACATATGACTCTGTAAATGAAAAATTTACATGAAGGAGAAGTTTTTCCAGTTTACCCACGAAATTGGAACCCTTTGAAGTTTAAAGTTACATAATCTATAATCAAGAAGATACATACACCAAGAAGATACATTACATATGACTCTGTAAATGAAATTTTTACATGAAGGAGAAGTTTTTCCAGTTTTCCTTTACTTTGAAGTTTAAAGTTGTGTGTAGACTATAATAGGACCAACCTGGCTGTTGGTTCACTGGTTGGAAATATTTTACTAAAGTGGCAGAGCCATGAGTAATTGGGCCAGGCCTTCCTAGGCCCTGGTGGTAGATTATTCCGAAAACAGGGCTTTAGCTTTGTGTCTATTTTTAGTCGAATTATATATATGTAGAGCATTTGTTTGCAATTTACTCAGGAAGAAACACTGTAAACTGTAGAAGGAAATGAATACAAGCATTAATGTATTTCAAGTTACATAATCTATAATCATAGTCATCATTATAAGGAAACTTTAGCCTAATAATTCTTTTAGATCATTTAAAACTTGACACGTGTAACGCATTTGTCCTCTTTCACAATCATCATCTCATTTGTTAATTTTTTCATTTGGCATGATCATATGATTATTAAGAAGATAAATTAGAAGGATCTATTGTTACCCAACAAAATACGATTATGCCCAATTTCATAGAAGACCTGTGGTATAGTATCAGAATTCAAGAGGAGGTTGCATAAGGGGGTCAATGTTTTCAGCATCATATAGGTAAAAATGTATAAATGAAAAGATATATGGTTGTGTAAGTTGGTTGATTTGGAGGAAACTAATACATTAGCATTTTTTTAACATAGAATAGAAGGATGGAAAATTTGTTAATCAACAAAAGTTGGTGGTGACAACTAACAACATTAACACCCAAGAATTTAAGCCCATGTTTGCCCTACCAATTCTTTGATTTTTAGTATTCTATACCCTATATTCACCCATATCGTACTCTCCATCTATTTTTTTCTCTCCATATTTTCAACTTATATCCTTAGGTAAAACAAAATTAAGTTCTGTACTAATTATATATTTTCTATGGATTAGATTCTCATAGATAGTATCAACAATAAAAGAAAATCACACTAGCTGATTATCAAATATTTGTCGTGGTTCGCTTTATGCCTTTTATTTTTAACTTCTGTTTTTTTATGTTGATAGTGATATGTTAGAAGATATAGTTGACGTGCTTGAGTGAAATATAATATTGGTTGTTCTTAGACCATCCGTGATCAATTATATAGCAAACTCAATTTGTTGACGTCATATCATCAATATATTGACCCAAAACATTAAACAAAAAACATCTTTAATCTCTAATATCTCTAATGATAATATAATATAAGAGAATCTTTAAATCACCAATGAGAGAGATTTAACCGTTAGATTTGTTTTAATTATGGATTTTTAACTCTTAGATAAAAAAATTGATGTCATCAAATCTAATACTTAATTAAATAACACATTTAATCCTTCTATTTTTAGTTTTTTTATTTATAAATCTCTCCTTTGAATTTGTTTGTTATTTGAATTTTGAGTTTTTGATAAATAAGTCAGTATTAATCCAAAACGAATACTAGATTTTCAAATTAAAGTTTTTTTAAAAGAAATGAATGAATAATTGAAATGAGAGAATTTAATAAAATTGATACGTGTTTATTTATTGTATAATTTAGAAGTATCACCAATCAAATATAATAAAAATACAGATTGTAAAAGATTTTGAGCTATTAGTTTTCTTATTTAGTCAAGATTTTTTCACAATATTTTCTTTGAAAGTTTCAACATTCTTCTTCGCATTAGGTATAATGATCTTAAATTTCAAAATTATAGATTGTATGTCTTTTCTTTTCTTTATTAAAAAGGGAGCGGAAAGAACCTATTAATCCTTGTTGAAAGATTATGTCAAATTAATGCTTAAACATGTTAGCTTATTGTATGATTAGTGGTTTTATGCAGGAATGACAAGTTGGATAAAGCTGAAGGACTGAATATGCAATTTCTGGATAGTTGTGAAGTTTGGACTAAAGAGGACAAGAAGAGAAAGATGAGGGAGCTGCTGTGAACTTGCCTTTATATATAAACAAACCCATTGATCGATTAGGGTTAAGAAACACACACATTTAGCTGCTTATTGTTCTTGATATTTCTCTCTCAAATATTCATATTGTTCTTCAGATTTATATCTTGTAATTCTGATCTAGATATAATCTTTATATCTAGATATTGTTTTGTAAACTGAACATTATATTCGATTAATAATAATAATAAACACTTTCCGACTTCATTGTTGTTTGATTCATTGATTCGTTAAGAAGAAGATTTAGGTTGAATATGGAGTTTGTTAAATCCTTTATACCGCATTAGTAGCTACACAAACACCATGCAAGGTTTTCGTTAATCATTTGAATGGTTGTAAAGTATCTTATCAACCATGGTCAAAAATGCACTTGATAAGTTTTTATTCCCATTTGTATTAGTTTATTATTTTCTATATGGAAATATATTGAGGTTCAAAAGTTTGTAATAAGACTTATATTTGTATTAGTCTATCTATATATATGCATGCCCCTACTGAAAACTACTGGGTTGTTGTTATACGGATTGTTCGTTATCTGAAAGGTACCATGATCTTGGTCTTCTTGTCAAACATAAATCTGTTCCCTTCTTCATGCATTTTCAAATTCTTTTTGGGACGACCGCTTCGTACCCATACAGGCTTATTTAGATTCTAACTGGGTTGGTTGCCCGGCTGACGGTCGATCCACAGGGGGCTATGCAATCTATTTGGGGTCAAACTTGATCTTTTGGTCTGCTGAGAAGACTGTCTTTGGTCCTCTATAGAGTCAGAATACAAAGCCATTGTTGATACGCTTGCTGAGGTAATCCGGTTAAAATCACTTCTACTAGAGGTTAGTGTTAATTCAACGAAACCAACACTGTTGTGTGACAATCTTAGTGCAACTTATCTTTCAGCCAACCCATCAACCCTGCTTTCCACGCCCGTACAAAACATGTTGAAATCGATTTTCCCTTTGTTCAAGAACAGGTTGCTGAATGATAGAGAGAAAATGAATTTAGAGAGAAGAGAAGATTTATCACAATTGAAAATTATGTATTATTATCACATATAATCGGTATTTATACACAAAGACACAAATAACCGCTCCTGTTGACAAGTCAACGAGACCAACAACGGCTATCTCAACAAACATTCAAAATATTACATAATACTATCTTGCACTTAGACTTTTACTATATCTGACCCTAATACTTTGTATTTTACAATATTACTTATATCAATACCCTCCCCTTTTAAGCATTTTTGTCCTAAAAAATGGAACCCAGAGAAACGAGTTTGCGAACTCCCATGAAGCTTCAGAAACTGGTAAACCCTCACAATGCACCAGAACCTTCTTACTTGAGTTCATGTATGCTAAGTGCCATTGCAAAGCTCTGCCATCCATATGAATGGCGGCATACCTAACTTTTCGTGTTTCAATCGTATCATCGATTTTGAAGAAGTGATCGCATTTGTACAGCCATTGATCAACGTCATCTCCATTAAATCGAAGAAAATCAAGCTTTGTGAGCTTATTATTGCTCATCGGCTCGCCGTCGTTACGAACAGTTAGGGTTTGGCAATTCTGCAATTCATCAAGGCGTTTGGCCATATCATCCATCGCAGCTCTCATACTGATCATAGATTCCATTGTAGAAGCTGTATCTTTTTGATTTTGAGTTCCTTCTGAAACCTTTCAAAATCCTGAGTTCTAGTTTCCGGCGCCATGATTTTAGGAGAAGAGAAACAACGGCGGTCGGAAATTGAATCGGAATTTTAATCGGAAGTACGGTGGTGGAATCGGATCTCCGGTGATCGGAGCTCTGAATTTGATAGATAGAAAATGAATTTAGAGAGAAGAGAAGATTTATCACAATTGGAATTATGTATTATTATCACATATAATTGGTATTTATACACAAAGACACAAATAACCGCTCCTGTTGACAAGTCAACAAGACCAGCAATGGCTATCTCAACAAACATTCAAAATATTACACAATACTACCTTGCACTTAGACTTTTACTATATCTGACCCTAATACTTTGTATTTTACAATATTACTTATATCACTGAAGCGAAATTAAATATTCAGTTTATCAAGACAGACGATTAGTTTGCCAACATCTTCACAAAGCTTCTATTATCACAAGATTTGAGTTATTGAGGTCCAAGTTACAGGTTACTTGTAACACCCGTTGTTAGGTCCAGATTTACTGGACTCGCTCCAGACTCGACTACTAGAGCCTTACTGAAGATCTGTCCAGAAACGTGTTCTACTGGACCTACTCCAGACTTGGAATCTGGAGTCCCTCTGAAGATTTGTCCAGAAATAATGGAAGACCAGTGAGCAAATACTTGTATAGGAAATCTGGAGTATTCTCCAGATTAGCTCACTGGACTTCACCCCTGTCCAGATCTACTCTACTGAAGACATTCTCACTGAAGTCAAAGACTGAAGTCAGAATAAAGAAGACTGACAAATGGCGGAGTCCACTGGAAGTCTTACCAGATCTGTACACTGGAGGATTGTCAGTGTTCTAGACCTTACAAGTCTGAACACTGATATCGAGTAATTGACTTTTGCCTTTACACACTTTCCAAAGAACAATCCACTTGTTCTTTCCCAAAGTTTATACGTGTGTAAAGGTGGTTGGTTAAAAGAATAAAGTCATATTGATGTGACTTTATCCTTATACCTTATCCAATGCATTTAATGTTCTTGTCGGATCATTAAATGTATGCAACCATATTTGTACGGCACAAAATTCACTGGTGAATTTTGTTGCCTATAAATGCAAAGTCATTTCCTTGAGAAAATCACTTTTAAGCATACATTTTGCATTAGAGTGAATTTGTCTAAATACTCTCGATCTTAAACTGGGATACTTTACAACTTTAAGTATCTCGATCCAAAAGAGTTATTTGACAAATATAGATCATTTGTAATTCATAGGTTGTTAGGATACATACTTATTTGTATTATCTTGATTCCGCACAACCTTGTATTTTATTTAACATCATAAATAAAATACACCATTGAAAAATACATAATGTTCCACTTTACTTGTTTATTGCTTTAAGTCTTTTATTACTTTGTTTATATATTCTTGCATTTATTTACAAGTAATACTAGTCCATTCTAGTGATTATTAGACTTGTTGTATTTTACACTTCTAGGTTAACCATCGTATTTCAGGGACTCACATTTGGTATCAGAGCAGAAGGCTAAACATTGCCTAGATCTGTTTCTTTGATGGCCAACCTAGAAAATACACAAGGAAGTTTTAATTTTGGTCCCGATCCTAATGTTAATGTTAATGATCAAAATAATGAACCACCTATTGTTAATAACACTAATCCACCACCTCCTCCTCCTACTCCTGCTTCTCCACACGTGCATGTGCACTATTCAAATAATCCTGTTCCTAAATTCAGTGGGAACAGTGATGAGTTTGGTACGTGGAAGGCTAGGATGATATTGCATATCACTGGTATTGAGAGGAACATGATGAAAATCTTAAATGAAGGTCCTTATGTCCCTACATCACCTCTCAATCCCCTTCTTGATCCTTCTGGATCTAGAAGAGGAAGGGAAAAAAGGGAAGAACATTGGTCTGAAGAGGAGAGGAGATTGGTGAATCTAGGCACCCTTCTCAAAAACATGATCCTCGGGGCCGTTCCAGAAACCCTAATTCCCACACTAGTTCTTTTTCCTAGTGCTAAAACCATGTGGGATGAACTTCTAAACCAGCATGAAGGAGGAGATGACACCATTGTCACCAGAAAGGTCTCCTTAAACAAGAGGTATGAGTCATTTTTTGCTCAGCCTAATGAGTCTCTCACTGGTACTTACACCAGATTTATGAGTATCATAAACCAGTTGAGAGGTCTTGGGGTTGAGAAGGACAAGGATATACTTCTGGAGAAATTTTGTGATATTCTGCCCACCAAATGGTCTCACATGATCCTGGTCTTACGACAAGGTAAAACTCTGCACACACACACTCTATCAACTTTATATGGAGCTTTCAGGTACACTGAAGAAAATCAAGCTCAGAGAGTGGTGGCAGAACAAGATGCTTATAACCATGCCTCCAGTAGTCCTAATGTGGTTAGTCATACTGAACCACAAAGTACAGCACTGATATCTTCTGAGAATGTATTTTCTATGAAGAAAATGGTGTCTGAACTCATGGATTCTGGAGAGTCCAGTCAAATCTCTCCAGACTGTTGTGATGAAACTGATGATGATGACCTTATTGCAATGATTGCTAAAACGTTTAACCGTTTCAAAGCAAGAGCAAATAGGCCATCTGGACAATTTGCATCCAGTTGAAGACCAATTTGACATGCTTTAAGTGTGGCGAAAAGGGTCATTTCATGAAAGATTGCAGGTCCAGCCAGTTTGTATCCAAGCCTGGTCCATTTTCTTCAAATAATAAGCCTGATGATAGCTATAAATTGAAATATAAAAAGCTTAAGGCCCAGATTGCTCTCATGGCACAACAAATGGAAAACAATAATAAGTGCATGATCGCAACAACTGAAGAGAAGTGGGTTCCTTCTGATGAATCATCTGCTGATGAAGAAGAAGAAAGAGATTGCTGTTACATGGCTCTGGCAGACGAAGAGCACCTGGTGAAGGAAGATGTCACATCTGGACGATGGGTGGACATAGTTATTAAAAAGGTTAGTGATTATGATACTGCAACTGACCAAGAATTAAAACTGGACATTGCTGAAACTCTTAATTCTGATTTGATATTTGTAGAAACTGTTAGATCTGATTGTGTAAATGGTCTAGAAACAGATTTTTCTGAAATAACTGTCTTAAAATCAAAATTAAAAGAACTTCAAGACATTGAACTGGCATTTCAAGCCCAGGTTCTGGTAACTGAACAATTGATTCAAGAAAAACAAGATCTTGAAGTCATTTTAGAGAAAGAAAAACTGGTGATTAAATCATGGCTAGAAACCAGAAAGCCATATGATGCTGGAGTAAATCAATTTCCTGCTCAAAAACGTGCATATTTAGATGGAAATACTCATGTAGCATCATTAATACCAGTAATCGATCGATTACCAAAGGGGTTCAGGCCCACCACTGTTTATGATGAGCCTGTAACTCCCAAGGCCAATATTTTCCCAGTTCAATCCCCAGAGGTTAAGACTGGAGCATTCCAGATAACTGCTCCAGTTAAAGAGGTTTATCGGAATAAACCTTTGCCTCAGACCAATCCCCTATCTAAGCCTAGAACTGGAAAGGCTAAGGTATCATCTGATGAAAATGTTTTGTCCAGGTTAGAGAGCCAGATTCAAATACTGACTCGTCAATTTCAAAGTTTTAATGCAAGATTAAACTTTATTGAGGGTACTTCATCTGGCCCTAGACAAAATACAAAACCTTTTGCAAAGAAAGTTAAATCTATTTCTCCAGTTGAGAAAAAGAAAAAGGTTTCAAAACTATCAACCCCAGTGGTCTTTTCAACTAAGACCACTGTTGAAGAAAGTGAACTAAACCAGATTGCCCCAGGAACCTATAAGGGAGGGTCCAGCGAACCCATCAGTCGATGGGTTCCCAAATCTAACTGATAATATCTGGTGTGTGTGCAGGGCGATCAAAAGAAATATATCTGGTATCTTGACAGTGCTGCTGGCAGGACGATGACCGGATGTAAGACCCTGCTGGAGGAGTTCACCATTTCTGATGGACCCTACATTACTTTTGGAAATGATGGTTGTGGAAAGACTGAGGGATACGGTGTTCTAAACAATAGACAAGTCAAGTTCAGACGTGTTGCATTTGTGAATGGTTTGAAATATAACCTGATCAGTGTAAGCCAACTGTGTGATGATGGCTATCAAGTTCTATTCAATATTGCTCAGGGTATCATATTCAACAAGGACTGGAAGGTAGTGTTGATTGCTCCCAGAAAAGGGAATGTGTACGTGATGGATATGGAAAGCTCCCCTTCAGAGCAGTGTTTCTATACTCAAGCTGATGAAGACACAAACTGGTTATGGCACAAAAGGTTATCCCATTTAAATTTCAAGAATATTAATAAGTTGTCCAGAAAAAAACTTGCAGATGGGATACCTTCAGTTTCCTTCAAAAAGGAAAGGCCATGTCCAGGATGTGAGATGGGTAAGCAGAAACGTACCAGTTTCAAGACCAGACAGAATTTCAGCATATCTGAACCTCTTCATATGGACCTCTTTGGTCCAGTGAACGTTCAGACTCGTGCTGGTAAAAGATACACCATGGTGATCGTAGATAAATTCTCCAGATATTGTTGGGTAATCTTTCTGAGGTCTAAAAGTGAAGCTGCTGCTGAAATCATCAGTCTTATCAAGCAAATTGAGCTCAAGTACAGTCGAAAGGTGTGTCAGTTAAGAAGTGACAATGGAACAGAATTCCAGAATGCAACTCTGGAGTCATTCTGTACTGACACTGGCATCTCCCAGAACTTCTCATCAGCCCACTCTCCAGAACAGAATGGAGTGGTGGAAAGGAAGAATCAAACGCTGATAGAAGCTGCCAGGAGTATGCTTGCTGAATCTGGTCTGTCTACCAGTTTCTGGGCTGAAGCAATTGCTATTGCTTGCCACACCCAGAACCGGTCAGTGTATGTGAAACGACACAAAAAGACAGCCTATGAAGTTTTAAGAAATAAAAAACCAAATATTGGTTATTTTCACGTTTTTGGATGTCCAGTTTACATCCTGAACGACTCCAGTCAGCTAGGCAAATTTGATGCCAAAGCTGATGAAGACACAAACTGGTTATGGCACAAAAGGTTATCCCATTTAAATTTCAAGAATATTAATAAGTTGTCCAGAAAAAAACTTGCAGATGGGATACCTTCAGTTTCCTTCAAAAAGGAAAGGCCATGTCCAGGATGTGAGATGGGTAAGCAGAAACGTACCAGTTTCAAGACCAGACAGAATTTCAGCATATCTGAACCTCTTCATATGGACCTCTTTGGTCCAGTGAACGTTCAGACTCGTGCTGGTAAAAGATACACCATGGTGATCGTAGATAAATTCTCCAGATATTGTTGGGTAATCTTTCTGAGGTCTAAAAGTGAAGCTGCTGCTGAAATCATCAGTCTTATCAAGCAAATTGAGCTCAAGTACAGTCGAAAGGTGTGTCAGTTAAGAAGTGACAATGGAACAGAATTCCAGAATGCAACTCTGGAGTCATTCTGTACTGACACTGGCATCTCCCAGAACTTCTCATCAGCCCACTCTCCAGAACAGAATGGAGTGGTGGAAAGGAAGAATCAAACGCTGATAGAAGCTGCCAGGAGTATGCTTGCTGAATCTGGTCTGTCTACCAGTTTCTGGGCTGAAGCAATTGCTATTGCTTGCCACACCCAGAACCGGTCAGTGTATGTGAAACGACACAAAAAGACAGCCTATGAAGTTTTAAGAAATAAAAAACCAAATATTGGTTATTTTCACGTTTTTGGATGTCCAGTTTACATCCTGAACGACTCCAGTCAGCTAGGCAAATTTGATGCCAAAGCTGATGAAGGGTATTTCTTAGGCTATTCAGCCATTCGCAAGGCCTTCGGAGTCTACAACAAGAGACTGGAGAAGGTCCATGAGTTAATTCATGTCACATTTGATGAATCAAATGCTGCAATCAACAAGAAGCCAGCCCTTGACACTCCCCCAGTAACTCCAATTGTCTTCGGTGAATCTGATCTTATCAACTACAATAAAGAAGATTCAGAAGACACAGTTTCCAGTCATCCTGATCTGGAACCTGTTTAGAAAAAGAAACTCTCCAGTAGTACTCCATTCTATCCCTCTATTATTTTCAAACTACCCTCTGAAATTAATATTGGATCAGATGTTCGTACTACTCCCCCAGTATCAGTGTCAGTTGAGAATATACCAGAAATGTCTTCTTATGAAGAATTCCAAACTGAACCAGTACTTCAAGAAATGCCTTTAAATGAAGAATTTCATGATGCAAATCGTGATTTAAATGACTCAGATGAAGATGATGAAGTAGTCTGGCAAGATCCTCCTCCTGAAGCAACTCCAGAGGAGACTCAACTGAATTCTTGCACTGATATTGTTGTCAGTAACAATCCTGGTCAGTACTCCAGATGGACAAAAGCTCATCCTATTGATCAGATCATAGGTGACTCCAGTAAAGGAGTTCAGACCAGAAGAGCCTCCAGTAATCAATGCTTATATGTTAGTTTTCTATCATTGATGGAACCAAAGAAGATTGACGAGGCTATGGAAGATCCAAGCTGGGTGACTGCTATACAAGAAGAGCTTCACCAGTTTTAAAGGAACAAGGTCTGGTATCTGGTTCCTTTCCCAGTTGGAAAGAAAGAACCAATTGGAACAAGATGGGTCTTCAGGAACAAAGTAGATGAAGATGGCCACGTAATCAGAAACAAGGCCAGACTGGTAGCACAAGGCTACTGCCAGTCAGATGTCGATTTTGATGAATCATTTGCTCCAGTGGCTAAACTTGAAGCGATCAGAATATTCTTAGCATTCGCTGCTTATCATCAGTTCAAAGTCTACCAGATGGATGTAAAGAGTGCTTTCTTGAATGGAAAGCTTGAAGAAGAAGTTTATGTCAGACAACCACCAGGTTTCGTTGATGAAAAGCATCCACATTGGGTATATCGTCTGGACAAAGCGCTTTATGGCCTCAGACAAGCCCCACGTGCCTAGTATGACACTCTGACTAAACATTTGTTGAAAAATGGTTTCAAACGAGGTACAATTGACAATACCTTATTTATTCTTCATGAAAAAGGTAATATGTTAATGGTACAAATTTATGTTGATGATATTATTTTTTGGTCTACTGATGAAAACATGTGCAAGAAATTTTCGAAAATAATGTCAACTGAATATGAAATGAGTTTGATGGGTGAATTAACATATTTTCTTGGACTCCAAATTAAACAAAACAAAGATGACATTTTTATTAATCAGGAAAAATATGTTAGAGATCTTTTAAAGAAATTTGATATGAACTCTTCACCATCTAAACCAACTCCAATTTCTGCACCACTGACACTGGACTCCGATCCAGATGGTAAACCAGTGAACACCACTGTCTACAGAGGCATGGTTGGTTCACTGATGTATTTAACTGCCAGTAGACCAGATATTATGTTTTCAACATGTTTATGTGCCATATATCAGTCTAATCCAAAGGAATCTCATATGCTTGCTGTAAAGCGCATACTGAAGTACCTTAAAGGTGTCCCCAGTCTAGGTCTTTGGTATCCCAAAGGCTCAGGCATGGATCTAATGGGTTATTCAGATTTAGATCATGCAGGTTGTAAGATAGACAGGAAATCCACTACCGGTGGATGTCATTTCCTTGGTGGCAAACTGGTCAGCTGGACCAGTAAGAAGCTAACTTCAGTTTCATTGTCCACTGCTGAAGCTGAATACGTGTCTGCAGCCAGTTGTTGTGCTCAGATACTCTGGATGAAGAACCAGTTGCTTGATTATGGTATTAAGTACTCAAAGACCCCAATCTTTTGTGATAATACCAGTGCCATTGCTATCTCAAATAATCCAGTCATGCACTCCAAAACGAAGCACATTGATATCAGGTATCATTTTATTCGTGATCATATTATGAAAAACAACATTGAACTCCATTTTATTCCCACTGACAAACAACTCGCTGACATTTTTACTAAACCTCTGGATGTCAAAACTTTTGAATATCTTGTTGGTGAGTTGGGAATGTTAAACCCTTAAATCTGGAACCTTGGTATTGAACGCCATTGTGTACTACTGAGGATCTTTGATTTAAAGATTTATAAATTTATGACTGCTCAGATATTGAACGCCGTTGTGTACTATCTTTGCTTAATAGATTTCTGGATCAACATTCCAGGGGGAAGACTTGAAAGATATTTTTGTTCTTAAAAATGTTTTAAGTTCAGGGAGAATTTATTAATTTATTTTCTCACTGGACAAATTCTTCAGAAAATATTACTGGTGCTTTGTAAATGTGTCCCTCTCACTGGTAATTGGACAGATTGAAGTGCGTGTTTGAGGTGACTTTTGTCTCCTTGTAAATGTGTCCCTCTCATTTGTCTGTATTAGTTGACGTGCACGTTTGAGGTTACCAGTCTTTCAAAATGGTTTTCACTGGTACTTTACTGGAGTGTCCCTCCAGTGTACCATCAGTGCATGTTTCACTGGACTAATCCACCAGTGATACTGGAGTGTCCAGTCAACCTCCAGATGCACTGAAATAAGTCATAATATTTTTTAAATACTTGGTCATTGTGCGTGCCACGTAAGCAAACTTTTTAAAAGATATTTATCTTATAATCCTACGTGGCATGTAAATTTTTCAACGTAATGATGGTATTTTTACCTTGGGAAGTCAAAAAGAGCAACTTGATACTGTTTGTGGGCTGTAAACCGTCACACATTTATGTGTGATGTGATGTAATTAATGCGGATCTCAGAACCCGATCAAAATTTTATTTGATAATTTCAAATTAAACCGTTTGAGTTCCACATTCTCTCTCCTATAAATACCCACTTTCAATTTCATTTGCATTTACTTCGAACATATTTACTCCCAAATCTTTCAAATTCCTTCATTTACTTCTTCATTCATTTTCCAATCATCATCATCTCTCATATTTACTCCATTTCCATTCATTCCTTCATCAAATCTTCATCTAAACCCTAAATACTCAATTTCATCTTCATCTATTCTTCATATAATGGCACCTAGACAATCTAAATCTCTTAAAAATCTGCTCGCTGCTGAATATGATCCAACTGAAAATGTTGACAAGGCACCCCATATCACTCTAGAGGCAAAAGCTATAAGAATAAACATGAACAACTGGATGGCCAGACTTTCACTTTCCAGTGTTCATGATGCCCAATCTGTTATTGGGAGATTAAACACATTTTTTCTCTCATGCCCACTATATGGTGCGTTGACATTAAATCCAGGGAGGATGTACCATGATTACCTCTGTGAATTCTGGTACACAGACCAATGGTCTTCTGGCTTTTCCCTTGAGCTTCTTCTTCCAGTTGGATCAAGAAGAGGGCTCACCCCAATAGACATAGGTATATATGGTCCATCCTTAAGGATTTTCAACATATACCTTTCTAATACTTAAATAATAAGATAAGGCTTATTATCCGGGTAAAGGTACATAAAGTGTACAAGTCAATTCCTCGTAATCAGTGTAAAGCTTTGTAAGTGCTTTCCACTGAAGGTCTCCAGTTTGTAACTGACTAGAATGTCAACTGGGCTTCGCTGCCATTGTCATTCTCTTTCTTCCATTTGTTGTCTTCGACTTCAACTGGAATGTTTCTTCAACTTGGTCAGTTCTCAACTGGAGGAAGTCTTCAGTTGCGTTAACTGTACGGTGCAACTGGACTTCAATATATTTCTCGACAAATCTTCTTGGTCACCAGTTTACTGGTCACCAGGTGCAACTGGTGAACTGGTCAGTGGAAACTGGTGACTGGCCAGTTCCAGGTGAACTGGACCTAACAAATTCCCCCTATTTGTCTAGAAATATAGTCTAAGTCTTTTCTAGTTTTTGTATCTATACAAGTGTAAACTATAGAGACTTGTTTGATTTAAATCTATCTAAGGTATCTAGGGCATTTTTATAGATCAACAAATGCCTTAGATTTTTCTTTTGTGTTTGTTAGATTTTAATCTTTTATCTACCTTGTGGTTACAAACTGGAGACGACCAGTTAGATAAGTGTATACCAAGTTCTAGATAGATTACTTATATAAAAGACAATAAGTAAAGAACAATGCAATAATACAAATAACTTGTAAACAATCTTGATGAGACAATATGTAGTTTTCAAGTGTAATTTATTTATTGATATTAAACAAATTACAAGGTTGATGCGGAACCAAGATAATACACGAATGTAAATATCCTAACAACCTATGAAATACAATTGATCTATACTCGGAATTTCTCTTCTACAATCGAAACACTTAAAGTAGTGAAATGTTCCTTTTAGCGATTGAGAGATAATTGCACAAGTTCACCAAGAATATTGCTGGTTTGCAAAGTATGAAGTTATTCGTTTGAGAGAGAAATAACTTAGACGAATACTTGAATAACTTAAGATTCTTGGTTGTGCAATGACTTGTATTTATAGGCAAAGTTAACATTGGGATGTTAACTTTAGCCGTACAAATGTGGTTGAAGGTATTTAAGGAATAGCATTTAATTCCTTAAAAAGTGTTGTAAAGTCGCATGTTACAGTGACTTTACACAACCACCTTTATGTACCTTTTAATACTTAAATAATAAGATAAGGCTTATTATCCGGGTAAAGGTACATAAAGTGTACAAGTCAATTCCTCGTAATCAGTGTAAAGCTTTGTAAGTGCTTTCCACTGAAGGTCTCCAGTTTGTAACTGACTAGAATGTCAACTGGGCTTCGCTGCCATTGTCATTCTCTTTCTTCCATTTGTTGTCTTCGACTTCAACTGGAATGTTTCTTCAACTTGGTCAGTTCTCAACTGGAGGAAGTCTTCAGTTGCGTTAACTGTACGGTGCAACTGGACTTCAATATATTTCTCGACAAATCTTCTTGGTCACCAGTTTACTGGTCACCAGGTGCAACTGGTGAACTGGTCAGTGGAAACTGGTGACTGGCCAGTTCCAGGTGAACTGGACCTAACAAATTCCCCCTATTTGTCTAGAAATATAGTCTAAGTCTTTTCTAGTTTTTGTATCTATACAAGTGTAAACTATAGAGACTTGTTTGATTTAAATCTATCTAAGGTATCTAGGGCATTTTTATAGATCAACAAATGCCTTAGATTTTTCTTTTGTGTTTGTTAGATTTTAATCTTTTATCTACCTTGTGGTTACAAACTGGTAACTTCTTTTATACAAGGGAAGAACTTTACATAAGTTACAACAGAATGTAAAACAAAATACAAGAAGATAAAAATGAAGAAAGAACTTAAACAGATGGCCCTTCGCCAGTTCTTCTTCTTTTGGCAACTGTGGAGATAGGCTGTTTGTCTTCAGGATCAACATTCAGTCTCTCTTCAATATTTTCTTTAAACTTGAGCAGACTTTGAAGCACAAACATCCATCCTCTTTCAACCTTATTTCTTTGTTGCTTGGCCTCCAACAGCTTTGCCATCTCCACCAGTTCAGAATACCCATAAGAAAGTACATCAGGATTCTCAGTTTGCCTCAAGGGACCATCCAGATGTTGAACCCCAACAGTGAAATGTTTGGTACCTGGTTTGATAAACACTTTCAAATCAACAATCTTACCAGGGTGATATCTCCGCTGCTGCACTTCAGATAAATACGCTCTAGCTTCAGATTCATTGGCCAGTTTGATCTGGCCAGTGCTCATACTATGCACTGCAGCTTTGATATCTTCACTTGATGGTTCAGTTGTATCCACCCAGGTCCTAAGGTCAGCATCTCTTGGCAACATCTTAGGTTTACCTTTGGACTTAGGTGGATTCATCACCTGTTTGAACCTTCTTGACCAATTCATCTTCTCGACTGGCCAGTTTCTCATCAATCATCTGGCCAACAGAAGTGGCCACCTGCTGACCAATATCAACTACATTAAGGCCAGGTCTATCAAGCAACTCCTTGACCTGCCTTTCTATCTCCTTAAGATCTACCTCTGATGATCGAACAGTGTTGCTTAAGAGGTTGGAGATAGATGTATTGACATTTGAATGGGTTAAGTCAAAAGCTTCCTTCAAAGAGGTGGACAAATTGTTACAGCTTGAGACTAACTCATTCAACTTTCTAAATACCAAGTCTTCATTTGCAGCAAACTTATTGATTCCCAGATCAACAACCTTTGAATTTATAATTGTGTCCTTGTTGAATCTGGAAATAGACTTGGCATTTTGCTCTATTGTCTTATGAACACCCTCCACCCGTTTGATCAGGTTTTGGATATCGGTTGAGAAAGAGACAAATTGAGCTTCCAGTGACAAAGGAGCAGTTGTCACTGGACCAGTAGCAGGCTGCACCAGTTCAACTGAAGGAGGCAAAACAAAGGGAGCCTCTCCAGTTGTTCCAGTGGCAGAAGAAGGAAATATAGGGGGTGAAAAAGAAGGCTGAGGAGAAACAATGTGTTGGTCAGGCTGAGAATGCTCAGGTATGACCAACGGCGACGGTGGTGGTGATTGAGTTCTTTGTGGGGAAATATTTGTAGGAGTATCTTGGTGGGAAACTGAAACTGATGGATGAACAATCAGAAGAAAGTGTGGCAGTGAACCAGAACTCACACAAGTAATCATGATACATCTTGCGTGGGTTCCTGGTGAATAAGGGTCCTATTGGAGAATCCTTCAAAAATTTTCTGATTCTACCAATAAGGGTTTTAGACCCTTGAGAGCCTTGTAGGCTAGCCAATGGATTATTAGGGTTTAATTTTAGGGCTGCGCTATAAGGAGCACCAGGTGCCTGGGCGACATCTGGTGAGGGATTGTAAGGAGCAGTCAAGAGATTTACATCTCTTGAGCGGGATGATTTAGGTGCCATAGAATGAAAATTGATATTTGAGGCTAGGACAACTGGAGACTCACCCTCTCTCCAGTAATTGAGGCGAAGAGCATCCCTCAACACTTCTACATCCAGAGTACACCTGATTGTTCCATCCTTTAAAGTGAAACTGATGGATGAACAATCAGAAGAAAGTGTGGCAGTGAACCAGAACTCACACAAGTAATCATGATACATCTTGCGTGGGTTCCTGGTGAATAAGGGTCCTATTGGAGAATCCTTCAAAAATTTTCTGATTCTACCAATAAGGGTTTTAGACCCTTGAGAGCCTTGTAGGCTAGCCAATGGATTATTAGGGTTTAATTTTAAGGCTGCGCTATAAGGAGCACCAGGTGCCTGGGCGACATCTGGTGAGGGATTGTAAGGAGCAGTCAAGAGATTTACATCTCTTGAGCGGGATGATTTAGGTGCCATAGAATGAAATTGAAATTGAGGATTTTTAGGGTTTGGAATTTGGAAGCAAAGAGAAGAATGAAATTGAAATTTATGATTGGAAGTAAATGAAGAGAGTAAATGAAGAGAATGAAAAAGAGAGTAAATGAGTTATGAAGTAAATAAGGGTATTTATAAGGGTAAGAGAAAATAAAAAAATCATACTTTATTAAGAGAGTAAATGAAGGGTTTTGATTTGAGAGCAAAGAGAAGAATGAAGCAGTGATTTATGATTGGAGTAAATGAAGAGAGTAAATGAAGAGAATGAAAAAGAAAGTAAATGTGTTATGAAGTAAATAAGGGTATTTATAAGGGGATTCAAGATCCCAATGTAAACCCACAAATCATATTTTATTAAACCAAATATTTTTGAAGATATTTTGAAAATAAAATATAATTTTCCATGTAAGCATTAAATGTTACCATGTCAGCATTAAATGCTACGACGGCTTACTTTACCCATAACCCCACACACTTTTTGTTTTCCCAACACAAACAGTTGTCAAGTACTAAAAATGGTTTCAACACGTCAGATCACGATATCAAGTAGTTTAAAAACACTCGAGTATCATCACGTGTCACATAAATTGACCAAGTATTTGTAACGTTATGAAAATTTGACAAAGACCGAACCTGGTAACTGGAGGATCAATCCAGTTCCAGTTCCAACTGAAGAGTTCTCCAGTTGCATTTTCAAACAAAAACGAATTTTAGTCAGAAAATTATTTTGAGTCTTTCCCCCTAAAATGATGATCCAGATATCAATTAGTGCCAAGATAGTATCACAAAGGCGTTCGATAGCCTGGCGAGCAAAGATAATCTGGACCTCCTCAACTGGAGAACTTCATCAGTGTCACTGACGCGTTCAATAACAAAGAAAGCTCCAGTTAAGGGTTTAGCATTCCCAGTTCGCTGATGAGATGTTTAAAAGTTTTCTCATCGAGAGGTTTAGTAAAAACATCAGCTAACTGTTTGTCAGTGGGGATGAAATGAATTTCAATATCACCTTTCATAACATGATCACGAATAAAATGATACCTGATGTCAATATGCTTTGTTTTTGAGTGCATCACTGGATTGTGAGAGATAGCAATTGCACTGGTGTTGTCACAAAAGATTGGGGTCTTGGTGTACTTCTGACCATAATCTAGTAACTGGTTTTTGATCCAGAGAATCTGGGCACAACAACTGGCCGCAGAAATGTACTCTGCCTCTGCAGTGGACATAGAGACTGAAGTCTGCTTCTTGCTGGTCCAACTCACCAGTTTTCCTCCAAGGAAATGACAACCACCAGTTGTGGATTTTCTATCAATCTTACAACCTGCATGATCAGAATCTGAATAACCCATTAGATCTAATCCTGAGCCTTTGGGGTACCAAAGACCAAGATTAGGACACCCTTTCAGGTATCTAAAGATACGCTTTACAGCGTGCAAATGTGATTCTTTAGGGTTAGCCTGAAACCTGGCACATAAACATGTTGCAAACATTATATCTGGTCGACTGGCAGTTAAGTACATCAGTGAACCAACCATACCTCTATAGTCAGTTACATTAACTGGTTTGCCAGTTGGGTCAGAGTCCAAATTCAATGGTGCTGCAATAGGTGTGTTTTTCGATGGGATTGAATCATATTTGTATTTTCTTAACAAATCTCTGACATATTTTCCTTGGTTTATGAAAATTCCATTTTCAGTTTGCTTAATCTGAAGACCTAAGAAAAATGTTAATTCACCCATTAAACTCATCTCATACTCAGATGACATGATTTTAGAAAACTTTTTACACATTGCATCATCAGTTGAACCAAAAATAATGTCATCAACATAAATTTGTACCAATAAGATATTACCTCTTTCTTTCAAGATAAACAAGGTATTATCTATTGCACCTCTTTGAAAGCCATTTTTAAGAAGATGTTTAGTTAAAGTATCATACCAGGCTCTTGGGGCTTGTCTTAGACCATACAATGCTTTGTTCAGTCTATAAACCCAATGAGGATGCTTCTCATCGATGAAACCTGGAGTCTGCTTCACATAAACTTCTTCTTCCAATGTTCCATTAAGGAACGCACTTTTGACATCCATCTGGAAGACCTTGAACTGCAGATGGGCTGCATAAGCCAAGAAAATTCTTATGGCTTCAAGTCTTGCAACTGGAGCAAAAGTCTCATCAAAGTCAACGCCCTCTGCTTGACAATAACCCTGGGCAACTAATCTGGCCTTGTTTCTTACAACATGGCCATCTTCATCCATTTTATTTCGGTAGACCCATCTGGTACCAATAGGTTCTTTCTTTAACCCTGGTGGACAAGGAACAAGCTCCCAAACATTGTTCCTTTCAAACTGGAGGAGCTCTTCTTGCATAGCTTCCACCCAGCTTGGGTCTGCCATAGCCTCGTCAATCTTCTTTGGTTCAATTAAAGATAAGAAGGTGACGTTTAAGCATTGCTCACTGGTGGCTCTTCTAGTCTGAACCCCACTAGTTGGATTACCCACAATTTGTTCAATTGGGTGGGCTTTAGTCCATCTAGTGTATTGACTAGGCTGGTGAACTACAATATCAGTGCAAGGTACCTGGAGATCTTCTTCAGTTGCAGCAGCATCTGGAGAAGGATCAGTCCAAACAGCTTCTACATCCTCATCAGAGTCAATGAGGTCTCGATTTGCATCATGAAATTCCTCAGTTGAAGGTAGTTCATGAGTAACTGGAGAAGTAGGGGCTTGAACTGGTGCTGATATTGGAGTGGCACGTACATCTGATCCAATCACCAATTCTTGTGGTAAGTTAAAATTGATGGAGGGATAAAATGATGTGTCACTGGTGCTTTTCTTCTTCTTGACTGGTTCCAGTTTGTTGTAACTGGAAGCATCTTCTGGTGAAACAACTGACCGATGAACTTGGTCAGTTTCACCAAATGATGAATACCACCCAGCAATATCTGGTGAATTCATCAACCACAACTAGAGTGTATTTCTTTCCAGCTCTAGTTTGAACATTCACTGGACCAAAAAGATCCATATGAAGCATGTGAAGAGGTTCAGTGATGCTAAAATTTTGCCTAGTTTTGAAACTGGCTCTCTTCTGCTTGCCCATCTCACACCCTGGACATGGCTTTTCCTTATTGAAGGAAATCTGGGGTATCCCATCAACCAGTTGTTTGCGAGACAACTTGTTAATGTTCTTGAAATTAAGGTGGGATAACCTTTTATGCCATAGCCAGTTGGTGTCCTCATCAGCTTTGGTATAAGAGCTGCCATCTTCAGATCTTCAGATTTCCATGCATTTTTCTGGGCATCGATGGTTCTTGAAAATGCATCATAGTTTTTGCCAGATGCTTTTACCCAGGACTTGATAATCATTTGAGCTTTTTCAAAATCATCAGAAAGTTTTTGATTATCAAGTTCTAATGCCTCAATTTTTAAAACTGACTCCTTGAGAGCCAACTGGACACTTTGCAAATCATTCAGTTGTGGTTTGACATTGTTTAGTTCAATTAAGATAGTGTCTAAATATCTTTCTCACTATCAGCTCTAACAGTTTCTACAAATGCCAAATCACCACTTAATGATTCAGCCAGGTCCAGTTTTAATTCAGGGTCAACCTGGTGATCATAATCACATACCTTTTTCAGTATGATGTCCACCCATCTTCCAGAGACGACATCATCTTTCACCACATGCTGCTGTTGTTGTTGATCTTCCAAGGCCATGAAACACATGTCCCTTTCCTCTTCTTCATCCTCAGATGAGTCATCAGAGTACTCCCATTTTCCTTCAGTTTGTGCAATTAAGCACTGGTCCTTTTTCTTATCCATGGACAGAAGGGCAATCTGGGCCTTAAGCTGCTTGTATTTAGCTTTATAGCTATCATCAGGCCGATTGTAATTAGGGACAGAGGGGCCAGTTTGGTTATTCAACTGACTAGATCGGCATTCCTTCATAAAATGACCTTTCTTGCCACACTTATAGCATGTAAGATTGGTCTTATCCAGAGAGCTGGAGCTGGAAGCATTGTTGGGGCCATTAAATCTTTTAGATTTATGCTTAAACCTATTAAAGGTTTTAGCAATCATGGCGACCAGATCATCATCGTCAGTTTCATCATAACCTTCACTGTTTTCAGTGGTCAGCCCAGAGTTTAAGAAGCTGTTTAACATCTCCTTCATCGAGTGTGCCTGGACACTCTCAGCAGACATTAAAGCAGCACAAGGTCGCTCAATTACATTAGCAACCTTGGGACTCTGAGCATGGTTCATGGCATCTTGCTCAGCCACAAGTCTTGCAGCATTATTATCTTCAGTGAATCTGAAGGCTCCATAGAGCGATGCAAGAGTGTGAGAGTGCAAGGTTTTACCTTGTCTCAAGACAAGAACCATGTTTTCCCATTTAGATGGAAGAATATCACAAAACTTTTCAAGAAGAATATCCTTATCCTTCTCTACACCCAAACCTCTCAACTGATTGATGAGGCTAGAAAATCTGGTATATGTACCAGTTAAACTTTCGTTGGGCAAGGCAAAGAAGGATTCATACTTCTTGTTCAATGCAACTTTACGGGTGACAATGGTGTCATCACCTCCTTCAAACTGAATCACTAATTCATCCCACATAGACTTGGCACTGGGAAACAACACAAGTGTTGGAATTAGGTCTTCAGGGACAGCCCCAAGGATCATGTTTTTCAGTCTGGTGTCCAAGTCCACCAGTCTGCGATCCTCATCAGACCAATGGTCTTCTGGCTTTTCCCTTGAGCTTCTTCTTCCAGTTGGATCAAGAAGAGGGCTCACCCCAATAGACATAGGTATATATGGTCCATCCTTAAGGATTTTCAACATATACCTTTCTATACCACCAAAATGCAACAGCATTCTAGCTTTCCATGTACCAAAGGTCTCACTGTTTCCATCAAATTTTGGAACAGGAGTGTTAGAGTAATGTACATGGACGTGGTTTGAGGAAGAAGGAGGAGGAGGGTTGGTGTTAACATTTTGAAAAGGTTGGGCATTATTATTCAATGGGTTTTCACCTAAACCAGAACCATCTCCACCTTCAGTAGTGTTCATCTTTGCAGATCTAGGCAAGTATATTAGCCTTCTGCTCTGATACCACTTGTAAGTCCCAACTTGTTAGATTGGTACTACTGAAGACACCTCTATGTCGATGGTGGAGTTACTTTGCAATATACTCACTAAACTGGAGACGACCAGTTAGATAAGTGTATACCAAGTTCTAGATAGATTACTTATATAAAAGACAATAAGTAAAGAACAATGCAATAATACAAATAACTTGTAAACAATCTTGATGAGACAATATGTAGTTTTCAAGTGTAATTTATTTATTGATATTAAACAAATTACAAGGTTGATGCGGAACCAAGATAATACACGAATGTAAATATCCTAACAACCTATGAAATACAATTGATCTATACTCGGAATTTCTCTTCTACAATCGAAACACTTAAAGTAGTGAAATGTTCCTTTTAGCGATTGAGAGATAATTGCACAAGTTCACCAAGAATATTGCTGGTTTGCAAAGTATGAAGTTATTCGTTTGAGAGAGAAATAACTTAGACGAATACTTGAATAACTTGAGATTCTTGGTTGTGCAATGACTTGTATTTATAGGCAAAGTTAACATTGGGATGTTAACTTTAGCCGTACAAATGTGGTTGAAGGTATTTAAGGAATAGCATTTAATTCCTTAAAAAGTGTTGTAAAGTCGCATGTTACAGTGACTTTACACAACCACCTTTATGTACCTTTTAATACTTAAATAATAAGATAAGGCTTATTATCCGGGTAAAGGTACATAAAGTGTACAAGTCAATTCCTCGTAATCAGTGTAAAGCTTTGTAAGTGCTTTCCACTGAAGGTCTCCAGTTTGTAACTGACTAGAATGTCAACTGGGCTTCGCTGCCATTGTCATTCTCTTTCTTCCATTTGTTGTCTTCGACTTCAACTGGAATGTTTCTTCAACTTGGTCAGTTCTCAACTGGAGGAAGTCTTCAGTTGCGTTAACTGTACGGTGCAACTGGACTTCAATATATTTCTCGACAAATCTTCTTGGTCACCAGTTTACTGGTCACCAGGTGCAACTGGTGAACTGGTCAGTGGAAACTGGTGACTGGCCAGTTCCAGGTGAACTGGACCTAACATAATACCTCCACCAGAATCAAACATGCCACCACCACCACCACCACCTTCAATTCCACTCAATACTTCACTCCTGCAACCACTCACTTCACCACCACCACCACCACCACTCACCACCACCAAAACCCCACCACCACCACCACCACCACCACCCCACCACCACCACCACCACCACCACCACCACCACCACCACCACCACCACCACCACCACCACCACCACCACCACCACCACCACCACCACCACCACCACCACCACCACCACAGACTTCATCGCAGGTTATTTCAGACTTTAAATCCTTATTATCAAATAACCTTGCATCTGAGATGAATGTGTTTGCTGGGAATGAGAAGCTTGTTTATGAGAAGCTTGATGAACTGGTACTGGCCACAAACAAATACTGAAAATTTCAAAGTGGCAGTCCAGGGATTGGAGACAAGGCTGGTGAACTCTGTTCAGACTGCAGTGAAAGGTGAACTTGTTCAACCACTGGCAGGTCTGAATGAAGAGGTCCAAAAGTTGGTTACCAGGATAAGTTCTCTGGAGAGTAGATCCACACTTGATCAGGATGCTGTTGTTAGCACGATAAGTGATGAATGCACAAAGAAGTTCAGAATCAATATTGTGAAAGAATTATCTGAATAAATTTCTGAGACTGTTCTTCGAACTCTTCAAGATGGGCTGTTACCCCAAGTGGAGAGGTTGATGGAAGAAAAATTGCCAAAGCACTTGCCTAAAGAAGTTGAAACTGTTAAAAAGAAGTGCAGGCACTTAAGAAAGTTGTGACTGATACAACTCTAGTGGCAGGAAGAACCTTTGGTGCACTGGACAGACATATGCTAGAACAATTATGGAATGATCTCAAGTCCAGAACTGGTGATCATTCCAAGGGGGAAAAGTCGTCTGGTGACCAAAAACAAGTGACACTGAAGCATTTGGCACAAAGAGCATTTGGCACTGAAGCCACTATGCTGTCTGAAGAAGCTGCTGGTACTGAAGCCAGTGAGCCCCAGTTTGAGTCTTTCCCAGATATACCAACTACACTGAAGTCTGTTAAAGGAAAAGCACAATTGGTATCTGGTGAAGAAGAACAAACTGCTGAAAAATCATCAGAGTATCCTACTGCTGATGATGAAACTTCTAAAAAGCTGGAACAAGAATGCATAATGATTGAAATCTTCAAGAGAAACCAAAAAGATGAACTGCTGGCCCATCAAAGGGAGATGGCAACTATGGGGACTCTGGACTCTTACAATGCTGGCAGGTTAGGCATAAATATTGATGTGTACAAAAAGATGAAGGAAGACCCCAGAGTTCATCAATGTCTGAATGCATTGAATGATGTTCATATACGCTCCTTTTACGCCGAAGAAGAACAGATCTATGATTCTATAATTTATGGCGTTAGTGTACCAGAACTCATCAGGCAGAGGAAGGAGGAACTGGTGATGCTCCAGAGGAAGATAAGGAAAAATGCTGCTGCACTGGAGTTAGAGTACAGAAGGAAACTAACTGGCTTACCAAAACTGACTGCCAAACAAATCAAAGCAATTAAAGATGCTGATATAACCAGATTCATTCCCCTGGACACTTCTCTGAAAATTAATCGTCAACAACTCCAGTTTGCTGTAGAGCAAAAGAGAGTGTCTAAGGAAACTGAAGCATTGATCCAGACAGCCAAATTGAAAGACAAGTATAATAAAATGGTAAATTTCAGGGCTGATGCTAGAAGGATCACTGGTGCAGAGATTAAGCTTGCATCAAATCATGAGGGTATGCCAAAGTTTGAAGTAAAGTTGACCAGGGAAGGTAACTTTACTGATGAAAGAAAGAGTACTTCAGTCCAGGCGTTTGGATGGAGTGAACTGAAAGAGATTGCTTTAACGTTCAGGGGGAAGACAAATGTCTCGACTGATGTTAAAACATTTCTGAAGATAATTGAGAAGGTATGGAGAAGAAAGCAACAGATGGAAGTTGCAATGGGCATGAAATCACTGGAAACTTGGTTCATATCGAATTTAGGGGACACATAGAGGTTTTCAGAAATGTAAGATTCATCTCCTAAATCGTTCATATGAGGAAGATATGATTTTTACAAGATGACTGAATTTTCAGACCTAATAAATTCTTTGTTTTGCAAACAATTTTCCTCCATCAAACATCCATGTCAAGCCACCACAACCTCTACAGCTCATACACATCAAATTATGACATAGTTATCATTATGAAATCTTCATTTGATTTGTAGATTCATTATACTCATTTTACAATCGGTTTGACACCCGAATGACCTTAATCGACTCACAAACGCAATCGAATCCATATCAAACTTCAAGACCAGATGTGAACCCTTTATTGGTTCTATTTGAACATTAATATGACACTAGAAACAACTTCATACCTGTAGGAAATCTCGTGACACACATCGATTGCAATAACATTCGCCGAATGACCCGAAATCGCTAATTTAACAACAAAACGTTTCTTATCCATCATTACCCAACACGTCCAAGTATGGGAGCAATATATGGATGGACATGACTTATTTTCTGCAAATATTTCGTTTTATACCTTGAAGGATGATAAACGGATCGTTTACGTGCACCGATTAATCTTTAATCCACCCGAAAACGCTAGAAATCGCACAAGGATCATTCCAGAAAAAGAAAAGAAATTTAGGATTCTTAGGAGGAAGGAATAATCTGAATTAGGGGATAATAATCTGACCTCATTATTCCTAATCATGTTTTGAAGTTCCAGTAATGGCAAGAATGGCCGCTAGACTTCCAGAACTGGTGATCATTCCAAGGGGGAAAATCCAAAATCCCAATCTGGGCTAGTGGTGCGCCGCATCACTCACTTGGTGCGCCGCACCTAGGGTGCCGACCAGCAAACTAAATTTCAAACTTTCACTAAACGATTCCCCTTCAATCTCAAACCCTAACCCCGACCTGGAGACATCAAATTGACTTCTTTTAAGACACAATTGATGCCTTCAAACTATCAATTGATTCCTTGATCCATTACAAACATAAATCACTTATTTGATTACCCGAAAACATGAAATCGATAAACGTTTAGCCAATTAACCCAACCCAAAACCCTATGGCCTGGATTGAATCGACATATAAGACTCATATGATCAGATTTCAAAGGGAATTTACCTATAATACCTGTATATGATCATAAGGATGAAAGATCTAAACAACCCTTGATTGAAACGGCACAAAACAATGAGATCTTGAAGGAAACTTGCAAGGAGAGGGAGGGAGGATCAGCTGGGGTAAAACACACACAAGTTGCAGATGTTTGTGGCAATTAGGGTTGCCTAATTGCTCACTAATCCCTGGCCATCAACTCCAATAGTTACACATAGGACCCCTCAACTTCTAAACTTGACTTTCTAAGCTTAATTCGCCTACCGGGAGACTTAACGATCTAACAAGCACTTAACTTTCATAACGTTGCTTTAATTACTTTCATTATACATCATATTAATCGTTTTATATTAAACGCATAAGCATTTAATCACATAATCCCATTTAGGGCACATAAACTTAACGAACCTAACGTTGACTAACGGTCAAGTCAATAAGTCAAACTCGAAAAGTTTGGGATGTTACAATTACCTCCCCCTTAAGAGGATTCTGTCCTCAGAATCATTTCGCCACTCATACATGAATAACTTATCCGTATCCTTAACTTTATCATATCATTTCAGGATTTCCTTGAGTTGTACTTTAACTTAGCATAACCAAACTCATTAGCTTCTTTCATAGTCTTTTCGACTTTCACTTTACACTTTGACCGTTTCGTCATTTCTTTGGTCCAATCTAAAATCAAACCAAATAATCGCCTCATTTCTTCAACCTTCATAAGTAGCACCCACATTACATTTGGCGAAGGCTATTCATTTGGCGTTTAAGCCCTTCATACAGGTACCCTCATTAACTTGCTACTATAACTCACACGATTCATTGAACAAAGGGTCGACTCGCCGTAGCTTTCGATGCATAACATATCCCTTCATAGGGTCTTATGGTTAAACCGTTATACTCACTTGCTCAATGTAAGCTTTCTTCGCTCAGCACAAAACCTTCAGTCAATTTTTGAGCTAATCAAAACACTCGTTCAACAATTATAACTTTATAAGCTGCTATTTCATGTCATTTGGCTCTACAACTTTCCTTTCAATAACATGTCATAACATGAAGTGACATCCATACTTACATCGTAGTTGTCCTTATATGTGAACTCAACAATGGAATGTGAAAATCTCAACGCAATTTCGCACGATCATATGACTGTTCCAAGTTTCTAAATCATCATTTCTCTTTCCCATCAATCTAAGGGTGATAGGCATCACTTGAGTTCTCAATTTCTTTCATACTTTGACAAACATCTTTAAGAATTAATTACTTTACGGCCGTCTCGATTCGAAACATTCAACAATTAACTTCCACACTTTAAGATCACTTCTTTATCATACATCAACGTATAAGACTTACTACACCCCGTATCATATTAGATCGTATCACATTTCAGGCGACATCCACATAAGCATGTCACCACGGTTCATAAGCCTCCTCAAGTACAACTTTTGGGTCATAAGATGACCGGATGAGACAAAACTCAGTTCTTAACAAATGTAGCAGACTCAAAGACCTTTCCAAAAATGCAAGGTTTGACTCTTGAAGAGCTCTAATGAATAAGATATGACGTTTTCCATACAAGTCTGCAGAATTCGTCCGTAACCTGACCACTTCTGGAGATCGACATTTTCCGCATACTTCTGGACAAAATCACTGGAAACTTGGTTCATATCGAATTTAGGGGACACATAGAGGTTTTCAGAAATGTAAGATTCATCTCCTAAATCGTTCATATGAGGAAGATATGATTTTTGCAAGATGACTGAATTTTCAGACCTAATAAATTCTTTGTTTTGCAAACAATTTTCCTCCATCAAACATCCATGTCAAGCCACCACAACCTCTACAGCTCATACACATCAAATTATGACATAGTTATCATTATGAAATCTTCATTTGATTTGTAGATTCATTATACTCATTTTACAATCGATTTGACACCCGAATGACCTTAATCGACTCACAAACGCAATCGAATCCATATCAAACTTCAAGACCAGATGTGAACCCTTTATTGGTTCTATTTGAACATTAATATGACACTAGAAACAACTTCATACCTGTAGGAAATCTCGTGACACACATCGATTGCAATAACATTCGCCGAATGACCCGAAATCGCTAATTTAACAACAAAACGTTTCTTATCCATCATTACCCAACACGTCCAAGTATGGGAGCAATATATGGATGGACATGACTTATTTTCTGCAAATATTTCGTTTTATACCTTGAAGGATGATAAACGGATCGTTTACGTGCACCGATTAATCTTTAATCCACCCGAAAACGCTAGAAATCGCACAAGGATCATTCCAGAAAAAGAAAAGAAATTTAGGGTTCTTAGGAGGAAGGAATAATCTGAATTAGGGGATAATATTCTGACCTCATTATTCCTAATCATGTTTTGAAGTTCCAGTAATGGCAAGAATGGCCGCTAGACTTCCATACGTCACATAAATAGCTTAAATCGTCCACCGGGAATTCTATCGACATATTAAACACATCTTGACATATTTAAACACATAAACGTATATATCTTTAAGGCATTAAAGCCTCTCACACATAGCATATTAAACCCACGTAAGCATTAACTCGTTAAGAGACTTAACGGTAGCAAGGTGTTGACTTAACGACTCAAGTCAACCGTTTCACTAAAAAGTTTGAGATGTGGCAATTACCTCCCCCTTAAGATACTCGTCCCAATCGTCACATATCGTCCCGACTCAAGCACAACTTTAACACTTCACAGCTCTAAGGTAGCTTCATATCTTATCATAGTGTTCATAGAATTAAAGAGCTTCACGGTTAAGGGTTCAACCGACCTTAGCGTCAACTTCTTTACTTGTTTCAGCTTCATCATTCTTTGTTTCATTCATACGTGTCTACTCTTCGCGTGGCTAAATGTGATACCATTCAGTGATTCCATCAATCTCATCTTTACTTCATTCGGATCAACACAGACACAGTCTCCCAAATACACACATGTCGTGATACATTTACAATTACGTTCGCGATCGGAATTGTAACTATATCCTTTCATTCGTGTGTCCGGTAACCCTTCTATGCGTCACCTACTTATAATCCTTTAAGTATCCAGCATCAACTCTACTCTTCAAACTTCGAATCCATGTCTTTTAAACTAGTAGACCCAACGACATTGCCTACCATCATAAGCATCATAAACTTTTAATCCGGCTATCACTTTCCACCGATCTTCACACGTTTCCACACACTTGCAGCATCAACATCACTAAAGTTTTAACACGGTGTCCATTCTTGACAAAAAGGGGTACCATACATAGAAATCTCTCCAACTCCATTACTTGATACACCGGTCAACACAAGCATGGCCATACAAACACGCTCGCGTCGTGATACGCTTGCAATTATGTTCCAGACCATAATTGTAATTGTATCCCTTCACTCACATGCCCGTTACCACATTTGTGTATCTTCTTCTTTTTACCAAAACTCTTGTGCATCTCAACAATTTCTCACATAATATAAAGCACAAGTTTATCAAATTCAAATGGAGAATTAGCACCTTACCTTTCACAGGACGTCTTTCATAGCAATAGATTAGTTTGGCGACGGGGAGCGCGAGAAATAGAGGAATAAGGGCTACACAAACAAGTGTATACACATAAAACACATCAATGAACATGAAGCCTTAATCCTACACTCTCACTCATCCCAGCCCGTCCTAAAAGCATTTCATCTCAAAGGCTAAGCATACCTACTTAAGCCTAACTTGTCATCTATCGGTTTAAGTCCAAATCCTATGGCCAACCTATAGTCATTGGTTCACTTAAACCATTTCTCTGATACCAACTTGTAACACCCGTCATTTTAAAATCTGGATTTTCAAAAACTTTTGCCTAACGGCGTTTAGAAATGCGGAATACAGAATCCTTAAAACATAACTAACCCTTAATGGATAGTTCATTTATAAAAGTGGTGTTGCAGCATTCATATCATTAAAATAGTGTAAGATAATCCAGATGTGGCACCAACATAAATGCCAATATAAACAATACATAAGTCATATTAAAAGTAGCCAATCATCAAGGCTAACATAAATGACTAAGCAGGAAACTAGATGTCTTCTTCATAGAAACTACCCGCCTCACCAAGCTAAGTCTTTCACTAGCTCAACCTGCTTAACCTGAGGGAACAACGTTTTTCAAAAGAACAAGTGTTAGCTTTAAAAGCTAAGTAAGATAACATGAGTTTAAGAAAACGTTGCCAATTCTTTATATATTAACAAAAACCTTTCATAATCATTAATATCACATATTAGGCATAGCACGTTAAGATCACCACAATACTATGGTGTCTATCATATCACACTTCAACAAGAACATATCATCAACATTAAAGCAACATACATAAATTAACACATTAGGAATTCATCGTAATCCTAAATGTGCCTAACATCATAGATCCTTACGTTTCCTCTTTCTTTTCTTACATTTCTTTACTTTCTTTTCTTTTCTTATCTTTCTTTACTTTCTTTTCTTTTCTTATCTTTCTTTTCTTACTTTCTTTCTTTCTTTTCTTTTCTTATCTTTCTTTTCTTTTGCCTAGACGTAGGCTATGTGACATAAGCCACACATACTTAGGGATGTGGGGTTGTGTGTAGGTGGTCATAAGACCTTACATGGAGTCCTCACACCCGACTTGATGGGTAGACCTTACGGTGGTCCATCGTCGTCGTTAAGGAAAGACAAAGTCAATCCAACTGAGCATACCGTTTGAACTTTGCGCGTGTAGTGGTTAGTTACTCCACCCGGATACACTCATACATAACTATGCCACGGGGAGGTATCTAGATTCCCACACCACGTGACCACGTACACACTAGCTCCGAAGAACTAGCATGGGTTAAGCTTAACACAAGACTTTACATATGCTCGAGACTTCTTTATTATATTAGTTTAGGCTACACTTTCACCTAAACTAATCACGTGTATCTTTCTTTACTTTTTATTAGCTTAGGCTACACTTTCACCTAAACTAATCACATACATCTTCCTTTACTTTAGGGCCCTTAATCGTGCACGTGTCATGGCAAACCTATAGAAGTCTAGTGACTAGGTGTTCAGGCCATGCAATCAATCATAAGACATATATGCTTCAATATATCGTCATCGCATATTAACATCACATCGTCATATCATAAAAGATCCATGTCAACGTATCATCATAGCATCGTATCATCATGTCATATAAACATCATATCATCTTAAAGTGATAGCAACGTATCGTCATATCATTTCATAAGCATAACATCATAACAATGCGTCATCATATCATTTCATAAGCATAACATCATAACAATGCGTCATCATATCATATATCGCATCATAGCATCATACGTTTATATCATCATAGCATCTTATCGTATTAACAACATATACATTTCATCGTAGCATGCATAAGCTTACCGTTCATCATCAATGGTAACGTAATCATTCCCATAGTAACCTCCCATTCATTCCCGAATACATATAAACATACAAACATTCATTTGGGGAAGTTAACTTATGAAAACTTTATATTTTGTTGTCCCTCATGTGGTAAAGATGTTATCTTACCTGGGTACAGCTAAACAATGAGTTACGTAGGTCTTATAGTGCTTGCTAAGTGCTCCCGACAACCTAGAACGAGTATAAGATCGAAATATAAGCTAAACGAAATGTTTTGTGCAAACTGGGCATCAGGTGCGTCGCACCAGCCCTTTGGTGCGCCGCATATCGGGCTCCATCGAAAATCCAAAATCCCAATCTGGGCTAGTGGTGCGCCGCACCACTCACTTGGTGCGCCGCACCTAGGGTGCCGACCAGCAAACTAAATTTCAAACTTGCACTAAACGATTCCCCTTCAATCTCAAACCCTAACCCCGACCTGGAGACATCAAATTGACTTCTTTTAAGACACAATTGATGCCTTCAACCTATCAATTGATTCCTTGATCCATTACAAACATAAATCACTTATTTGATTACCCGAAAACATGAAATCGATAAACGTTTAGCCAATTAACCCAACCCAAAACCCTATGGCCTGGATTGAATCGACATATAAGACTCATATGATCAGATTTCAAAGGGAATTTACCTATAATACCTGTATATGATCATAAGGATGAAAGATCTAAACAACCCTTGATTGAAACGGCACAAAACAATGAGATCTTGAAGGAAACTTGTAAGGAGAGGGAGGGAGGATCAGCTGGGGTAAAACACACACAAGTTGCAGATGTTTGTGACAATTAGGGTTGCCTAATTGCTCACTAATCCCTGGCCATCAACTCCAATAGTTACACATAGGACCCCTCAACTTCTAAACTTGACTTTCTAAGCTTAATTCGCCTACCGGGAGACTTAACGATCTAACAAGCACTTAACTTTCATAACGTTGCTTTAATTACTTTCATTATACATCATATTAATCGTTTTATATTAAACGCATAAGCATTTAATCACATAATCTCATTTAGGGCACATAAACTTAACGAACCTAACGTTGACTAACGGTCAAGTCAATAAGTCAAACTCGAAAAGTTTGGGATGTTACATTGTTCCCCCTTAAGTGGGAATATTAGACAGTTTAGTCAAGTGTTTTATTATATAGGGTAGCTAAGTGTTAGTATGCATTCTATATAGACCTGGAAAAATGGGCGGGTCGGGCGGGTTTGGGTAACGGGTCAAAGCGGGTGCGGGTCGAAACGGGTGCGGGTCAAAGCGGGTTGTGCGGGTCAAAGCGGGAGGGTGCGGGTCGAAATGGGTGCGGGTCAAAGCGGGTTGGGTGCGGGTCAACCCGCATTTTTTTCCTACAAGAAAATCTCATTTTTCAAAATCAAAATTAACCTAATCAGTGATGTCTCAATGTCATCATATTTTCCCTTGCACAATATAGCTTTGTCAATATCTTATTCAACCAAATCCATATGATATTTATTAAAATTCTGTTGATATTAACAACAATTTCTCAATCAAATAATCAATAATATATGTATATACATATGTATATATTTCTCTTGTATATCATTATAAACCCCAAATGTATTAAAAAAATAAAAGTCAATTAAATTGTCAACAAATTATCGTACGACAAATAAAAATGAAGAAAAATAATGTTCTGAAAAATTAAAGGTCAATCAGATTATCAATAAATAATACAAATACAATAAAGATGAAAGGAAAAAAAATGGTGCTTGCTTATGTGGGACAAGAAAGGCTAAATAAAAAATTAAAAATGAATATTAGTGACAAACATACTTACATGAGTAATGGTGGTAGTGTCTGTGTCTATATCACAGTAATGAGTATTGAGTAAAGCTCCAAATCTTAAAGACCCAACCATTCAAATCTTAAGACCCGCTTGACCCGCTCATAATTAGTAATAAGCTTAGATGGCAAAAATGAGACCCGCTTTCTTAGTTTTTCAAAAGCCCAGTTATACCCAATAAATGAAATGACTTACCCAATTAAACCCAATTACATTAATATGGGTATGGATTGACAGGCATAATTCTATATATTGCAACCCTTTTGTATTCCTTATTTTATATCAGATCAATAACAAATACCTACAAGAGGTGATATGATCAGAATACAATTTGCTACTTTGGGTAAACAAATGTCACTAATATTCCTGCTAAATTTAACAAGATAATTACAACAATGAAAAAGAATAAAAAGAATGGTAATATTTAACCTTATATTCAAAGAATTGAGTTGAAGCTCTCAATAGGATTTGATTCTTCAAGCATGGAGGCAGCCTGAAAACTATCTATGGCATCTGATAAGCGCCCATCGAGTTTATGCACGAATCCCAAGTGAAGCCAAGCCATACGATTGGTCGGTTCGAGCCGTAGTGCATCTGAGAGCATGGTCCGTGCCACGGGTAACATGGGTAACCCCCTATCTGACATTATAGCCCCGATACTGATCTTGGAAGGTACATAATTTGCCTCTACTAATATAGAATTAACATAGTTGGCCAATGCATCATCTATTTCCCCTCGTCTCTGGTATATAGTTCCTAACAAAACAAAGAGATTTGAGGTATGATTAGAATGAAGGTACATTTGGTACGTATGAATGAAAAATGAAAGTCATATTGATGTTTGCTTTAAGGAAATGCCCGGGTTTGAATAAATACAAACATGGCATTTTGTAAACCTATCTACTATGATAGGTTTTACATACTATCTTTTGTACTGATTATAGAGATTAACTTTAAAACTTTTGATAATAATAGTTGCACTATCATTAAAGCAATAAACACATAAAAGGATATGAAAAAAGATTTATAGTGGGTGAACTAAAGATAATACTGGTACATATGTTTACACTAAACTGAGCACAATGAGTTATTTTGGTTGAAATACTCTTAAATTTTGCACAAGCTTTGTTTTTTAGTTTTGTATATTCAGTATGTTGCTTGAGAAGTTGTTTTGTACTCTAAATTTCGAGATACCTCGAAACATAACCTCAAAAGTTATCTACCAAAAAGCCTAACCTCAACTCAACCTATATATATATGACTAATCTCTGTATAAAAACTTTTTATTTTTTAATAGGGTTTTTTATTTTTTAGAAAAAGAACTTGTAATCTTGAAGTTTACCTCTATATATTATACTAGGTTATACATATGTGTTGTATGGCTGATTAAATTTTTAACTATTAACTAATTAATCATTATTAAGTAGCTGAAGATAGAAAACTCGATATATATATATATATATATATATATATACTGTTTTATATACTAAAAAGATAATGATTTTGATGAATCATATTGGCGATAGGCACTTAAACTTACATAAGATAAATGATACGATGCAATTAACCGAATAAAAAAGTATTATTTGAAAGCTAATGAGTTTGGTCATCTATGAGTACCATCTTAGTACCTTGGTACCTTGGGTTTACTCGTGTTAAATGTATAAATTGAAGTCTGTAGTATTGAAATTTTAAGCATTAGATCTTACCCTCGGTATGCAATGTCTCTGATGAGCATTCTATATTTTCCCGAGCTTTTCCCAAACATATCTCTGCATCCTTCCAACGTGCAAGGCTGGAATATAAATGCGCTAGACCTTGCCAAACTTCATACTCGTTTACCCTATCATCTTCGGTCTACAATATTCAATGGTGAAATGACTGGTTTGGTCATCGTTCATAACAGTAAAAAATATAGGATGCCAATCAAAAGGGACACAGGTTAAACTCTTTAAGGAAAACAACATTTCTGTTTAATGTATGCTTTTTGATATGTTAAGAAACGAGAAGGGATAAAAATAAAGCAAACCTGGTGTGTACTATGAAGTGGCCCATTAGATTTTTTTTGGACTTGAATCAATGCAAGTAACTGTCGATAAGTTTCAATAGCATCCAAATGTCGTGATTGTGCAATTCTCAGCTTGGCTTTTAATCTCAAAATTGGTCCTTGATCCCATTTCACTGTTTCATCTAAAGCAGCATCAATGACTACCTCTGCCTCTTGAAACCGTTGCTGTGCAGATAAAATCAAAGCAAGCAGTCTCCAACCACGTAACATAGAGCCACCGGTTATATCAATATACTGTTTAGCTAATCTTAAAGCATTATTCAAGTTGCGTTGCATAGCATATTGTATTGCTAACTCAAAAACCAAATCCGAGTTTTCAGACTCTAATGAAACTGCTTCATCTAATGACTTTAGTGCTTCAGATTGGAGACGTGAACGCTCATAATCTGAAGACGAAACGCTCGCCTGTTTACCATAACAAAGTCCTAAAGCTCTAAGGCATACACCCCTTAAATGTCTGTTTCTTTTTTGGCAATTATTCAATGCCCTTTGAGCATACATGATTCCCTCTGCAGATAGAGATCCATCCTCGCTACAAATTTTAGCAGCTAACAATAAGCACGATATATCATCCGGTTTTTCATGTTTATGTAGTAGTTTTTTCAACAAGTCAAGGGCAGTTTTTCTCTGGCTACTGCAAAGAGCCAATTTTTTCCATAGATCCACACGATGAATTACTCCTGGGATCACTTCTTCAAGCTGATTTGCTAAAACATGAGTTTCGTTGCAGACAGACAGAGCAAATGTGAGGTGCTCTATAACACGTGGGTCCCATTTTGCCTTGCCGAGTGAGAACTTTCTCATGCAAATCATTAAAAGTAAAATTGCTTCTTCTAAATTGTTTTTTGGCAGGAACGTAGTGCCCTCACCTTTTGTAGATGTAGTGGGTGGTCCCACCTCAGCTCCAGTATACAACAAATAAACCGCAAAGTTATTTTGAATTCGTGCACCACTGTCATTATCCAGGTTCCATTGAGTGAGGAGGGCACGTCGATAAGAAGAAACAGCTTCTTGATAGCAACCAGCTTCCGCCCATAGTTCTGGGAGAAGCTCAATGGCCCGGCTAATTGTTTCTTGTAACTTGGTTTCTAGAAAAGCATCAGGAATCCCTTGTGGAAATATCTTCTCTATCGCATCAACCACTTTCTTACACTCTTCAACAGCATCTACAAAAGAGTGGTCAAATAAATGTGGGTTAAGACTAATGGAAATTCCTCTTATTTCAATAAAACCATTCAGCCATGTCAGCATTTGAATCTGTTGCTGGTCAAAACTGGACAAAATAAATTGGTTTTGTCATAATGATTTTCATACTCCTAACTAATTAAGAAATGAAGTGAGCCAAATGAGAATTTGCTTTCAAATGTAAAAGAAATACAAAGATCGTACCATTTATCCTATCAAGTTTTTGAAGTGACTTGATTTTCAAATATACGGCTTCAAGCACCAGATTGGCTCCCTGTTGTGGGCCCGAAAGCCCCGACTCAGATTGTGAGCGTGCTTTTTTAGGTATTTTTTCTGTTGAAACAGAGTGCAGCCGCTGTATAGCAGCTTGGAGATCAATACCTTCAAATACTTGAAGAGCAGCTTCCGCATTTCCTCTTTGATATTCTAATCTTCCAAGAAGAGCTCGTGCTTCCTATAAATTAAACAATATTGCATTATCTTCGATCTTTAATTTGGTCCCATAAGAACTTCTTCTTTATACAAATAGTATTATTATAAAAAAAACATACAACCAAAGATCCTTAGTTGATCAGCAACAAGCATAACGTGTATGCTTTCTAGTAAACAATTGTTATTATTTGAGTTTCTTAACAAATAGACCAAAAAAGAAAAGAAAACGTGTATATTTATTATTGAAAAAAAAGGGAAATGCATGCTTGGAGACGTGAATATTGTTATCATGTCGTGCACCCAACTTGCTACTATTTTCATGATACATGACAACTTGTCAGCAAAACTATTATATATCGGACAAACACAATGGCTATATTTGAAGGTTGAATACACATCATCATAGATTGGATACTAAAGTCTATATAAAAATCAAAGTGCAACATTGTGCTCGATACAGAAACAAAACCAAAAGGGAATGAATGAATGAAATAACAACCTCTGCATTGAGTGATAAACCTTCACGTAAAGCAGATTCGGCTTGATCATAATTACCGGCATCAAGCATTGCCTCGACGGTATCTGTTTGTACACAACCCCCATTTCCGCAAATTTTTCGTTCCTCGCTTTCAACAACATGCTTTGATCCTGACATTGTTTTTCAATCAAATATCCTAAATATATAACATATATTTCAATGATCAATGAGCGGCAAACACGATATGTCCATTTTGAGGAGGTTGAAAAACGTAATGTGAGAAATCAAATAATATGAGAGGTTGGAATATAATCCAGATCTTAAAAGATAAAGGTTTGTTTTTGGAAAATGTTTTAATTTGGTTGCGTAAGAAGGATCCTGTAATGAAGTTTGGGAGAATTAAAAACGTTCGATATTCAAAAATCATTTTTAAGTTTTTATCATTGATTTTTATTTTATTTCTATGTAAATTATTATATCTATATTTTATTCTAGAAAGAAAAAAGTTATCCAAAATATTTTTAAATCTACTACTTTTGAGAATTCCTATCAATAAAAGAAATATATATAAGTCTACAGGACACAGAGATCAAAAGAGAATGTGTATTAAGAAGACAAGAAAAAAAAGATCTGTTTTTTTTAACTTGATCTTTTGTTTTTTATTTTTCATTCTCTCTTTAATTAACTAATTCCAAAAAAAATTTAAAAAAAAATTATGGGTGTAGCCTGTTAGCTATATGCCAAGCCTGTGAGTTTATGGCGGAGCCCGTTAGGTAGATTACCCATCACTAATCACCCAATATGACCACCCCCACTAACTACCCCTTATTAGGCCGGTCCTTATACACGCTTCCACCCCGCGTCCGACGCGTGGGAGGTGGAAGACGCTATAAGCACGCCCCGCGTCTTCGCTGGGTCCGAGCCGTTCCTTCCAAAGTTAGACGTGCGTTTGTGGTGTGTTGTGGGGCCCGTTTCCTTGTGTGCCGTTGGAACTTAAAAAAAAACATTTTTTTAATCCTTTTTTCAAAACCAACGGCTAGTTGGCTAATTTTCTTTTTTTTTTTAAATTTTCTACTCCTATTTATACCACTTCCACACTACCATTTCAAATCACAACAACCTAAATATACATATTTCTATCATTTTCAAAGCATTTCAATCACACACCACTACAAAAAATGTCTAGTTCATCATCATCCTCTAGCGACGATTACGAATCAAACGATTACGAATCAATCAATCAGGCTGTTACGCAATTGAATGCAGTTTTCAATCCCGAGGACATAGGTGCATGTCTTAACGTTATCTTTGACGAAGAAGAAAACCAAAGCCAAGAAGCGTCAAGTTCTTCAAGACCCAAGTTTACTAGAAGGTTGATCCGGCGAGATCACGTCGGTGCCGCAAAGCTTTTATACGATCATTACTTTGCGCCTGAACCAACTTACCCACCCGACATGTTTCGTAGAAGGTTTTGAATGCGAAAGGAAATGTTTCTCCGCATAGCACAAGATATAAACTCCTTTGACAGCGTTCAACCGCTACCGAAGCACTTTCAGTTTTTCCACAAAGGCGCGACAGATGCTACTGGTCGTCCCGATTTTAACATTTTCCAGAAATGCACTTCTGCCATACGCCAGTTAGCGTATAGCTTTAAGGCTGATGCTTTAGATGAGTACTTGCAAATGGCGCAAGATACGGGCTACCAGTGTTTAGACCAGTTCTGTAAGTGTATGATACACCTGTATCGCGACGAGTACTTGAGAAGGCCAACAGAAGCAGATATCCAACGGTTAACTGCTAAACATGCTGAGGTTCATGGTTTCCCGGGTATGCTAGGTAGCATAGATTGCATGCATTGGGGTTGGAGGAACTGTCCAGTGGCATGGCAAGGGCAGTACACGCGAGGCGACAAGGGACATCCAACAATCATGCTTGAAGCGGTTGCTTCATATGATTTGTGGATCTGGCATGCTTACTTTGGCCCTGCTGGTTCGAACAACGACATCAACGTCCTCAACGAATCAGATTTGTTCGACGATTTGCTTCAAGACAAGGCTCCTAGAGTAGAGTTTTCGGTTAATAGGCAGCAGTTTGGAAAGGGATATTACCTAGCAGATGGTATTTATCCTGAATGGGCCACTCTTGTGAAGTCTTTCAAGTGCCCGATGGACCCGAAAACCTCCAAGTTCAAAAGATACCAAGAAGCTGCAAGAAAGGATGTCGAGCGAGCATTCGAGGTACTTCAAGGTCGTTGGCAGATTATTGAACAACATGCGCGCCCATACAGTGTGAACAAGATAAAACGTATCATGTTATGTTGTGTGATTCTGCACAACATGATCGTTGAAGATAACGGGCGCGCAATCACACAGTTTGAAGAAGCGTTGATAGCTAATATTGTCCTCCCAACCCGTACGTGGACTGAAAGGTGTTCAACATAGCTTCGTAAGTACGGGGAGTTGCGCGATAGAAGGGCTCATCATGAACTCCGTAATGCTCTGATTGAACATGTTTGGAACCTCCCGAAACACGGCCGTCAACCATGACGCGTAGTTTTTTATTTCCTAATAATGTCATTTTTAATAATTTATTTAATTTCTGTTTTTTGTGTAATGTTTAATTTTATAATAAATGTAATGTGTTTGTTTAATAATAAAATGTGTTTTAATTATAATAAAATGTGTTTGTTTAATTTTGTGAAAAAGAAAAATGAAATAATAAAATAATGGATGAATAGTGGAAGAAGTGGGTATGTATAAGGAGGGGGTGTTCTTGGGGTGTTCTAGGAGAGAGAAAGCTGATGAATAGTGGAAGAAGTGGGTATGTATAAGGAGGGGTCTTAATATCCTTAAGGGTGAAGCGCGTACCGTACTCTTATATGTATAGCTCACTAACTCGAATTAGAATTTTGTTTTATTTTTTTTGGAATGAGTGAATTAAAGAAAGAATGAAAAAAGTGAAAAAAATCAAAAAACTAGGCTAAAAAAAATATTCAAAAATGAACATTTTTTTCCCTTTACTCCTTAAGAACCTTCTCTCGGGATCTCTACCCTATATATATGTATATATATTGATGTATCATTCATGGTTTACCTGTGATCCCAAATAGAGTTCCATTCATAACATGAACAGCTTTGGTATACAGTTATTCAACTTATAGACAACTTTAAGTGGACCTATGGTTCTCTTATACAAAAAGTATATAGTATATTTTCTAGACCATTAAAATACAAATTATAGGAAGTCTTCATTAGGAATTTGGCTTCTAGCTAGTGAAAATTCGGTATTGTTGGTACAAAACCCGAAATACCGGTAACGGTACCTAACAGGTACCGTATTCATATAATCAGTACGGTATTCGGTTCTAACTTTGAGTTGTTTTCGGTATCGGTACTAGTCGGCTCGGTATCGGTCTGGTACCAATCTCATCCCTACTAACGAACATAAAGAAGTAGGAGATAATGTTTTAGATGCAAAAGTATGAAAACACCGTCACGTGCAAAGTGCAATGCACATAGGGGATTTAGCGAAGAATGACTATCGTTTGTTAGTCAAAAGGACGGGTGACGTAATTAACATCGACTATAGAGGCACCGGGCAATACAAAAAAAACAGATGATGAAAAACGTTATTTTTGACAACTTCAATGACAACTAATAAAATTAACTCTAGAGAAAATTTCATTACATACCCCTGGGGTATGTCATATTATTAAGTTTCGTCCCTCTCGTTTTTTCTTATCATTACATACCCCTATGGTGATTTTTTGTATCATTACATACCCCTCATCCTAACGGACGTTAATGTGGTGTATATTGGTCTGTATACCTCTAATCACCCTCTTCTTTTTGCTTTTTCCTTCCAGATCTACACACAATTCTTCATATATTCATTCTATATCTTATCTCTATCAATAATCCATAAATACATAGATCAATCTATATACCCATCTGTATATTCCAACAAAATATAAAATGTCCATGGGATGTATTTTACCTCATATTATACTGATACAACAAGATTGATATACAAATAACAGTTTATATATATATGAACACCGGGGTGGGTTAATTTAGGGACATCTTAAATTAGGGACCATTAGGGACACGTAACTTACACATGTGTAAGTCGTGGTGGCGGTGGTCGCCGTCACCGGAGGATCATGGTGGTGGTGGTGGTGATGGTGGTTGTATAACTTACACATGTGTAATGTGTAAGTTGTAACTTACACATGTGTAAGTCGTGGTGGCGGTGGTCGCCGTCGCCGGAGGATCATGGTGGTGGTCGGAGATGATGGTGGTGGTGGTGGTGATGGTGGTGGTGGTGGTCGGAGATGGTGAAAAATGAATGATTGAGAAGTGTCCCTAGTGTCCCTAATTTAAAAGTGTCCCTAAATTAACTTTTATCTATGAACACCAATTTATCTATATTCCACCACCACAGTACTTTATCTTCATTCTCTTAAACAATATCACACCAAGATTCATAAACAACGTCACTATCAAAGATCAAATATCACAAATTACATCAAAGATGGGTTTAGATTTCGTATCTTGAATATTGTATTGATATTATTATTATTATTATATTATTATATTATTATTATTATTATTATTATATGTATTTTTTGTTGATGAGATCTAAGGTGGGTTTAGATTGAAGTAGTGATTAAATAAATAAAAAAGATTTGGAATCACTATGATTGTGGATTTGATATCACTTTTGATTTGTATATGTATATAGATATATATGATATAGAAAAGGAAGAAGAAAGAGGAGGTGGTTAGCAGCGGTGGAGGTGGTCTGGTGGTGGCGGAATTGGACAGTGCTCCGACGGCAGAGGTGGTGGCCGGCCGGAGTTCTTCAAAGAGAGAAAAACTGAGAAGGTTGATGACTTTGTTAAATCCATTATAAACTTTCCTCTAGTAATAGTTGATGACTTTGTTGTGGTTTTGTGAATTTGTTTATGGAATTTGTGGAATTGAGAAATGTTTCGGGAAGAAATGTTTTGTAGATTTGATGTTGGCTTTGTGAAAGAGAAGCATTATGAGGGGATGGATTTTTGATCTGTTCGTGTCAAATGGGAGGGTAAAAGAATGTTAGGGGCAAGGGTGCAGTCAGCAAGTATGGCTCTTTGGCATCCTTGTAGCATGTGTATCGACAAGCATTGGCAAGGTGAATCGGCAAGTTGGATCGGCTACATTTGGCCGATGCTAGTGAACGTTGGGCAAGGGACACGTGGCGAGTGACCATTATTTTGAAGTGAAAAGTGAACGTTAGGAGCGCCTGCTTTGTTTTTTTTAATTCTTTTTTCCAACTTCTATATATACTATATCTCATACACAAACATTTTAATCAAACAACCAAAAAACAAACATACTAATCATATTACCAAATTTCATTAGCCAAAATGTCTGATGACGAACAACTACCCGTAGCAATAATCCCTGAATTCGGAGTTCTGATTTCTCGTCGTCGTCGTCGTCTTCTGGAGGCTTCGAGTTCTTGGCTTCCGTTGCTCTTGCAGCCTTAGAAGAAGACACTGCATCTTCTTCTTCTGCAAACACACGAAGATTTATTTGGAGAGATCGGTACACGGCTCATGAGAAATTGATGGCCATGTACTTTGTAGATGATCCGATGTTTGAGGACGATGTTTTCCGTACGAGATATCGTATGTCGAGCGGTTGTTTCTGAAAATCGTAGAAGATATCACTGCATCATTTCCATGGTTTCGGGATTCAGTGAATGCGGCGGGTACTAGAGGGTTCTCGCCAATTCAAAAGTGCACGTGCGCGCTACGGCAACTAGCGTACGGCAACCTCGCCGATAACTATGATGAGGGGTTTTCGTTCTCTACTAGAACTGCACGTGAGTGTCTAGAAAACTTTTTCATCGCCATAAAGCATCTTTATGGTGAAGAGTATTTGCGTTCTCCCACTAGCCACGATGTTGCGCGTTTATATGAGGCGCATGAAGCTAGACATCATTTTCCTGGCATGATCGGTAGCATCGAATGTACCCACTGGACTTGGATAAATTGCCCACATAGTTTGCGTGGGCAATACCACAGGGGTGATCATGAACGCCCGACTATCATACTTGAGGCTGTTGCTTCCTATGATTTATGGTTTTGGCATGCGTATTTCGGTGTTGCAGGTTCAAACAATGACATCAATGTGTTGAAGCAATCGCCATTGTTTATTCCGGAAGTGAATGGGAAGTCTCCTGAGTAGGGATGAGCAAGATTACCGAAATACCGAAACCGAACCGGTATCGTACCGGTACCGGTACCGAAATTCGGTACCGATAGGGATTCGGTATCGGTATCGGTATTTAGTTTTGGTCATTTTCGGTTTCGGTACTAATCGGTTCGGTACGGTTCGGTACGGGGAAACCGACTATCAATACCGAAAATATAGTTTTGTTCAATTGCTAGTTATTCTTATTGGTTAGTTTGCAATTTAACTTTGAACTCAAAATATCTTAGGTACCATGTATTCGATTCTTTTTATTTGAATAGTAGTCCCTTCACTATATTACAGGAAGAAATTTTGCTACCTAAACGGTTTGAGTTGGCCATCAAAATATTAAAAAAATGTATAATAAACTAAACAACCGTAAGGCATAAGATCTGTGCAAGTTGCATACTGATTATTCTCTAATAATTGACATATCTAACATCATTTTGCCAGAATGTTCTTTATGTTCGGTACTATTCGGTTTTGATACCGAAAAACCGGTACCGGTACCGTATCGGTACCGTACCGGTGTAATCGGTATGGTATTCGGTTCTCAATTTGGATTGTTTTCGGTTTCGGTACTAGTCGGTTTCGGTACGGTTCCGTACCAAAAACCATCCCTACTCCTGAGTACGAGTTTACTGTAAACGGTCACCGTTACAGTAGAGGATACTATCTAGGGGATGGTATTTACCCACCTTGGTCTTGTTTTGTGAAAGCGTATGCATACCCGGTCGCTCATAAAGAGAAGGTAATGAAGAAACTCCAAGAGTCCGCGAGAAAAGACGTTGAGCGAGCATTCGGGCTTCTGAAGAACAAGTGGGCTTCATAGAACGACCGGCACGGATGAGGAACAAAGAAAAGATCGGTAACACGATGTATGCGTGTCTTATTTTACATAACATGATCCTCAAGGACGACGACAACGTGATATCACCGGTGTACATCAGGGATCCTCCGAACGATCTTCGTGTTACCGACCTTAATTTCACTTTCAGTTACGTAACGAAGAGACGCATTACATGTTACGTCGTGATATTACGGAGCACGTGGGAAATCTAGACATAGACATCGATGTTTAGTAATCTTTTTCTTTATTTATACGTATTTGTGTGTTTTATGTTTTAAATAAATGTAATGTTTTATTTAGTTGTATTGTTGTTTTTAAAATTAATGAAAGTTTAAGGTGTATTTGGTAATTATTTTGTTGGCAACAATTGACAAAAATGGCACTACACCACCACATTTGGCTACAAATTGGCTAAAATTGGCAAGATATTGGCAAAGACACGTGGCAAGTTCCCATTGGTTAGAACTTAGCCAAAAACTAGCCAATTTGTCAATGTTTGTCTCCGCACCCTTCCTCTTATAAGGATAATGTTAGATGAGAATGGACAAAAATACCCTCATGTGCAATGCACATGAGGAAGTTGACGGAGACTCACAAACGGACGTTAGGTGAGGGTATGTTATGATACAAAAAGTCACCATGGATATATAATGAACGAAAAAACGAAAAGGGCGAAGCTTAATAATATGAGATACCCGGTATGTAATGGAATTTTCTCTTTTTAACTCTCTAAGTTTGACAACAATATAACGTTTATTAAAGTGAGACTGATTTGTAAAGTGTGGGCGACATTTGTCATATGAAGATGGTGGGCCCAAATGAAGTGTGTTAGAGGAGTCACTCAGATATCTGCCATGGTTTTTTAATTTCCACTCACTTCGTCCACACTAACTCGCCCTTTTTTTTCTGTTTCAAATTACATTTTTTACAATACGTTTGAAATTCATATTCATATAAACCTAAACAATTGAATTTTAATAATAATAAATATATGATGGAATTTGATCTTTCCTCCTCATCTTCGTCGTCTTGTTGACAAGTGTTTTATTTATCTCCATTTTTGTTATTTTTAAACACCTTTCTTTCTTTTTCTCTCTCTCTCTCTAATACTCTCAGATATAACGCCTTTCAAAAACCACCTCTTACCGTCCATTCTCTGCTGCTCTCTCTCCGCGGTCACCACCACCAAGATCAATCAACAAGATTAATTGATTGGTTGATTAAATATCAAGTTTTCGGTTGAGAAAGAAGAAAAGCTGAATTAAATATAAGAAATAGTATTACACACACACACATATATATATATATATATAGAGAGAGAGAGAGGGAGAGATGGTAGGGTCTACGGTTGTGGCTACATGGTTAGTAGCCGCCTGCATGTCCGTTTCTTCATCATCATCTGCGACTACTAGCAACAGCAGCAGGAGGAGGCTCTTACCAAAAGCTAAAACTAAAGCTAAAGCTGCTGTTGCTGCTGCAGTTAGTATTAGTAATAACCAAATAGTATTAGCAGCAGGAGGAGGAGGAGGAGGTTTTATGTCGTCTTCTTGTTATAGTTTAAGTTTAACTCCATGCCATCATCGATTCTCCACCCGTCGTCGTCGTCCTCGTTCTTCAGGTTCCCTTCCCTTGTCTACTACTTATTTATTCTGTAGCTGAATGAAATTGATTGATTGATTTTCCCTTCCCCTAAATTAAATTATAAATGAGTAATATATTATATTATATTATAATAATTAGGTGAGGCAATAATGGCGATAGCCATTCAACCTTCAATGGAGGAGGAGATGGTAACTAAAAAGAAACCCCCAACTAAACAAAGGCGAGTGGTTGTGACTGGGATGGGTGTGGAGACCCCTATTGGCAACAATCCTCATGATTTCTACAATAATTTGCTCGACGGTGTCAGTGGCATTTCTCCAATCGAGGCCTTTGATTGTTCCACCTATCCCACCGTATGTATCTATATGTATATGTCTATATTTCCTTCCTTCCTTCATTCTTTGATTGTATTAACCACACAGACCCCTCTGTCTCTATATATGTTTACAGCGCATTGCTGGCGAGATTAAAAATTTCTCCACAAATGGATGGGTCGCACCAAAACTCTCCAAAAGGATGGACAGGTTTATGCTCTACATGCTTACTGCTGGCAAGAAAGCCCTTGCAGATGGCGGCATTACTCAAGATCATATGGACGACATTGACAAGTCCAGATGTGGGGTTCTTATTGGCTCTGCTATGGGCGGTATGAAGGTACTAATCCCTTTTGCCTTCTCTGTTTTCTGCTAGTACTTGACATTTTATTCTACTACCTACTGTATATTGTTTAGGTTTTCAACGATGCCATAGAAGCTTTGAGGGTTTCCTACAGGAAGATGAATCCTTTCTGCGTACCCTTTGCGACTACCAATATGGGCTCTGCAATGCTGGCTATGGACCTGGTGAGCTAAATTCAATCATCCCCCGACTAAACCGTTACACATCATTCTAATTGCTTGTTTGCATATTATTCTTCAGGGATGGATGGGTCCAAACTATTCCATATCTACAGCCTGTGCAACCAGCAACTTCTGCATATTGAATGCAGCAAATCACATCATTAGAGGTGAAGCTGTAAGTACCTTTTGTCTCTCTCTCTCTCTCTTTTTTTTTCCTTGTGTCTGTGATACTGTAGCTTTTGTTAAATATGAGATACAAAAATCCACAATTTTAGTTATCACGTGCTTTTTTCTGCTGAAAGTGTAAATAAACTTGCAGGACATGATGCTTTGTGGTGGCTCGGATGCTGTCATTATACCTATAGGTATTGGCTTTTTTCGATTCTTTCCTTCTGGTATAGCTGTTAACATAGAATATCAACACTAAGACATCAACCATTGGTATAGGATTGGGAGGATTTGTGGCATGCAGAGCTTTATCTGAGAGGAACAGTGAGCCTGCTAAAGCATCTCGCCCATGGGATTCGGTAATGTTTACAAGATCTCTTTAATTAACATTTTTGGTATTCTTTATACTTTTTGGAAGCTACCGTGCTAAACATGATTTAGAACATCACTTGGAAAGAAGAATTTCATGTGTGCATAGCTCTTAGTTTTTAACTTATGCCGTTTAAAAATGTATATTCTACTGTGTAAAGCTATGTGATTCGTGTGTGTAACTTCACGAGTTATAAACCGAGACTTGTGAACTGAATTTTTTTTACCGTTTCTCTGTACATGTTTTAAGTGTTGGAAGACATTATTTGTTGTGTTATTAAAACAGGGCCGTGATGGATTTGTTATGGGAGAAGGAGCTGGAGTCCTATTGTTGGAAGAACTTGAGCATGCCAAGGTTTGTTTCAAGTTTATAGTTTTACTCACCTTTTAAGTAAAGATTGGTGATCCTTTAAGTGTCAACCACAACACAACAATATTCTAGTCACATGTGTTAACAATTGATTAAGTTCTGGTATTGTACAGAAAAGGGGTGCTAAAATCTATGCAGAGTTTCTGGGTGGAAGCTTCACTTGTGATGCTTATCATATGACAGAGCCTCATCCCCAAGGTAGCGGCATTACATCTTTATGTGTAAAATGTTTTCATCTGTATACAAGATTTGATGGGGGAACAGAATCCAATCTAGTTATAGATACTATGGTGCAACATTTTGGATATAGTTCTGTATGTCCTTTGATAGAAATTCACATCAAGAGTGTGATGCAGGATAACTGCATTTTTTGCAAGTCTGGTAATGGGTTTCCTCCTTTTCATCTGATACAGGTGCTGGTGTGATCTTATGCATAGAGAAGGCATTATCTCAGGCTGGGGTGGCAAGGGAAGATGTGAACTACATAAATGCACATGCTACTTCAACACCAGCTGGAGACCTTAAGGAATACCATGCGCTTCTTCATTGTTTTGGCCAGAACCAAGAGGTATGACTAATTACAAGCATCAATATTTCAGTGAAAGCGATGTCTTTTCTATTGTTGACTTCATAATTAACATTTTAACGTTTGCAGCTGCGAGTGAACTCTACAAAGTCTATGATAGGTCACCTCTTAGGAGCAGCTGGTGCCGTGGAAGCTGTTGCAACTATACAGGTAATGCAGTAATTCATTTTATATTTGGTTTTCCTTAATATGTGTTGGAAATAGAGTATGATTAGGTTAACTGGTTTTTTACAGTTAGCCGTCATTAGTAGTGATATCTAGTAAGAGCAAGGTAAATTTTCATGGAAGGAACTACTATGTGCATTAGGTTCTTTGCATGACATGGCTGAAATTTTAGTGAATGGTTGTAGAAATTATAATGACATACTTGGTCCTATCTAGATGTGACTTGATTTCTAACCCAATAATAAAGTACCATCTAAGATGTGGCATGCCATTGTGTGCTGCTTTGAATAATCTTGCGGGACCTTCAGCGTTTATTCACTTAGACCCAATAATCTTGCTTTTGTTTTTTGAATCCTTGTAACCAGTTGTGAAATTTGGTTGAAAAGCAATATGAAACACGTAATAGGAAGTCAGAGTACAACTACTAGAAAAGCACACTAGGAATGGTTTAGGTAAATTCACACTGATCGAGTGTTTTAATGACCATTGTGAATTGTTATTCCCTGGAAATATTTGTATCACCAATTGTGTTAAAAGGTATACCCATAATTTTTGTTAATCTTTGCCTTTTTAAGAAAAGGGTACTCAGTCCATTGCTTTCCATTATCTACGGGGTCTTCTTGATATAAGAACAATGTTGTGATGATATGTTTGTCTAAAATATGCACCATAAATTTAATTTAATGGTTTTTATGTAGACATTCTTCGAGCGTTGGTTTTCTTATGCTGGTCAAACAAGTCAACTTGTCTTCTTTTTTCTTTTCTTTTTTAATCTATTTGAGGCCTCTTTTTCTTATAAATTGATATGGTTTTGATGCTTCTTTGGCACCTTGCAGGCAATACGAACAGGTTGGATTCATCCAAATATTAATCTTGAAAATCCAGATGAAGGCGTGGTATGAATTGTTCTCTGTTATTTCTTTTGACTTTTTTTAATTGTTATAGTCTAGGATATACAACATCCAAATTTGCGAACTTCCCATGGCTATGATCAATTCAGTATGATCCTTTTGACACCGTGCAATGAGATGATGTTTGTCTCTCTTTAATTTGTATTCGTTTAATCGTTTGTTAGTAAATGGAATATTACATTTTTTTGCTTGATTAAAATTCATGGGTTAACATAGCGATCATTTACAGGACACGAAAGTACTGGTGGGTCCAAAGAAAGAGAAACTGGAAGTCAAGGTGGCCTTGTCTAATTCATTTGGATTTGGGGGGCACAATTCGTCAATATTATTTGCGCCTTTCCAATAGTTGGTGCTGCAGACTACTTTATGCATGCCTACAAACAATTTGGATTGTAAGGAAAACACATGGAACTCTAGTTTTTTTAGTTTTGATGTACGAGTTTATTAAAACAAACTGAGAAATAGTGTTACTAGCATTTAGCATGTAGTTGACAAAACATTATATGAAACTATGATAATAAGATTACAACATTTGTAGTTTGATGTCTACAGGTTCCAGAAACACATTTTCCCTATTAAGATATGCTTTTTCTATTGTTTCTGCAGTTTTTGTTGATTAAACAGTGGTCGGGAAAGAGAGACAATGGAAGATCGAGGGCAAATTATACAGCTGCTAACTGTCACCTTTCTTGTATTATCCCATCTAATGATGACCTTCACCTTGACTGTTGGTTCCATATGTACTTTGTCACTTCTTCCAAGATGAATATATTGTTGGATTTTTAATGATGTTCTGTTCAATTGTTTGAATTATGTGTTCGTTGGATGGTTATTATTTTTATAGTCATTTTTGTTTTGTATGAACAAATAAAATGCAGTTTAATCTCCAAACTATTAGAATCTGACAACTAAACGTTACATGAAGATGAATGGTGCAGAGAAAGCAAAGTGACTTCTATAACAAAACAGCTCTACTAATGACATCTTAAAAAGATTCAGTATCTTTGTATACATTCAGAACCAAAATATGACCCAATAAATAAAATAATGGTAGGCCAAGACTTGCATCTTCCTTTCATAACCCTTCAAAAATAAGGCAAACTACCCACGTTGCTTCTGGTTGCTCTTCTTTTTGCCTTTTTTCACTTTCAATGCTTTCATGGATAAAGCATTAGAGACACTTTGTCCCTCAAGCCGCTTTGACATCTTTACCACACTGGACATGCCTTTCCTTGCAGCTGCCCGATGCTCAGGTCTGCGGCTAACCATCTTGCGATCCAGCGGCCAATAAGCATATGGCTCAAGCTTACCCTTCCTCTTCAAATCTCCACCTGCCTTCTTGCTTTTGTATTCAGAACCCGTATATGCCCAACCTGACTCGGTTGTCTTCCTGCGTTTATCTGCTCTTCGTGAGTTAACTGACACGTTACTACCTGCTAAACTCGTCGCATCAGAGTCCGGCCCTGTAGGCATGTCTCTTTTCAACGTGCTCTCATCTTCCCGAATGATAAGCCGTCCATCAGCATCTATTTCTGGCTCATCATTGGATTGTAGCTTCCTTTTCAAAGTCTCAGATGATCTTAGAGACGATCTTGTCTTTTGACGGTCAAGCAAGTCAAGAGGTTCATCATCTAACTTCTCATAATTGTCTTCCGGCAAGCTCTTCTCTGCTCTCTTGGACCTGCAGATATGTTCACTTAATTGCGTATTCATCTAAGGAGGAGCAAAAGATCCCTTTCACTTCAGGCACGAGGGTTGTGCCGGTAAAAATCTATTTGCACACATGAACATAGAATTAAAGTAAATAACATATTTGTGTCCAAGCACGCACCTAAATGAAGATTTTTTAGAGTTAAGCATGCTATGACGACCAGAAAACGTCTTGGTATCCATTTCTCTAAACTTGCCATTGTCTTCTTCATCACCAAAATCAGAAAATATTTTTGTGTGATTCCATCTACTCATCCTGTGAAAGACAAATTGATTATCAATAACAGTATTTAATAGAGATTATATTTAGAACCTTGTACCCAAACACCATTTGTGCCTAAATAGACTTGAAGTATAAAGTTTAGCGATAATAATAATGTGGGATCAAGAGCATTTTTAGGACGTGTTGAGGGCATTATGGTTAATGTCTGACAGAACCTGGAGGTGGTTGCTTTTGATAGACGAGATTTGTTTTCCTCGGTGTTAGCAGCATGCTTCCGTTCGTTTCGATCCTTTGTCTGCATTTCAACAGTCACTGGTAATCTATATTGAATTATTGATTAGTCTTTTACTAAATTTATATATAATGATTATCAAACCTTTCTGATATTTGTGAGCAGCTTCATATGTTCTTCAGGCATAACTTCCTTAACAGAGTCGATCCCACATTTCTTGACAAGCATTTCAAGGAGCACCTTCACCTGTAGAACATATGATCATCCAACGGTTATAGCCACCATACTCTGATACAACTTTTATCAATTAGGGACATACTTAGAAACAGCATTAGAAACCAACTATCATTAACTTAATAAATGAAGGTTTTAATATACGGTAACTAATCTAACCTTTGCTTTTAAATGATTGTTGTTGCTGCTTTGCCAGTTCAGCAGGGCATCAACCATGCCCCTCATATGAGTTTGCAACCCTTCAGCTTGAGATTTGGCAACTAATACCTTTAGCAAACCTAAATTGGCCTGCAACAAAAAATATGGTCCTGAAACTAAACCCTAAATAAAACACATAATGGTAAAAGCTACCAAATTTTCTCTATCATATATCTCCTTTGTTTAATGCATATGCTCTAAAATTCTATCTTGGTTCACTTGATGAAGGTTTTCAACCAGCTAAGGTTCACAATCAAATGTACTTACTTTACTTATTTCTCTGTTTTTTCTCTGGAGAAGAAGAAATGTGGATGGAAGAACACTAAAAGCTGTGGATAGAAGATCAGTGAACTCATAAGCCAATCGAGCTATGCCTTTGACTGCTGCACTGATCATGTGAGGGGTCTCGCCAGCAAGGCCGCCAGCAACCTACACCAAGATTAGCAACCAAAATAAAATCACCGCTCCACATGCAAGGTAACACAAGATGTCCTTTCAGGAAAGTTCTCTACCATGTTAAAAAGTTGTGCAAGTTCTCCTTGTTTCCACCCTTGTCTTCATCTCCACAGGCATGACCAATTTGAACAATTATCTCATATGCTCTATTTCTTGTTTTCTTGTTAGCCTGTAATTCATAAAATCCAAAGAAATTGTCAGCCATGTTAGACAAAGCAAAAGTAAGCTAGAGCACACAATTTTTCTACACTTTTATCATGTTATATATATATATATATATATATATATATATATATATAGGGGTGGGATAAATTGAGTCCAGCTTAATTTGAGTCCAAAAAGGGTCCATATAACTTACACATGTGTAAGTTGTGGTGGCGGTGGTCGCCGTCGCCGGAAAATCATGGTGGTGGTCGGAGATGATGGTGGTGGTGGTAGGAGGTGGTTGGAATTTGAGGAGATGGAAGAAAATCAATGGACTCAAATTGGACTCAAAATAAGCTGGACTCATTTTATCTTTTCCCTATATATATATATATATATATATATATACACACTTTATATATATATATATATCTATATAATATATATATATATATAGATATATATATATATCATATATATATATAGGGGGAAGTGAGTATGGGGTTGTCCCCCATCTAAGCTTAGATGGGGAACCCCTCACATTTGGTTTTTATAATCATAAAATTCATGGGGGCCCATGTATTTATTTAAAATTCAAACAAATATTAAAATATTTGTATGTGAGGGGTTCCCCATCTAAGCTTAGATGGGGAACAACCCCATACTCACTTTTCCCATATATATATATATATATATATATATACAAACTTAGACGTTACCTCTTTAAGTCCGAGTACAATTTCAGTCAAAAATGATGAAACAACCTCACGCTTCATCTGTTCCGATCCATCCTGCAAGAGAAGTAGTTTATGCACATAAGTGGAATTCTCAACTAAATGCACTTCTGTTGGTTGTTACCTTTGAGACATGGACGATCAAAAAATATAAGCAGTCAAGTCTGTGCCGCTTGGCTGAAAAATGACATGAATGCATCACTTCAAACATCAACGAGAGCAGCACTTCAAGCTTTCTTACTATGAAACCATCACTATGCTGCCCAAGCGGGAAAAAAAAGGTAAAATCAAAATTTCAAGATTATGCAGATATTTAGTTTGTATCACTTCCAATGACAAAAAAATATATATTCAGAACTATGTTTATAAAAGGAATAGGCTATGAGGTGACATTAAATGAACTAGCAGAAGATATCGCAATATACACAACTGGCATGTTTTCCATCTATTACTTGATGTGCAAAATATAATACCTCAAGGATTGTTGAAAGAACTTTGTAAGCCTTCTTTTGAATCGAACTTTCAGTACCCTACAAGCAAAAGTACATCAATTATGTTAACCTTACTCTCATCACAAACTGCACAGCATAAGTTTCGGCCATAAGAGCCAAGTTCTTATCAACATATGGGGATCAACAAACCTTCAATGCAGGTTCTACTGCAACAAATAAAAGATCAACCTCCTCGGGACCTAAGCCTGGTAGAAGTGAGACTGCCAAGTCATATAGCAGCGCCCTGTAAATCAAAATTAAAATGTAAATATGTGATATATATTACAATTTTTTTTAAAAACAAACTGATAAAAGCGAATATTCATATGAAGAATGTTACCTTTTTTGTGACAGCGAAGTTTCATTAGATGAATTGTCTACTTCCATACAACTGGAACCTTTGGTAATTTGTAGTTTGCCAGCCTCCTCTGTCACTTTCAGTAGCTTCTGCATCGTTCTCTTAAAAAACATCGACACTACATCTCCGTCAGCTATAGATGCCAACTCACCAATTGTTTTCTACAAAAAAGAAATTTAACTGTGTAGTCTAGCTTTAGCTGAACCATGGATATGTCAAGCCGAACCAATTTATGCACACCAATTAGAACATAAACATGCACACTTGAGATGTCATAAATTATAGCATTTGAATAGTCAAGTGCACAAGATAAATCAAGACCAAGCACCCGTGAATTCTAGCAAACTCTTGAATCAAGTTGGAGATACAGAAGAAAGCAAAAGCACAACATATATGCATAATTGCATCACAGCATATATGATGTGCAATATAAACCTGAACTTCTAACTTTTACCAATAGACAGACCAGGAAAAGATAAAAATTTCTATTTCCATTTGTACAAGGATACTTTTTTGCACATGTCAACAGAGCTAATACATCATAATCCGCTTGTTGAATACCCTTGGACGTTGCTATGAGTTAGAAAAAAGCGAAGATTTCTACTTCACTTGGGAAGAAAGTGGGTATCATATGCCATAAAAATTTTATAAGAGTACTCTAAATTGCATATACAGGAAGTCCTTGACTACTACCAACCAACAAAGCCGGGCTGAAAACAAAAACAAAAAACATGCAAAAGAAGGGCTACAAATACAATTAGTTTAGAATCAACAACAGCTATCACCCTCTTAACCTAGGGAAGATCTAAAACATCTCCACCCTCCAAAGAGCAGCTGTTAAAATTGGCAATATTGTTGAAATATACGAACCCAAACAAAACAACAAATTAACCATCCAGATTAATGAGATAAAAAGCAGACCACTTGATGATAAGAGCTACCTGCAAAGATCCACCATCATCTTTGGATGACTTGATGAAAACTCCTGATAAGGTAGATAATATCTCACGTGCAGAAGACCTTAATGCATCCAAATTACACGCTGCAACTTCTGAAGTGTAGCGGGCAACTGCTCGCTGTTCACAAATGCCGAGTTCTTTAACAGAAGGTTCATTTTCACCGTCCATTATTCTTTTATTTTGTCTGATAAGAATCTGCAGACCGGAGCATATTACTCCACGATAATCAGGTTCTTCTCGAAGTGCACGACATAATGCTTTTTCTAGATCATTGAAACTCTCAGCAGTATCCAAAGGATAGTTGCAAAATGAAGGAAACAAAGACCATAAAGAATAAACACGTCCATCAATACTCCCCGCAGTATGATCTCGCCCCTCTTCCTTATGCTGGTACATACAGAAGGTGTAAATGCACTGGATGAAACATGAAGTTGAAAGAGAAAAAGGCCCAGAAGTACAATAACACTAGTACCTTTGCAGATTTAAGCTTCAAGAATTTAATTGTATCCAGTATAGATTCATTGAAAAAACTCAAGCGAGCACCCACGATATTCTGTTTCAGGATAAGAAACAGCCACTCATTCGCATCAGAGAGATCTTGAGCTTCTAAATTGAGAGGTAGATACTTCAAGAATGTTTCAGGCCCTAATGCAACTATAGCTACGCCCATGCAATCATGTAACTGCAAAGACATAACAGAAATTAATGTGTTGAAATGGAGCAACTTAACAAGTTCAATCAAAGAGGAAGCTGAAGAATCACGTAAGGGAAAGAATCTTCCAGACACCAAACATTTACCTGTTTCCTATAAGGAAAATCATCATCCGGCAACTTTTGTATTTCTTCCAAGCTCTTAAGGGTGCTTTTCAAGAAGTAAGAACTGAACTCACCTGAAAAAGAAGGGTCAAGGCTTGAGGTTTCTCACTCGCAGGTTTCTAAGTAATAGTTGCACGGAACTTGAGAAAAGCAACAGGATTACCTAGTTTATCGAACATTGCTGCCACAACTTGAAATGACATGTCCCAGACAGCAGCATATCTATAATCAAGTAAACTTTCTACCGTTGCACACAGCCTCTCGATAATGGTTGGTGCGGATGTTCTGACACTTCCACTTGCCATAATCTGATCAACGCCCTGTTTGATCATGCTCTCATCAACGCATGTATGTATTAAGCTCTTCAATGCCTCCATAGCAACAGATAAAGGCTCCTCATGTTCAGAAGCTAATATTTCTGTCATCCGAAAATTAAAAACAGAATTACCCCTGTATGCTTAGCCATGATATAATATTTATCCGCTATGACACAAATTTAGAAAAATTACAAACCTGTGAAAATACTGAAAACATAAGGAAGCTTAACAACACAAGTTTGCCGCTTAATAGAGAAAATTTTCTTCATCCCCACATCCAACAGTCGAGCCATGAACGTCAAGTTGTCGCCAGACATCTCACTTGAAGCAACAGAGTCCGCTAACAAGCATAACAAGTCAACCAGTGTTTCAGGAGAGACCTCTACAGCTGGTTGAAGGCAAAGTAGATACAAGGCATCTGTAATCCGCCGGGTAGGTGCAGCTTGGCGCAGTTCCACAAGAGATTTAAAGTAATTCAAAATCTTTGTTGAGAACTTGAGAGACATAAGTGGGAGACTGTCCTTTAAAAAATCCAGAACATATAGGACCTCCAGAGCTCTAGAACCTTCTTTCGAGTTTGTATTTGACCCTCCAGCAAGCAAAAGAAACCTCTCAAAAGTGCTTGCAATTGCTTCACTAGCAGGCGAAAGCACTGATGTTCCCTGGAAGCCTTGCATGACATCACGTAGACAAACATGAGCTTGTCTTCTTACCTATTCAATATGCAGCAATCGGTCAGCAGCATGAAAGAACGTAACTTTGATTGTTTACAAAATTGACTCATTAACAGACATATAAGAATACCCTCTAAAAGTAAGCTTCACATATTATCCACAACAAGGTCATGCTGCCCTGCCTCGCAAATAAATTATTCGTAATTAATATTCTTTTCTAATAGGTAACATGTATGTAACAACATACGTGATCAGGTAGTTATCAAGGAGAGCTGAATCTTGACAATTTATATCACATGACCTATGAACTACTAAGAAAAGGAGTAACCTTGATGAGCTCATCTACTCTAACGGTAGCTAACTTAATTTTGAAAAATCACGCACAAACTTAAAAAACCAAAAGCAAAAAAGGTAAGCAGAGAAAAGTCTAATTAAGTCTTCATATAATCATATCTGAAACAAATGCTAACGAATAGATTTCAACAACACAAAAAATGGAGCATTTACCAACTATCTATTGCAAAAGTAAGGTAACAAGAAACGACCTTGGGGCGAGAATCGGTGATAAATCCCAAAAGAATGCCAAACAAATGAGAAACATCAGAAGACCAATTAGCCCGATGGCCGGCAATCAACAGATGCGAAATACACTTCAACCCGGAAGCAACGCCGTCAGTTTGGGATTGGGACACGTGAATAACACGCGTCATCAAAGCCGAAACATACTCGGATTGTTTGCGAAGGACGGGGGGCGATATGCTGGGCAAAAGCATAGATATAATGGTAAGGAGGGCATGAATGTTGTGATGAGGAGGAGGCGGCGAGTTGGATAACAAAAGAAGCTTGTCAAGACAAGTGCAGGCTGCACCGAAATAAGCGAGTGGGGTGAGCGGGTGGTTGAGCTCCTTGAGGCCTTGCGAGATATCGCCAATCATTGAGCATAACTGATGGTGCTGCGGGTCTTCCGAGTTGCTAAATCTTGACATTATTGACTTGCACAAGTCTCCTCCTCCATTTTCATTTTCATTTTCATCTGCCATGATTGAATTGAATTGGATGGATGATGACGCTGACTCAAAGCAGGAATGGAGGGAGGGAGGCAGGAATGGGTAGTTTGCTAAGCTAGGGTTTTAGCCTAAATAAATCTCGTCAAAACTGATTTGTACACGCGCTCACCCAACTTCGGCCCATATCCGAACTCTAGACCCTGACCCGAGCTTTATACCGGACTGGAGTTTTATTTTAGAGAGCATAATACCCGCGCGTTGCGGCGTAATTTTGTTTTAGGAGTGACAACTTGTTATAAGGAGATATGGTAATTTAGTGTTGTAGTGTGTGGAGGGGCATTTTGGGAACCATAAATATGCTGAAAGGGGCTTTTTGGGGGGGAAAAAATATGCTTAATTTCTTAAGACATACTATAAATAAAAAATCCAAAATGTTTTATAAAGGAGTAAAGATAACATGAGTACCCAATATTTTAAAAAAGAGAAGTGATATTCGTATCACAGAATTTGATAAGTTTACCACTGTTCTGCATTGCATACTTGTACAGTATGTTATGAAACATGTACAGTGTGGTAAATGCATCAAAATATGTGGTACGATTATCACTTCCCTTTAAAAAAATATACCAATTTAGCCAATTTTTTCGGATTTTCATAAAATACCCAACAAAATCGCAATAAAGAGTGAAAATCGCAATGAGATTTTCAAAATCGTTATGAGATTTAGAAAATCGCAATAAGATTTTGCAAAATCGCATAGAGATTTTGTAAAATCGCATAAAGATTTTGAAAATCTCAGAGATTTTGTAAAATCGCTATGATATATTGAAAATCTCATAGAGATTTTGAAAATCGCATAGAGATTTTCAAAATCTCTTTGAGATTTTGACTTTTTTTGAAATTTTAACTTCCGCATTATGTTTTTTGACTTTTTTTTTGAGATTTCAACCTTTTTTTTAGATTCAAAAAACACAATGCAAAAATCAAAATCTCAATAAAAAATCAAAATTTCAAAAAAAGTCAAAATCAGAAACAAGTCAGATTTTCACAAAATCTGTATGAGATTTTAAAATCTCATAGCGATTTTACAAAATCTCTATGAGATTTTCAAAATCTTTATGCGATTTTACAAAATCTCTATGCGATTTTCAAAATCTCTATGCGATTTTCTAAATCTCATAGCGATTTTCAAAATCTCATTGCGATTTTGTTGGGTATTTTGTAAAAATCCGAAAAAAGTTGGCTAAATTGGTATATTTTTTTAAAAAATTGGGTATTCATGTTATTTTCTCTTATTTTATGTTATTTCGTCCGAATCGAATATCACAACGAAAGGTCTATAGTATGTTGTCTTAACGGAGTTCACATTAGAGAGTTTCCTCATCCAATAACTAGTAAGGGGAAAAACCCTTTAATAATCCGTCGAAAAACACAACAACATATTAGGGAAAAAACTTGTCCGCTTAGACTTGAACTTAGGTCTGCCCAAATACAAGCCCTCATATAAAGACTCCCTTACTAATGAGCTATTAACCCGTTGGGATCGGAATATTATACAAATTTTTATAATAGATAAACTAGTAAATATATTTGCACTTCATATTTGACATCGTTAGTATAATGATATAATGAGCAATTAAAATAACGACGAATGGAAAACTAAAAAACATTGAACATTATATATATATAGAGATCCTCTTCCAATATACTAAAATACAGTTGTTCAAATGAGTTATCGACCATTCAGAACTCTCGATTTTCTAAAATTGATTTTGGTTTTCAATTTGGACTTATGCTATTTTAGTTATAAACGAGAATTTTAACCCCGGGCGTTGCCCCGGGACACATAACGATACGTAAATTGTAGATTGCGTGTAACGTCGGGAATATATACATAACGATAAACGAAGGATAAAAACGCAAATAAGAAACTATATAAAAACTGATCATTTAGTTATACAAAAGGGAACAAATGAAAAAGTTATAAAAAAACCAAATGTTACATATGAAAAAGTTATAAAAACCAAATGTTTAAAAATTAAAAACGAATATATAATGCAAAAAAAAGAGTAAAAAAATAAGTTAAAAAACAAAATATATAGCATTTGAATAAAATATATAGCATTGTAAAAAGTTGTAAAAAAACAAAGTGTAAAGTGTAGAAAAAGGTATAAAAAAACAAATGTTAAAAAAGATTAAAAAAAAGCCCACAAATTATATAAGGTTAAGGGCTAGAAATAATAAAAAGCAAACATGAGGGGTAAAAAAGAAAAAAGAAAAAAAAAGGAGGGGCAGAAAAGAAGAAGGGAAAAAAAGAGGGGGCAAAGTGCAAAAGGAAAAAAAAAAAAAAAAAAAAAAAGGGAGGGGAGAAGTTTCGAACCCTTGACCTCCCACTACAAAGGAGTGGACACAAACCACTCTACCAAGTCTCACTTTTATGTTTTTATTTGTCAAATATGGTATTTATGTTAAAACTGCAGATAAAGACAAAATAGCTACTGTAGCTAAGCCTTCTTTAATTGTTATATATATAATTAGAAAATTAATGTCTAAAAAACTTTAATTATTATTATTAATAATTATAGAAAAAATCTTATTAATTTACACCTTCTTTAGTTATAAATTAGAAAAAATGGTCCCATAAAAAATGATACCCTCTCCGTCACATTAAATGTATCATATTTTGAATATATTCAAAGGCTTTATTTAAAACTTTAAACTTAAATATATTTTTTTGGATTATATATGTTAGGACCAGTTTACTGGTAAACTGGCCAGTCTCCAGTTGCACCTGGAGACCCAGTTGATTTGTCCAGTGAAACTGGAGACCCATATGATTTGTCCAGAAATATATTGAAGTCCAGTTGCACCGTACAGTCAACGCAACTGAAGACTTCCTCCAGTTGAGAACTGACCAGTTGAAGAATCATTTCAGTTGAAGTCGAAGACAACAAATGGAAGATAGAGAATGGCAATGGCAGCGAAGCCCAGTTGACATTCTAGTCAGTTACAAACTGGAGACTATCAGTGGAAAGCTCTTACAAAGCTTTACACTAATTACGAGGAATTGACTTTTGTGCTTTATGTCCTTTTACCCGGATAATAAGACTTATCTTATTATTTAATTACTAAAAGGTACATAAAGCTGGTTGAATAAAGTTGCTTTATCCTGCAACTTTACACTACATTTTAAGGAATTAAATGTTATTCCTTAAATGCTCTCAACCACATTTGTACGGCCAAAGTTAACATCCCAATGTTAACTTTGCCTATAAATACAAGTCATTGCACAACCAAGAATATCAATTCTCTCGAACAACTTCTTCGAATACACTTCGATAGAATTCACACTTTGCATACCTGCAATATTCTTGGTGAACTTGTGCAATATTCTCTCAATCGCTAAAAGGAACATTTCACAACTTTAAGTGTTTCGATTGTCTTGAGAAATTCCGAGTGTAGATCAATTGTATTTCATAGGTTGTTAGGATATTTACATTATTGTATTATCTTGGTTCCGCAACAACCTTGTAATTTATTTAACATCAATAAATAAATTACACTTGAAAATTACATATTGTCTCATCAATTTACTTTACAAGTTATTTGTATTATTGCATTGTTCTTTACTTATTGTCACTTAATAAGTAATCTATCTAGAACTTGGTATATACTCTCTGTAACTGGTCGTCTCCAGTTCAGAGCATATATTGCAAAGTAACTCTACCATCGACATTGAGGTGTCTTCAGGTAGTGCCATCTATTGAGTTGGGACTTACAATATAAAACTTGATAAAAATTATAACAATAAAACACTTTTAAAACACAATCAATTCATATGTCAAAGTTGGAAAAGTAAGACTGTGAAAATTCAAAACATGACACTTTTAATGGGATGAAGAGAGTAACATCCAATTAAAATTGGAAACAGATTAAATCAAAACATCAAGCCTAAAATAAATTAGATATGTAAAACCTAAAATCAAGAAAATGAGCCTAAAACACAAGACCAAAAATAAGATGGCTCGTTACTATTCTTTGCACACAAATCAAGACCTTTGTTTGGGACGGTGGGAATAATATCCCATTAAAATAAGTCATCTTTATTAACATAATTGGAAGCAAATTAAATCAAAACATCATGCCTAAAACAAATTAGAATTATCAAGCTCGAAATTAAAAAAAGTGAAAAAGGGCCCAAAACACAAGCTCAGAAATAAGATGGCATGTTACCATTCTTTACATGCAAATCAAGACCTTTTTTTTTTAAATATATATACTAATATAACTTGTCAAATACCTATTTATTATTTAATACATACAGACATTATCTAATAATTACTTAATGCATGATGCGTTTCGTTTTTAAGAAAAACAAAAATGATTTTTAATTAAGAAAAACTGTTTTAAATTTATAAAAATGTTGTACAAGTAAATACCTCAACAAAACGCAAACTAACGAGCAGTGGACCCGATCGAAATTAGATAGTGTTGTGGTAAGTATAGGATCGTTTGTAGGGACGCTTGCACTACCTAGCCTAATAATGTGTGTAATTCTAGCGGTTGGAGGTTGTCACGATTTCCTATTAAAACTAATGCAAATAAAAAGTAAAATAGAAGCCGCAACCGCTTATTCAGCGAGAAGCTTCGGTTAAATCTGAAAATTGAATTGAAAAACAAATAACAGTAATTAAATTAAAATACTTGTTTGGCATCTCCGATCTCATGGTACGACCAGATTACTTATCCTACCTACTTGCTAGACTGTTGAAAACTTAATCACGACTCAGATTCTCGTTAGATTCACTTTGCCTAAGTAACTAGTGCTGTCCCTAGACTCACACTACTCTTTAAACAAATTCTCGTTATATTCATTGTTTAAGCATTAATAACCTAAGTTTGCATTACTAGTTCATCTTTTAGTATACCCGGCTCTTAAGCCATGACCAGATAATAATTCCCTCCGGTGACCACAGTGCATGTTTCCATGTCACTGGACCGCGTCTGACATTGTTAAACATCATGTTCAACTTATTCTAATTATTATGGTTCTGGATCCCTCCGTTAGAAGTGAATCACCTTTTACATCTAATTAAAGACCGGTTAGTGTTTTCCATCTTTATGTATTAATCCTAGTGTATGATTATAGACCGATCATCAGAATTAAATTAATACACTCAGATATAGAACCTATAATAATATGAAGAACTCATTAACTATGGATCTGCGACAAACAGTAAACACGATCCAACAGATCTAACAAATAAAACAAGATAAATAAACGTCTACATGATCACATCGATCCAAACAAGTATTCAGCCTACTAGCCTGACATTATTAAAGGAATAACAAAGTCTGAAAAGATGAAAGACATTGTTTACCAACTGAAAGTAAATAAAAGAGATAGATCTAGGTAGAAGATGAAGATCGGAAGGTGTTAGAAGCTCCAAAACCTCCTTGGAATCTGCAAAGTTGACCTAGGGTTTGTATGTGGTGGCTAGGGCTGCTGAATCGGCTCTCTCTTAGGGTTTTGAGGGTCTCTTCGCGTTTAAATAGGCTGAAAGTCGGTTGCTGAACTGGGCCGCCCAGCGGCGCTGGGGCTGGGCTCTAACGGCGTTGGGCCCATAGTAACCTGATTCGCGGTTCGCTCCGATTCGCATTCGCATTTCGGGATCGCAATTCGCTAGGTCCCTTGAATGTGGTTCGATGAGAGGTAGGCTCATTTCGGTTCGCTTCGGTTCGATCCGATTCGATGAACCAAAATTTAAAGTACGATATTAAATTCGAAGCTTGAATACTTCAAATTGTAAGTATTTTCAATACTTCAAGCAATTTAATTTATATATATATATACATAATATAGAATAATATATATATAATATATATATAATTCAAGCAATATAATTTATATATATATATACATAATATAGAAAACACATGACAAAACTCAAAATATATTCAACACTTCAACTAGTTTAGTACTATAAACGCATATATGTTAAAAAAATACAAGTTTAGGGGGTGTTTTGTAATTGACTCAAAATTAAAATAATACAACAAGTCAACAACCCTAGTTAACTTATATCAAGCCGCTTTTCTTCTTCAACATTGTGGCCACAGAACCTGCAACGAAATCAACATCTACAACAGCCAAAGAAATCTTTCTTTTTCTTCTTCAAGATCCAGTTCTCCGAATCAACACCTATTAGATCGCGAATTGGACCAATGAAATTCGCCGAACCAACCCTTTTGGGTTCGTTAAAATCACTTCTTTCGGACCGCCATTTTCAATCTTGAATTCGCGAACCAAAGGCGATTGGGATCGCGTTCGAACCCAATTCCGGATCGCACGAACCAATTCGAAATTCGTGGGTTGTTCAGCGAATTGTGTGACTATGGTTGGGCCTCTCTTTTGTTGGGCCAGCGGCGCTGGCAGCTCCTGCTGCTCTTCGATTTGCTTCGTTTGACTCCCGAATTGCCTCCTTGTGTCTTGTAACTTCATAGGCCTTCATGTTGAGTTGATTGATGTCATTTACCCTCACTCGCATCTTCCGTGAACCTGCGTTTATATCGAATCCATTAAGTACCAATAGTTCTGGAATATTAACTCATTTAGACATTGAAATGTGGCCTTATGATGGGGGAATTTATCACAAAATGAACGCTCATCAATGCACTTAATAGTTAATGAATAAAACAGAAAATTAGGTGACTGATCGGTAGTAGCGTCTGAGTATCATCTATACTACTTATTAAAAAAACACATCCCTTGTTGAAAGTTACATGAGAGAAAATGTCTAAAATGTCTTCCCTTAATTATACTACGAGTTATATGCCCGCGCGATGCAGCGGGACATATTTTTACATAAAGGTTTGGATACAAACATGATAAGGTCAATAAGAAACATTAATTCAGCATAGCTGACAACGAAACTACAAAATACATAAACAATATTTAGAAACTTACATAAGACTCTAACATATAGACTACATCTTGGCTGTAAATTGCATTACCGGTTGTAGTGTCAAAGCTCATTTAGCCTCTTTGAGTACCTCGGACCCTCCATGATCTTGTAGACCAATAAGTTTGTTACCTTTCATGATCTTGACTCTAAATTGCCTTACGGTATGGCACCATAGCATCCTCCCCAAATCACACAACAGCAAATTGCTAATCAGCAAACTCAACCGTTCAACAACAGTTGTAGATTAAAAAAATTGGGTTACAACATGTGCATGTTCCTCGGATTCAATTTCAACAGTTTGCCTGGAGGACTATGAGCAGTGCGTGTGACATTAAGGTATCGGAATGAGAAAGTGCATCCTACAAAACCAAAAGGTTTGATGTAAATATTTGTATAATTATCGATTGAAAGCGTTACATTTGATGATTCTAATGGATATTTGAATCATATATTAGATAGATATGCCCAGACTATACCTTAGGATTGCCAACAAAACCATCAACAACTATTATAAATGAATTTGAACGTGAAGTATGTGGGCAACGTATGGTTTCTATCATATACCTTAGTAATACATGGTATCCGATCTAGTGTAAGTGGTACACAATTAGCATAGAAGCTTTCTATACCTTCCAAATGCGTCTGTGTCAGCAACCTTGAGTTTACCATAATCATCCCCATTAAGGTTGCCACAATTGATTAATGCAATACATCAACTAATAGTTGTATATAGTAAATCATTATTAGAATTTCCGAAAACAACCTATTTTTAAACGCATTAACTTTGGCAATGTTTGAGTTAACGAAAAGCTTGGAAGCAAATAGAGCAGTTCCCAAAGTGCAACCTTCTGTCCTTCTAGAAGGATAATACCAAAATTTGAAACACGATATATTTCAAAGTTTACTTCAAAACTTTAAATAAGATTGAGCAACAACTTACTATAGTATTTTTCTTTATTAGCCAATTTGAACTATTATCACAACATGCCCGTCAAACCTAGATAAAAACTGATCAACATGGTCCTTCTTTACATATGCTTTGATTTTGTCGTCCTACTATAAACTATATATATATATTTATCGGTATGTAACATACATAATATTTTATCATATGTAACAAAGGTTATATAAAAATCATCTAATGTACATCGAAAAAATACAATGTTAGTCAAACCTTTTCATCAATTTACATCATCTTTAGGCCGATCTTAGTAAGCCATAGACGAGCTCGTCCATGGCCGCTTCCATCTCGTCGTTTTTGGACATTAATGCCACCAAGCTCTTCCACCTCGTCGAAATGGGTAACGTTCGGAAATAAGAAGGGGTTGGTCGTGTGGGGCCCCAGCGTACTATCCGTTGCATTATTAAAAAAAAAACAGAAAATTTCAAAATTTGTATGCTTGCAAACGGCTAGTTCCATTTTTAAGAATATATATACCTTACTTTTTACACTAACATTTAATCAAAAACAAAACACTCTCATCTATCAAACTTTCATCTTAATCAAATAAAAACACTACATTCAAACATGTCTCGCAACAACGAAAATAACCCTCTTTCGAACCAAGCCAACGAAATGTTCTTAAATCTAATTGAAAACACATATGCGGGTTCGGGTTCATCATCATCTACTAATCAAAGCCAAACGAGCAACCCATCAAGTTCTATGTTTGGTAACCCACCGTGTGCCGTTAACCCTTATTCACAACCTTTCTATAACAATATGGGCTATAATCCGATTGTGGGTGCATACCAAACACCACAACAATAATTGTTGTTGCTTCAACAACAAATGGCGATGAACCAACAATTTGATCAACGACAACAAGAATTCACACAACAAAATCCACCATCAAAGAGCAACGACAATGTACCCGAATGGGATAGTGTGGCTTCGGCAGATGAGGTAGAAGAGGTGGAGGAGGTGACGGCTGCAGGGAAGAGAAAGAAACCGAAGAAACCAAATGAGAAAAGAGGTTGGTCTGAAGCGGATTGTGTTTTGTTGATGAAATGTTGGGTATTCACTTCACAAGATCCAGTTGTGGGCAACTCAATGACGAATGGAATTTTTTATTACCAATTTGAACTATTATCACAACATGCCCGTCAAACCTAGATAAAAACTGATCAACATGGTCCTTCTTTACATATGCTTTGATTTTGTCGTCCTACTATAAATTACATATATATGTTTTATCGGTATGTAACAAAGGTTATATAAAAACCATCTAATGTACATCGTAAAAATACAATATATATAATTTATATATATTTGATATATATTCTTTCTTATTATTCAATCGAAATCGTATATATATATATATATATATATATATATATATATATATATATATATATATATATATATATATATATATATATATATATATATATATATATATATATATATATATATATATATATATATATATATATATATATATATATATATATATATATATATATATATATATATATATATATATATATATATATATATATATATATATATATATATATATATATATATATATATATATATATATATATATATATATATATATATATATATATATATATATATATATATATATATATATATATATATATATATATATATATATATATATATATATATATATATATATATATATATATATATATATATATATATATATATATATATATATATATATATATATATATATATATATATATATATATATATATATATATATATATATATATATATATATATATATATATATATATATATATATATATATATATATATATATATATATATATATATATATATATATATATATATATATATATATATATATATATATATATATATATATATATATATATATATATATATATATATATATATATATATATATATATATATATATATATATATATATATATATATATATATATATATATATATATATATATATATATATATATATATATATATATATATATATATATATATATATATATATATATATATATATATATATATATATATATATATATATATATATATATATATATATATATATATATATATATATATATATATATATATATATATATATATATATATATATATATATATATATATATATATATATATATATATATATATATATATATATATATATATATATATATATATATATATATATATATATATATATATATATATGATGAAATGTTGGGTATTCACTTCACAAGATCCAGTTGTGGGTAACTCGATGACCGATGGAATTTTTTGGAATAAGGTGTTAGACTTGTTTAATTCCAAAACCAAAGAGGGGGCGCGTACTAAGAGCCAGGTGCATGGGAAGTGGAACAAGATAAAAAAAGCGGTGAAAGACTTTGGTGCGGCATTTAAAAAGGTTAACGAGCAAGGTAGACAGAGTGGTGCGAACGAGAAAGATGTGTATGATACCGCTATTAAGTTGTACAAACAAACGTCAGGAGAGAAGAAATGGCCATACGCTGAATGTTACACGATTCTGAAGGACCGAGTGCCGTTATGGGAGGAGCACAAGCTAAAGGGACAGGATGGGGCAGTAGATTTGACTGCCGATGAGGATTGTAACATCCCAAACGTTTTAACATTTAATCACATAATCCCATATAGGGCACATAAACATAATAGACTTAACGTTAACTAACGGAAAGTCAAATAGTCAAACATAATCGTGATCTTTATCAATTAATTCCTTGTGATTTATTCTTTTGATGTTGATGGTTTATGTGTTCATCGTTAGTGGTACTAGGTGAATATGTTTATCGTTTCAGTTCGATTGTCTATGGTCGTTTGTCACCGGTTCATGGTATGACGGTGAATGTCAAATCTATAATAGGAATTAATCGGTAAACGTGTTTAGAAACGGTTGGTGGTACCACGTTTTCATTCACATAGACATAATTGGTAATTGGATAATCAAGCAAACTAATTGTTGGGGAGATTTTCTAGGCATTGGTGGTACCGTCTTGGGTAATTAAACTAGCAACTTAGGTGTTTGGGTGATTTGCGAGCGGTTGGTGGTACCACGCGAGCATTTTTATCCTTTCACGTTTATCTTGTCAACTCTAGAGAATTTGATCCTTAACGTGTGCAATCATAACTGAAGTCAAGTGGATTCGAAGTGGATGATCTTTATTTATATTGTTTGAACTTTCTTTACTTTTAATTGTCTTGTCGTTTTAAATTTCTTTAAATTCAAAGTGTCAAAGTGAGGTAGCAATTCGGCTACGGTTCCATCCTTATTCTAAAACCACTTTAGTAAACAATTATTTCAAAACCAATCCCCGCAAACGATCTCGGACTTACTACTTACTATACTATATGCGATCAGGTCCACTGCCTGAAAGTGTGTAGTAGTCGGTTTTTAGTGGGTACTTATTTATAAATTTTACAAACTCGATTTCACACATCAAGTTTTTGGCGCCGCTGCCGGGGATTGTGTGCCGATTTAGTTGTTAATTTAGTGGTTTGATCCTTTCTCACGCGTGAGGAAGTTACTTATTTTATTAGTTTAGTTTTCTTTTCTTATCACAGGTGCATTTGACGTGTTTGTGTTAGTGTGTGTTTGCAGGTATTGCTTTAGTTGATGAACTTGCGTTCTTCGGGTCTACCTTTGAATAGTCCTTTGTCTACTCCGAGAAGACCAAGAGGGCGTCGGTTTAACTTCACTGAACCCACAACACCAATACCAACACCGTTTTCACCTATAGCTAAACCCACTCCTGATTCGGATGAGGAAGGGTTTTATTTAGACGAATTTTTCCATTTAGAAGTTAAGCAAGAAGAGATGGGTGACGAACAACCAAGGGATCCAAATGACACTCGCTATGGCGAGAGGGTTCGAACTATTCCAACTAGTAGTGGCTCCGCCATTAGACCTCCGGCCATTGATCACACTTTCAATTTGAAAGGAAATCATCTCAAGAGCATGGAAGAGCATCAATTTGATGGAAAAAGGAAATGGGATCCTTACCAACACTTGGATAGGTTTGAAAAGTTGGCTCGGCTTTATCAATATGGTCAAAATCAAATGAATGTCATGAAACTAGAGACATTTCCCATGTCAATCACCCGAGAAGCACTCGATTGGTTCAATGATCTTCCAGAAAATTCAATCACTACTTGGAACCAACTTAAGGAGGCTTTCATTGGTGAGTTTTATTCACTTAGAACTCAAAGAAAGTTGGAGAATATGATTAGGTCGTTTGAACAAGATGATGGAGAAGATGTTGCAGATGCTTGGGTTCGTTTCAAGGAGATGTTGAGAAATTATCCAGGTCACAATTTGACTAAGGAACAATATGTGGAGCTTTTCTTTGATGGGTTGAATAAGAAGTCTAAACGAGAATTGGGATATGCTTTTGGGGGTAGTTTCAATAACATTACACCCAATGAAGGTTATCAAATCTTGGAAGACATGGCAAAGGATAACTCAAATATGGATGATGAAAGGTTCTTGAAGAATGAAAGAAAGATGAAGAAAGGAACTAACCAAGGGAGAGTTGCTAAGGTTGAAGCTAGCAACGATTCAGGGTTATTGGAGAGATTAAGGCGCTATCTGAGCGCATGGATAGGAGCTTTGCTGCTCAAGAGACTAGGTTTGGAGCAATTGAGAGGGATGTTAAGGTAGTAGCCGATGGGTGTGATCATTGTGGTGATATGCACTATTCTGATGAGTGTCCAAATCGGGCACCCGAAGATGTGAACTATGTTCAGAATCAACCCCAAGGGAGCTTCCACCGCAACACCGGTTTCCAGAACCGGCCTTCAGGTAATCCTTCTTACAACTCTTCTTTTCAGGCTAATACTTCTCGTTTTTCAGGTAACAGGTGGCAAAGAGATAATTATCAGAATCAGCCACAACAGCAGACTCAACAAGGACAAGGATCAGATTCTTCTTCTTCTAATGCCGATCCTAATGCCGAGTTGAGGGAGATGATGAAGCAATTGGCTAGTAATCAAGTTGAAACAAACACTAGCATTCAAATGATCAGGGAGGATACTAAGGCTTTGAGTGAGAGGTTGGATCAGATAAGCGGGAAGGTGGAGATCAACATGAAAAATCAGGGTGCTAATTTCAAGGATCTCAAAAGTAGGATGGCAGCTCTTGCTAGGCCCACGGGGACTCTTCCTAGCAACACACAGCAGAATCCTAGACCTCAATTTAGTCAGGGACAGAAATACACTCCACCTCCAGTCCGTAATGAGCAAGCCAAAGCCATCACCACTCGTACTGGTAGGTCTTATGACCCACCTCCTATTCCTAATGTTGTTGTTTCAGATGTGCAGGATAACAGGGGTGATGATACCGATGTTGATGAAGAGATAGAGATGGAGGAATATCCGACCGTGAAGACTCCGGTCACTCCACCAAAACCGGCTGTGGTTCCAGAGGTTAAACCATACAAGCCAAAGATACCATTTCCACAAAGGTTCAGAAAAGCAAAGCTGAAGGAGCACTATAACAAGTTTATGGACATGATCAAAAATGTTCATATTAATGTGCCTTTAGTTGATCTTATTCAGGGGATGCCCAATTATGCCAAGTTCATTAAGGAGCTTGTGACAGACAAAGGGAAGTTTGAAGAGGCAAAGGCTACTTTTCTTAATGCCGAGTGTTCTGCTATCTTGCAGAACCACATTCCACCAAAGCTTGAAGACCTAGGGAGTTTTCTTATCACTTGCTCTATTAGAACTATTATTTGTAAGGCCTTAGCGGATTTAGGGGCTAGCATCAATTTGATGCCTTACTCGGTTTATGCCAAGTTGTCATTGGGAGTCCTTCACCCTACTCGTATGAGTATAAGACTTGCTGACCATTCTTTTCAGTATCCCATCGGGATTGCTGAAAACATTAGTGTCAGAGTGGGCCATATTATTTTTCTAGTTGACTTCGTTATCCTCGAAATGGAGGAAGATACGAAGGTCCCTCTTATTCTTGGACGCCCATTCCTTAATACCAGATGCTATCATCCGTGTGAAGGATAAGGAGATTTCCTTAGGCGTAGGAACTGATAGGATTGTGTTTAATGTTGAAAAGTCTATCAAGCATTCTTATTCTAATGATGAGACTTGTTTCAGGATTGATGTCATTGATGATGCATTGGATCAAGAATTTCAGGAATTCATGGAGACAGATATTGGAGAGGAGGATATTGCTAATTTAGGATCTGGAGAAATTACTGATGAAGCTTTGTTTGCAGAGGTCATGGCACTAAGCTTGGATGAATCACCTCCCGAGGACGAGACTTTTGAGGAGGTAGTTGCTGACGGGAGTTCAAGGGTACCTAACTCTGTTGATGTACCACCTACTGACTTGGAGCTTAAGCCGCTTCCAGACCATCTAGAGTATGCATATCTGTCAGGTGAGTCTTCTCTTCCAGTGGTTATCTCGTCCTCACTCTCGAGTGACGAGAAAGACCGTCTCATGTCTGTTCTTAAAGCCCATAAACGGGCTTTTGCTTGGAAGACCACAGATATTCCAGGTATTAGTCCTAATTTCTGCCAGCATAAAATTGATTTCCTTGATGATGTTAAGCCCGTTGTCCAGAGACAAAGGCGGCTGAATCCTAATATGAAGGAGGTTGTTAAGAAAGAGGTAATTAAGCTTCTTTATGCAGGAATCATTTTTCCTATTGCTGATAGTTCATGGGTAAGTCTGGTCCACTGTGTGCCCAAAAAGGGGGGCATGACAGTCATTGAAAACGATAATAAGGAGCTTTTGGCCACTAGGACTATTACGGGTTGGCGGGTTTGTATAGATTACCGTAAGCTTAATGATGCCACCCGTAAGGATCACTTTCCCCTCCCTTTTATTGATCAAATGTTGGAACGTCTTGCAGGGAATGAATACTTTTGTTTCTTAGATGGGTTTTCCGGGTACTTTCAAATACCCATTGATCCCAAGATCAAGAGAAAACCACTTTCACTTGTCCATTTGGCACTTTTGCTTATCGGCGTATGCCGTTTGGTTTGTGTAATGCCCCTGGCACCTTTCAAAGGTGCATGATTGCTATTTTCCAGGACATGCTTGAAACTTCCATGGAAGTTTTCATGGATGATTTTTCAGTTTTTGGGGATTCTTTTCATTCATGTTTGATTAATTTGGATAGGATGTTGGAACGGTGTGAGAGGGCACACCTTGTTTTGAATTGGGAAAAGTGCCATTTATGGTGACTGAGGGTATTGTGTTAGGGCATAAAGTGTCTAAGGCCGGGATTGAGGTTGATCGGGCTAAGATAGATGTAATTGCCAAATTACCCCGCCTTCCAATGTGAAAGGGGTAAGGAGTTTTCTTGGACATGCAGGTTTTTATCGTCGATTTATTAAGGATTTTTCTAAGATTACTCGTCCTATGACCCACTTGTTGGAAAAGGACATTCCTTTTATTTTTGATGATGCTTGTTTGAGTGCTTTTCAGGTATTGAAGGAGAAGTTGACTGAATCTCCTATCATGGTAGCTCCAGATTGGGAATTGCCTTTCGAGTTGATGTGTGATGCAAGTGACTATGCTGTGGGAGCTATGCTAGGGCAAAGGGTTGAGAAACATTTCAAACCCATTTACTTTGCTAGTAAGACTTTGAATCCCGCCCAGCAAAATTAAACCACTACAGAAAAGGAGTTGCTTGCAGTGGTCTTTGCATTTGATAAGTTTAGATCATATCTTGTTTTGAGTAAGACCATAGTTTTCACTGACCATTCAGCCCTTAAGTACCTGTTCTCGAAACAGGATGCTAAACCCAGGCTTATCCGTTGGATTCTTTTGTTGCAAGAATTCGACATTGAGATAAAGGATAAGAAAGGGGCTGAAAATTTGGCTGCCGACCATTTGAGTCGTTTGGAAGATCCTCACCGGGAGGAACTTCGTGATGGGGAGATCAATGATCACTTCCCCGATGAGTCTTTAATGTTTATTTCTAACTCTGATGAAACTCCTTGGTTTGCAGATATAGCTAATTATTTGGTTGTAGGTGAGATACCTAATGATTTCACGTACCAGCAGAAGAAGAAGCTCATATCGGATGTTAAGTATTATTTTTGGGACCATCCATACTTGTTTCGTGTTTGTGCAGATGGTATGGTTAGGAGATGTGTTGCTGGAAGTGAGACTAGAGAGATTTTGGATGCATGTCACTACGGGCCAACCGGGGGTCATTATGGACCTTCAGTGACGGGTAAGAAAGTTTTTGATGCAGGTTTCTATTGGCCAACAATTTTCAAGGAGGCCCAGACTTTGGTTGAGACTTGTGATATCTGTCAGCGACAGGGGAACATCACTAAACGAGATGAGATGCCTCAACAGAGCATTCAGGTATGTGAGGTATTTGATGTCTGGGGTATAGACTTTATGGGACCATTCCCACCGTCTAATAAGTTCCAGTACATTCTTGTCGCCGTTGACTACGTGTCTAAATGGGCCGAAGCCAAGGCTTTGCCCACGAATGACGCGCGTGTAGTCATTGATTTCTTGAAACAGTTGTTTAGTCGTTTTGGTTGCCCTAGAGCTTTGATTAGTGACCGTGGTACCCATTTTGCAAACCATCAGTTAGCCAAAGTGATGAAGAGGTATGGTGTTGTCCACTATTTTTCTACCTCGTACCATCCACAGACCAGTGGTCAAGTGGAAAACACAAATATGGCCTTAAAGAGGATTTTGGAGAAAACTGTTGAAGATAACCCCAAGGTGTGGTCAAAGAAGTTAGATGACGCCTTGTGGGCGTTTAGGACGGCTTATAAGACACCGATTGGCACCACGCCATACCGGTTGCTCTATGGCAAAACTTGCCATCTTCCTATTGAGATAGAGCATAAGGCGTATTGGGCTTTAAGGAATTTGAATTTGGATTTGATGGAAGCACGTGAACTTCGAATGTTGCAACTCCATGAGCTTGATGAGCTTAGGTTAGGTGCTTATGAGAATTCGAGGCTTTATAAGGAGAGAACCAAGATTTGGCAAAATAAGAGGATTCGTAGGAAGGAGTTTAAGGTTGGGGCTAAAGTGTTGTTATTCTTGTCTAAATTTAAGATTAAACAACCTAAACTAACTTCTAGATGGATTGGACCATTTGAGATTAAGCACGTGTACCCGTCGGGATATGTTGAGTTGTTTAAGCGAAATGGTGAAGGATCGTTCATTGTCAATGGTCATCGACTTAAGCTATATTTGGAAGAAGAGCAGGTCGAGGGGATATTTGATGAGATCCCCGTGTTTGAATTTGAAACTTGAAGGTTGGTCGAGTCAAGCTAAAGACTCGTTAATAACTTAAGCGCTTCTCGGGAGGCAACCCGTATTCATTTTATCGCATTTTACTTTTCTTTGAATTAGTTAGTTTTAATCTTGTTTTATTAGTAAGTGCAGGAGTGGTCTCGATGTGAAGCGGTTCCGGGTATGTATGATTTGAGTTTTGTCATAATATTTGTGAAGAATTTTTTTTTCCAGAAGATCCCCACTGCGCCGCAGTGGGGGTGGGATAGCCTGGATGCGCCGCAGTGTCAAACCTCTGCCCACTTGTGATATACATCCCACTGCGCCGCAGTGGGAGTGCATATTCCTCACTGCGCCGCAGTGGGAGGCCGGGTAGGTCAAAGAGAGACCAGGTAAGTGATTTTCTTTTACTTTCTCACTTACACTCTTTCTTCTTTCTTTCTCTCCTCCAAAGCAAAACCTACTACCACCCTCAAATTCTTCCATTTTCTTCCATCTTTAATCAATCTTCCAGATTTTCATCCTCATAACATTGCATAATGGGAAGAAGTGTAAGTTTTTCTCTTTAGTTTCTTTGTATTTTCCTTTTATTTCTTGAAGTTTTAATTTCTAGGGTTTATGCGAGATTAATCTTTCGAATTAACTTAGGGATTTTGATGTTTGTGGGCAATTGAAGCTAATTGGGTGTTACATCTTTCACTTTGTTCATCCATTAGTGATTTTGATTTTGAAATTAGGGTTTTGAAACAATTTGGGGATTTGATTTGAAGAACAAGTATGGGGGAATGTTGATATAGGTTGTTTTAAGTGGAGAATACGGTATCTTTTCCCTATGTTTGATTGTTAGATTTCCCCCATTTTTTGTGCTATATCGTGATGAACCCTAGATAGGTTGCCCAGGATTTTCGCCTCACTGCGCCGCAGTGAGGGGGGTCATTGCCTCACTGCGCCGCAGTGAGGATCCTCTGCCCCGTTTTGTCTTATTACCCCACTGCGCCGCAGTGAGGGTTACTCATGCCCACTGCGCCGCAGTGGGGGTACTTTCCTGTTAAGATTTCCGTTTGTTTAATATGCTTCCCAACTTTGCATTCTTATTACTCACAATTGGTCGTTTTCATGTTTGTGAATGCAGGGAGCGAGTGATAAGGCCGCGGGAAAGCGTAAAATGGTTGAGGGGCAATCTAGTGAGGCAGTTGATGTCCCGACTCAAACTTCAAAGAAACAAATGGAGGTGCCGCTTACATTTATTGAAGAACTGAACGAGCGACATGCTTGGCTATCATTTGAGGGAATTAGGCAGCCCCAAAAGAACATATACAAGAACAAGTTGTATAAGCTTTCTAAGCATGCGGTCCTTCCCGCAAGACATTTAACTCCTTTTCAAGCTCAGGTATTTGGAGTACAGGAGGACATTCGACGGTGGTTTTCTATGAGTTTGAGAGTTGGAGGTGAGTCAAGAGGGCATGGCGTGAGTTGTGATATTTGGCGGCGGGTATTTGCTAACCGTGAAGCCGCCTACCGTGAGTTATGCTTAGAGTTCTATTCGACCTTGAAACTGAAGAAGGAGTTAGGGAAAGTCAAAGATATTTTTGAGGAGAGGGTAGTCTCGTTTTACTGTGGGGGACAGTAGAGGAAGCTGTCAATTGCTGAATTTGGTTACTACTGTGGGATGTATACGAGGGAGGAGTTGCAGAGTGCAGAGTTTAGGGCTATTTTGAAGAAGGGGTATAGAACAGGAGCCGATTTGGGTGATGGAGAGTCTATCTTGGAGTATTACACCAGGATCACGGGGGGAGAAACATGGACATACACAAGTGGTGTGTCAAAGATTAAGAATGTACGTTTGAGGTTGCTCCACCGGATGATTGTGACTTTCTTGGTACATCGTTCGACTCATTGGGAGAAGGCGTACCAGAATGATCTTTGGTTACTTAAGTTATTTTCTGAAGGCGCTCCAACAAGGTTTGCTTTGCCTCCTCTTGTACTGCTGGACCGTATGTGTAATCATTCTGATTCGAATCTGGTTTTGGGACATTTTATCACGGTCATTTATAAGAGGATGGGAGTCTTTGCTTCTGATGATTGCCAGACTTATCTTTCATTACCAGTGCATCAGGAGGATTTTACGTATAATGAGCTTTATAGGGCAAAGATTTTGAAGAAAAAGAAAGCAAATGAGCAGGAGCAGTTGTTAGATGATGAGGGTGAGGTTGAAGGACCACCTCCTGTACAGGAGGAGGATGAGGAGGCTGATGTTGAGATGGCTGATGCTCCACAGGAGCCCCCGAGGAGGACTGGATGTAACATTCCCATCCCTCGCTCGTTTGATTTAACACTCTTGGGGAACACTATTCAGAATATTTATGAGTCTCAGCAGAACAGTCAGCGAGAGTTTGATGCTTACCAGCGGAGGGTGGACCAGGATTTCACTTGGATTGGATCACAGCAGGCCCACACTAACTATAGCCTTGATTATTATCAGCCGATGTGGGATGCTCAGTATCACGGTCGGGAGTTTGTTCGACCTGACCCGATTCCTCCGTTCTCTCCACCGCCTATTTATGTCCCCGATTATCGTCAGGGGGTCAGTCCTTTTTCTCTCGTACGACTGCCCCGGGGAACATGTCACCACCACCCCATGATTTAGGAGGTTCTCCTCGAGGTCCAGTGCAGTTTGGGGTCTTCCAGGGTGGACATGTTGGCGGTGATTCTTCATCTTTTGCAGGTTTGGATGCAGGTGCTCATTCAGGATATGATGCTGGTCAGTCAGGAGGAGATGCAGGTGGTTCGGGTGCAGCTCAGGAGGAGGCGTCCGATTGGGTGACGAGTATTTTTGGACAACCTGGACTACCTTATGGCTACCATGGACAGCAGCAGTAGTGGAGATGATTCCCATCCGGTACCGTGGGATGGAATCATATGATGATTGGTTATTTTGGTATTCTTATGACATTACTTTATTTATCATTGTCTGGTATCCACCCTACGGGGTGATGAAACATTTGTACTTTCCTTTGTTTCTTTTATTTTCTGCATGATACTCTTTTTAGTTTGCACTTTGTATGGATATTTGGGATTTGTTCTTGTGATGTGTAATTGAGCAGGTTTGATCCGAATTGATGGAAATACTTAGTGGAACCCAAGTGTGGGGGAGGACCCGTTGGATTCTCATTCTCACCTACATTCGTTGGCATTGATTTGTTTGATTGTGTGATCGTGTTAGTAGCTCACTATGATGTCACATGCATATGCTGGCAGTAAGTTCAGCGCAACATTTTTAATTGGCATCTTTATTGACATTGTTTCGCACACAGCTCTCGCACATTCCGTTTTGGACTAGTCTGTTTCTCCCGCCAAGCAAATTAGACTTCCTTTTTAGGAAGAGCAATTTGTGGTGCGGGGTCGACTTACTTGTTTTGAAACGGAATGTGTCCTTAATCCGGTATGTGTTCTCATTCTTTCTGTCTATTTTGCTTACCCCTATTTACCTTAGTTTTGACCGAATATTGGACATTGAGGGCATTGTCCATCTTAAGTGTGGGGGGTGGCAAATAGGTTTAAGCAACCGGATATATCTCTTTTGTTGTTTTGCCATTGAGATTTAACCGTTCTTGTGGATGTGTCCCTCTCGTAGGCTTTTGGGTTTTATCCAAGAGTAAGGGTTCTATCTTGAACTCTGAACTATGATGTGCATGTTTGAGAATGGTTGTTTCGATTTGGTAGGATGATGGAAGATGATATGATTTGAAACTTGTGTTGAGCTTGTCCTTGTGGTAAATTGCTTTTGTCACTTAATTCATAATAACTTAATGAGCAATTTTACTACAAATTTTTTTCCTTGGTACAAATTTAATCGGCGAAATGTGTTCTGAACGGTTATTGGGCTAATCCGTGTGGATTGATAACATTACTTGCATACTCAAAATTCCCAAACACCTAAAAATTGTGAGATTCATCATTCATTTATAGATGTGCTAGGTGTTTACGGTTTTGGTTTGATTGCCTTGTAATTTGTCCCTCTCTTAGGCTCTTGGATTTATTCGGGAGTAAGGGTTCCATTTCGAACTCTGCACTAAGATGTGCGAATTTGAGGTTAATTTATTCCATTTCCGGGTTCCTTTCTTTGATATGAGTGTGCCGGTGATGTGTTGAGCTAGAACTTGGCCTGGTGATCGTTACGAGACCGCAGTGAGATCACTTTTGTGATATAAGTACATTGGATGATGAATTGGCATATTAGGTTTGACCCTTATTTTCTTTCTATTCACCCCTTGCTTTTGTATATTTTTACCTTTAGCATACATACTTTTATACATGTACATACATGCTTTGTGTTGCTGGCTACTCTGGTCAGTGATTTTCCTTTCTTTGTAAACCTTTGTTGCACTCATCTTTAGTGCAAGATACACTTAGACACACTTTTTGAACTTAGCCTTTTCCTTTGTATAAATCCACTTAAATATGTAAACTTTACCTCGCCATACCGATAGTCTAATTTTGGGGGGCCATTGATTGTCATTGGTTTGTTTGGAAGGTTTGGGAGAGCTTCAATGAGTTATCGGTTGGAATATTCTTGGTCTATGGGAATACGCCGATTGGTCAAGTTATTGGGGAATGTATTGGATTGTTTCAAAGGAAGTAGATTGTTATAGACATTGTTCATCATTGTAAGAGGGTGCCTACTAGTAGAGTAAAAATGGTTCAAAATAAAGAAGAAAAAAAGTGAAAAACAGAAAAATTAAAAAAAAAAAAAAAGAAAGAAAGAAAAGAACTTGGGCTACTAGTGGGTACTTCTCATTTTTATATGTCAAAAGAGTTATTGTATCATGTGGTTCGTGAATAGAATGGAAGATTTGGTTGTTCCTAAGTTGTTTGAAGTTGATACACCACAATGGTGTCGGGTTTTGCTTGTTACTTTTGAGGTGTGTTCATGGGATAGCATCTTATGGGTTGGTGGCAATCAATGGTAAGGGTTGATTAGACTATTTTGTACATAACTTATACTTTTGTTATTTCCTATCACTAACCTAAATTTCCCAAATTCCATTGTAAATATCCTTAGCCTAACATTACAACCGATTTATATGCCATATTTTGATGATGTACTTGGTGCTCACGCCATGTCGGTGAGGCTATTATCCTTGTTCAAGCCTATGGTAAGATATGCATCACGACCGAGCAATGAGTGATTATTCATATATATTCAACCCCAATAGTAAGTTCGTTGGAGTAGGATGATTTTGATAGGCTCATTTGTTTCACTTTTGCTTAGTCGTGTTATTGAGGCTTGTGGATTGTTCAGATATTGTCAAACATTTCGGATTTTCATTTAAGATTAAAACTGCTTCACCAAAGTCCTTGTCATCGACATGCTTGGTTTGGCTTCTTTTTGATAATCGTGATGTGTTTATATAGCTTCGTGCCAAGGAATGTTTTCGCTTAATTTCCAGATTTGCTTGAGGACAAGCAACGCTCAAGTGTGGGGGGATTTGATGTGACCAATTTATATAGATCGCCCACATCATTATTGGCCTTGTTCGTATGTGTTTTGAGTCAATTTTGTATGCATTTGGCGCGCTTATGGTGTTTGTTAGTGTTTTCAGGTTCTTAGCAGGTTGTGCGTCCATTTGGTACATTTTCTGACGATTTTAGGCCAAGATGTTGATCCGAGTGTTCGAGAGATGTTGATAATGAAGAACAAAGATTTCAGCAAGATTTGACTGCGCCGCAGTGGGAGGAATGGTGACCCACTGCGCCGCAGCCATTGATGAAGAAGACACATTATTTCCAGGGACTTTTCATTGCGCCGCAGTGGGAGGGATGCTGCCCCACTGCGCCGCAGTCGCAATTGGATCAAGAATAAAATATTTCCAGTGGATTACCACTGCGCCGCAGTGGGAGTATTCACACCCCACTGCGCCGCAGTCACCATAAGGACAGAATTCCAGGGACTTACCACTGCGCCGCAGTGGGAGCGCACCATGCTCACTGCGCCGCAGTGAGTGCACGGGGAAATCAGGGTTACCGCCTCTTTGCATCAGATTTTGGGAGGTATAAAAAGAAAAAAACCCTATTTTCCCAATCATCAAGTTTTCTTTCTAGGAGCTGTTCTACACGAATTATTTCAAGGATCATCTCAGATTTCATCATTGGATTCATTGAAGATTCAAGAACACCCATCTAGATCGTATCTAATTTTCTGTCTTGCAATTTACATTCAACAAATATTGGTACAATATGTTCTCTTTCTATTTCGTTTGTTATTTTCAATTTAGCATGAGTGGCTAGATTTCCAATCATCCACTTTGATGAAACTTGACGAATGATATGTTTGCAATATTTTAATTCAAGAGTTGATTCAATTATCGTTGTGTCATGATCTTTATCAATTAATTCTTTGTGATTTATTCTTTTGATGTTGATGGTTTATGTGTTCATCGTTAGTGGTACTAGGTGAATATGTTTATCGTTTCAGTTCGATTGTCTATGGTCGTTTGTCACCGGTTCATGGTATGACGGTGAATGTCAAATCTATAATAGGAATTAATCGGTAAACGTGTTTAGAAACGGTTGGTGGTACCACGTTTTCATTCACATAGGCATAATTGGTAATTGGATAATCAAGCAAACTAATTGTTGGAGAGATTTTCTAGGCATTGGTGGTACCGGCTTGGGTAATTAAACTAGCAACTTAGGTGTTTGGGTGATTTGCGAGCGGTTAGTGGTACCACGCGAGCATTTTTATCCTTTCACGTTTATCTTGTCAACTCTAGAGAATTTGATCCTTAACGTGTGCAATCATAACTGAAGTCAAGTAGATTCGAAGTGGATGATCTTTATTTATATTGTTTGAACTTTCTTTACTTTTAATTGTCTTGTCGTTTTAAATTTCTTTAAATTCAAAGTGTCAAAGTGAGGTAGCAATTCGGCTACGGTTCCATCCTTATTCTAAAACCACTTTAGTAAACAATTATTTCAAAACCAATCCCCGCGAACGATCTCGGACTTACTACTTACTATACTATATGCGATCAGGTCCACTGCCTGAAAGTGTGTAGTAGTCGGTTTTTAGTGGGTACTTATTTATAAATTTTACAAACTCGATTTCACACATCAAAAAGTATTGTCAAAAGGGTTAATTTTATGTTTCCAGGTCGAATTAATGATTGGTGTTCGAGTGGGATTCGATTTAAAGATTAAAAAGTTGGATTTTGGTCGAACTGGGTGTTATGCGGCGCACAAGCCTTTTGTGCGGCGCATAAAACCAAGTTTTGTAAAGTAAAGATCTGAAGGGAGCCCGATATGCGGCGCATGAATCATTCATGCGGCGCATATCCTCCAGTTTTGAAAATTGGTTTTCTGGTGGGAGCCCGTTATGCGGCGCACAGAACTTCTGTGCGGCGCACAGATGGTTTGCTCAGAAAATTGGATAGTTTCTGTGATGAATTTAGTGGATTTGTGCGGGGCATAACTTTTCCATGCGGCGCACAAATTCTTGAATATGGTTTTGTGCGGCGCACAGGACTTCCATGCGGCGCACAAATGGGTCCAGACTGGTACTTAAGTTTCGTTTAGCTTATAGATCGATCTTATACTCATTATAGGTAGTCGGGAGCACTTAGCAAGCACCGTAAGACACTTGTAACTGGTTGGTAAGCTGTACCAAGGTAAGATAACATCTTTTGTCACCTGTTGGTGCAACAAAACACGTTTTCATAAGTTAAACCTTCCAATTGAATACGAATGCACGTTTTATGTTTATGGGTGACTATGGGAGGTTGCAAAGGGACATTATACTTACTATTTATGATGTATAACATGTTTATGCAGGTTGCAAAGGTATGAGGTAAGTATATACGTATGAAATGATGAGTTGATTATGTTATGTGACTATGAAATAATGAAATGTTATGTTATATGATTGCATGTGTGGCTTGATCACCTAGTTCACTAGACTCTGTAAGTTGCCATGTCACGTGCACGTTTAAGGGCCCAAACGTAAAGATGAATATGTGATAATTGTTTAGGTAGTGTAAACACCTAAACTATATGTAATGTGAAATCGAGCTCGTAATTTAGATGTGAAAGTGTTAAGCTTAACCCGTACTTGCCCTTGCCCGGCGGGTGCGTAGATGTGGTTGCTTGGGTGGCTCCTTGCAACATGGTTAAAGATGTGAAGAGTAATACGGGAGGTCTGACCAGCCCCACTTGTCATGTGCATACGGATTACTCCTGGATTGGCTTGCCATTCCTTAACGACAATGTTGGACAGCCGTAAGGTTTGTTCATCTAGTCGGGTGTGACTTATGTCACCACCACAAAGATGTTTAGATGTGATATGTGAAGATGTTAAAGATGTATAGGCACTTTTAGGATGATCTATCCTATATGAAGATGTGAAATGCAATGATGTGATGTAGAGAGATGATATGTGCCTTAATGATGTAATACGGTTTTATATAATGTTAAACTGAACAAATGTTTCATATTGATGTGTTATCTTACTTAGCTAATTTATTAGCTAACACTTTTTCTTTGAAAATGTTGTGCCTTCAGGATAATCAAGTTTGAGCTAGGCGAGGATTAGCTTGGTGAGACTTGGGTAGAACGAATAAAGAAGCTTAGCAAAGACATTAAACGCTTAGACTTCCTTTAGCTTTATGTTTGGCTATTTTGATTATGTTTCAGATTTGTAATGATGGGCATTTATGTTGGTGCCAAAGCTTGGATTTACTTTTATTGTTTTGATGATGCTAGTGGTAACACCAATTTTAAAGGTACCATCCGTTACGGATGGGGCAGATTTTGAAAGTGATCCTTTCCGCTTATTTTAAACGCCGTTTGGCAAAGTTTTTTTTAAATCCAAGTTTTTAAACGACGGGTGTTACAAGGATCCTCAAGGTGGTTCGGCTGCGGGAGGTTCGGCTGCGGGTGGTTCGACTGCGGGTGATTCGACTGCGGGGTTCGGCTGCGGAGATTCGGATGCGGGTGGGACGGCTGCGGGAGGTTCGAGGCCGGCTTTGAATGCATTGTTTGGAGATGACCCTCTTAGGCGACCACCGGGTCGCAATGTTAGCCGTCGGTTGTCAAGCTCATCCGACGCGACATCTGAACGATCATCAGGGTCGGAAGCGGCTGCTCGTATTGCTAACTTGGCTATACAACAATCCGAGGCGTTAGCACGGGCCGAGGTTCGAGATGCGATGAAGTTTTTAGCAAAACCGATTCCAGTTGGATTATCGAGGAAGGATCTAAAGGCTCATATGAAGTTCCGAAAATATTTACAAGATGAGTTCGGGAGCCGATTTTATGCTGAAGCAGAAGCAGCGAGCAGCGATGAAGACGATGAAGAGTAATTTTATTTGCATGTTTAATTTTTAATATTGTAGTAGTTTAATTTTAATTTTTATGAATTTAATGTATTTTAATTATGTTTTAGGACCTTATGTAATATTTTTAAGAGAAAATTTCATTACATACCCCTGGGGTATGTCATATTATTAAATTTCGTCCCTCTAGTTTTTTCGTATCATTGCATACCCCTATGGTGATTTTTCGTATCATTACATACCCCTCACCCTAACGGACGTTCGCGAGTCTCTGTTAACCCCCTCACGTGCATACCACGTGAGGGTATTTTTGTCCATTCTCATATAACATATACCTATAACACTTTTCTCCCCAACCATTTGACATAAACAGATCAAAAACCCATCCCTTTTCAAAATCCCTTTCTTCCCAAAGCTAACATCACCTGAATCTATAAAACAATTCCACCAAACTCACTACCTATATGGCTATATGTATACATACACATATAAATATTAGGAAAAATACAAAATTAACAAGACACATTCCATTCTCTCTGTGAACAAACCTCCGATCATATCTTCTAAATCTAATCTTCAGGTATTATTCAATACATTAAAAAACACACAAACATTGATGATGAAGATCTGGTGAGTACATATATATTGTATATAGTAAAAAAAAAAAAGATCTGGTAGGGGCGATTTTTGTCTCTAGCTCTAGCCGCCGACCAACTTCTAGACTGAATTCCGACTAAAACCGCCGGCAAACTCAAGATATGGAGGCTAATCGATCTTATGTATCACTGCTTTCTTTCACAATCAATTAATATTAACATACAAATATATATATATATATATAATCTCTGAAATACAGATCCAGTGCGTGTGTCGGCGTGTTTTTGCGTGTGAAATTGGATACAATCTGATTGAATGTGAATCGTTTGGGGCATATGACGACTTTGTGATGGTGGTCAGATCTGCTGTTGTTTTTGGTTATTTACCATAAGATCGATTGGGGGGCATATGGCGACTTTGAAATGGGATACAATCTGATTGAATGTGAATCGATTGGCTATCACCACTTTTATCCAGATGTAGATCTAGAATTTTACGAATATATAGAGAGATAGATTTGGGAATATATATATACATATATGGGATTTGTATGAGCTGGGATTTTTGTGTATATGGGATTTTATCATTTAAGATTTGTATGTAATGGTTGAATATATAGACATATATATGTATAAATGGGAATTTATGATCTGGGAAAGAAATGAATATGTGTTTATGAAGATGATAAATATAGATACAGATATTGTAGAGAAGAAGATAGTTAAGAGGACTAAAATACCCTCATGTGCAATGCACATGAGGGACTTAACGGAGGAATCTAACGTTCGTTAAAGTGAGGGGTGACCAACGATACAAGAAGTCACCGTAGGGGTATGTAATGACACGAAAAAACGAGAGGGGCGAAACTTAATAATATGACATACCCCAAGGGTATGTAATGAAATTTTCTCTATTTTTAATTATGTATTTTAGTTTGTTAAATGTAATGTTGGTTGTTATTTTATAAAATAAAAGTTTTTTTAATATTTGGGTTAAAAAAATATATAATAAAAAAAGTTTAGGAAGAGATGAGGAAGAGGTGAGGAAGAGGTCTTAATGCTAGGGGTAGTTCTTAAATTGGAACAAGCTGACGTGGCATTTAGGAAGAGGTGAGGAAGAGATTTAGGAAGAGCTTATTAAGAAGGGCCTTATAGTACGGAGTATTAGGTTTAAGCAGATTCATAAAGTCAAACACAAAATCATATAGAAGCATTTTTATGAAAAGAAAAAAATCATATACGATTATAAATGAAATAATGTCACTTTTAAACAGATATAATAAAATGAATATCAAAAAATTAAAACACAATCAAAATATATATAAGAATAAGCTTTACCCGAATTAAAACCATAATCGTTTTTGAGCCGGTTTTACTTTTCATAATTTATAGTTTTTTGTACGAAAAAAATGATTATAATATTTAGATATTAGATAATTACTAAAATTTGAAAAAAATTCATATATTTAAAGAATGAACTTGTTTTAGTAGATTTATACAAAAATAATATTGATAGTGATTTTACGGATATAAAACAAAAAAAAAGAACTAAGCGATAGAAAAATAGTTTTAGTGATTATAAAATGTAATAGATTGGACTTTAGATAATTTGTTAATAATAAAGTTTATTTTTAAAAAGATAAAGATGAAAATAGAAAGAAAAAAAAGATAAAAAAGAAATAGGAAAGAGAGAAGGAAAATATAATTTCAAGGGTGCCAAGTGTACCCCGAAGCTCCTTTTTTAATTATAGGATAGATTAAGAGATATACACAGAGTTAAGTCATTTATTTGTGTTGATCATAGTGTATTTTACCTTAAATCTAAAGTCTTAGTTTAAATTTTAATAAGGGTTTTTGTTTAAAGGGCTTAATTAACCGAGATCTATTTATCAAGAGAATTCTTTAATATAAACCAAGTTAAGATAGCATATGTTAGATATCTTGATACTTGTGATTACACTTTAAAATAAAAAAAATATATAGAAAGATGGAATTTGTGAAAAGGAGAATTCAACTCTAAGGAATCCAGAAGTTTGATGTAATGATTTAGTAAATTTTCCATGTTAGAACATCTTTGATTTTTCACGAGACAAGGCGAGCTAACTAAATCTGGAAGGAAACATTAGTAATTTCTAGGAAGTGTGAATGATTAAGACTTTTGGTCTAAGGTCCGGCCATGGTATTTCTTTGCAAATAATCCTGTAATCGTAATTCAACTTGTAACCTTATTTAATTATAAAGAAAAAAGAGATAAAAAGAGAGAGACAATAGACACTTCACACTTGGTTATGTACTTGATCTAGTATTATATTATATATTATTATTATATATTATTATTATTATATATACATACATATAATAATAAGAATCATAACAATAATAACACCAATAATAATAATAATAATAAGTGTGTGTATTGTTTGGTACTAGCTCTAAGTCAATTTGACATTTTGATTAATACCAAGAAACTTTCCTATCATCATTTGACCACTTTTAACTAATAATAATGTAAACAAACCACCTATGTCGATTTCTCATACCACACCATGTTCTTTCTCATTTCAATATCTATAAACCCTTAAGTAATCGTTAGAGTGAACTGTATAAGAACACTAATATATCAACCTTTCGTATGTCACATTAACGTTACATTATTTATGACATTTCTCAAAACAACTCCGCTTGTAAATCGATTTCTTCATCTCATCATCAAATATTTAATTAATCCTATTAATTAAAACACAAATTTAAATACACACTTTTTATTAAGTAGTAATAATAATAAAAACATTACATTTATATTAAATAAAGACATTACATAAATTAAAAAAAATTACAATAATTTAAAGAAAAAAGAAATTAAATAAGAAAAAACAATACGTTCTCAACGTTGACGGTAGTTTTCTGGCAAGTTTCAAATGTATTTCACCATAGCATTGTGTAGTTGATGGTACGTCCTTCTATCATGTAACTCTTCGTACATCCGAAGTTGTGTTGCAACCCTTTCAATCCATGAATATGACGGCCTGACGGGCCATTTGTTGGATTGTCCAAATAATTGTCCTCTAAGGTTGGAAATTGCGTGATCATGTTGTGTAGAATGATATAAGTATACTTGGATGTCTTTGTGGCCTCGTGTGTACCGTCCTTGCCATGCTACGGGACTGTTCCTCCAAACCTAGTGCATAGGATCAATGCTACCGAGCACAGCCGAAAAACCATGTCATATTTACTTACCAATCTTTGGACATTTAAAAGATTTTTAGTCAATTAATTAAGGAGTAATACAACATTACAACTTTTCTATAATCACTCGATTAAACGCATTTGACAAGATGATGTCTTTTTAGTATTATCCGGGATTCTTATTTTATTGTTTATGTTTATTGTTTAATTACTTGGGTATGTAGATTGGTAATTTACCTTCAATGTCTTACAATTTGCTCTTAATCTTCTACCATATTTTCATTTTCATTTAGATTTTTACTATGTAATACATTAACAATATTTATCTAACTTTACTTTTTACTCTATTCTATAATTAAAATTTTGGATTTACCGTCTTAGGCTTTAAAAGTTTTTTATTTTTCTTTTGGGTTAATTGAAACCGATCTCATCACTATTGAGAGGAGTTTAAATTCACAATAATAATAATAATAATAATAATAATAATAATAATAATAATAATAATAATAATAATAACAATAATAATAATAATAATAATGTATAGAATTAGTAACAAGGACACTTTCCTTTTACTACAATAATATCTTGGCAACAGATGATCAATGTCATTAATTAGCAAGGAGAGTTCCATATGGTATGTGAAATAGAGAAAACCATGAAGGATATGATTTTAAACAAAAAAGTCATATATATTCTGTATCATCGAATCACTCAACTATTAGGGGCCAAAAGGAATGAATTGAATGTGTTCATTTGAAGAGTCATACACACTTTAGTCCAGTTTCATTGCTTTCCTCGTCCCTTCCTTAACTTTTCAGCACCAATACACTTCATGCATGTTCTACAACTTTCTTCCAGCATATGCATGGCTGTACTTTTTTGAGTGTTAAGCTTATATATTTAATAAAAATTCATATTTCATTGCGGATCTTGAACTCACACCCCAGACGCTACACTTGTTACCACCCATCGGGATTACCACGAGGTCAAAAATCCCTAGTGTAGATCTGAAAGCAGGTGGTTATACATTTCTCATATGCTTAATAGACAACATTTCAATTCTCTCTAATTTCTTTCAACTTCCATTACACACTCTACACTTAACTCCCCAATGGTATGCATTAATCCACCAAAGACTAGTCCCTGTCAGCGCCACATCAGCAAAAAACACTCCAAGGACTAATCCCCCAAAAATGCACCCAATGGACTCATCCACCAAAGACTAGTCTTGGACCCACCAATTATTTAATTTTACCCATTTATCCAAATTTACACTTTTAACCCTCTAAAATTATAACAAACTAAAACATACACAAATAAAAAACACTTCATTAAAAATAAAAACATTACACAATTTATTTAAAAAAACACAAAAAAAAACATTACAATACTTCAAATAAAGAAAACACACATTAAGCCGGGAGGCGCCATATATGCTCCGTAAGATCATGACGAAGAGCATGATGCACAGTGCTGTCACACCCGCCCCAGACGGGGTATGACGTACATGGATTCACAACACAAGATATACTGAACGACACAAAACGTTGTCGTTTTTAAAATACAATTTATACATAACATGATTTGTATTGTTTATAATACAAATTTATTGTTTTCAAAACATTTAATCAATATTAAATAATATTAAACAGTGGATAAAGAGACTTTAGCAAATTGACGAGTCTTTACTAGAGTCTGAGGGTAAGCCATAGTCCAGTCTGTTGTATGCAGCGGAAAGTTGTCCCATACAGATTATCATCTAGTTACCTGAGAATACATGCTAAAATACGTCAACATAAAGTTGGTGAGTTCCATAAGTTTTTCATATAGAAAATATAGTTTCCAAAAATACCAGAGTTCAGTGTGATCATTATGATACAATATCAGCAAAGAGTATCATATGTTTTTAATCAAAATACAGAGTATGAACCACAAGATTTAGAGTAACCATTTGATCACACAATGGATCAAACATAAACAAGAGTTGAAACTGTATATACCAAGTTCTAAGCTCATGAACCGAAACTAGACAAGTGTGTGTTTATTTGCCTCCAGAGTAGGTACCTTGTTCAGGGTACCCTAAGCTTTCCAAATATATATGCATCCGTATACAGTTGGTATGACCAACACGAATGGGGGTGCCTACCCCAATAGTACTATTCAATATACCCACGTTTATGTTTCCATAATTAATCGTTCATGATAGTGAGGACTTTGAGTGAACAGAGCAACTTAGAATCAACCATATATACATTTCTGGAGTACTTGTGTTCATCATAACAGTAAAGAGTTTATATTCTACCCCGAAGGTAAAATAAATAAAGTGGAGTTACAAAATATATATAATATATATAATTTTGTAAATATACATATAAGTATAACAAACAGTTTTATTTGCATGTATCTCAGCCCCAATATATAAAAGAGTTTGAAAAGGGGAATATGGAAACTCACATTAGTTGTAGTGGCAAGTAACAACAGCAGATAATCCTCGTGATAAGTTAATCTAAAACATATCAAGTATAATTCATTTAATAAATAATTATACTAATGTTTTATTTAGTTGTGTTATATTCAACATTCAATTGTGGTTATCATATTTTTGAATTTCAGTTTCAGTCCCTGATTAACAGTTCTGCAATATACACAGTTTAATGTTATAGTTAACCCATTTTATAGTTATTTTTATAGAGTCATCAGTTTATTAAGAAACTGACAGACAAAGGACTAAAACTGTAAACAGTTTAACGGTTTAGGACTGAAACTGTCAGAAACTTTAACGGTGTTTAACGGTCGTTAGAAAATGGACTTGTTTTGTAATGGTTATTATAACAATCGTTAATAACAGTTAAGTATATATTTATATATATACTTGATTTATATAACTTTTATATATATATATATATATATCTATATATATACGTAGGTATATATATATATATTTAAAAGATGATGATCAAACTTACGAATATATATATGATCGAGAAGAAGATAGTGGCTCGTGGAAGGTGATGAAGTCATGGGGTGGTTGTACGTGGTGGTTGTTAATGGTGAAGGTGGTGTTGGAGGTGATGATCATTCGTGGGTTTTGCTTTGTTGTGGTCGACGAGTGATACACGTACATGTTGGGGTGGTGTGGTCACGGTCGACAGGTTAGATAGATATATGTATGGCTGGTCGACGAGCTAGACTTGCATGCGGTGAAGGTGGTGGTTCAATGGTGACAAGCAGCGAGCAGCAACCATGTCGAGTAGTAGTAGTAACGAGTAACAACAGTAGCATGGTTCGGTGGTGATGATGCATGCGAGGTGATGGGTCGAGCAGCAAGATGGTGGTGGCTCTTGGGTTTTGTTTAAGGAGAAAGAAGGTGGTGAAACCGAGAGGTAGTGGTTCGGTGGTACGTGGGTTTGATGCATGAGAGGGAGAGACGAGATGTCGAGAGGTATTGGGGTGTGGATGTGGTTGATTTTGGAGTAGGCTGGTTCGGTGGCAGCAACACCAAACGAACAGCAGCAATGGTTCTTGAGGTTCTTGAGTTGAGAAAGGTGGTGATGGCCGTGGTGCATGGTGTTGAACCGCGGGGGTGGTGGTACTGAAGGTGATAAAACCGTGATGTTTAATATATATATCTTCAGGATTGCTATCTATATGTATGCATATATATGTTTGTAAGGTGGTGTGGGGGTAATGAAGGTGGTGACCGTGAGAGTGATAGAAAGGTGATGAAGGTGTTTGAGAGATAGCCGAGAGAGATGAAGATGAGAGGGAGTGTAGTTTGGTTATGAATTCATCAAGAAAGAAAAGAAACATATAATATACCACTCGCATAGTGTCGGCAGGAAGAAAATCGCATAGTGTCGGCAGGAAGAAAACAAGGTATGTCGTGTATATATATATCAGTATCTATATTCTATATTCATATCTATAAAATATATATATATAATTGAGAGTACTGCATGTTTCACGTAAAACAAATTTTATGAATAAAGTACAATATATATATATAATTGAGAGTACTGCATGTTTCACGTAAAACAAATTTTATGAATAAAGTACAATATATATATATAATTGAGGGTACTGCATGTTTCACGTAAAACAAATTTTAGGAATAAAGTAAATGTGTGTGGGGAGGGCGGCTAGACTATGATTTATAATCTTAGTATATATTATAATTTAGATAGATATTTATAGAATTAAACCATCGTTTGTCAGATGTTTAGTCCGTGATTTAATCGAAATAGTTGTCGTTAAACTGTCAAAATTTAAATATGATCTTATTAAGGCTTTAGAAATAATACCTTAAGATTTGGTATCCTTTACTTTAATTTAAATATTTTCATTATTCCAACTTATTTTAGTTGTTCATAACATATTATATTAAATAGACAAATTTCTATTTAATATAAAGCTTAATACTTAATATTTCTTAATATTTATAGATTAAATTATAATAAAAAAAAAATTAAAAAGTTTATCCGAAAATTGACGATTGTCACATTATCCACCCCTTAAATGAAATTTCGTCCCGAAATTTAAATTGTATCTTGAGAGAAGAAATATATAAATTATTTTTATTTAAGTGACCATAAATCAACGTTCAAAAATACCTCATTTAATTCACCTAATATTTAAATAATAAAAGTTCAAAATTCGAATTTACCTTTCTATCTCTTTCCTTTTTCGACCGTTTGAATCTGTCTGTTTTTCTACTATATAAACAACGCTACAACACACAATTTTTTTTTTTACTACTTTCTTTTACGCTTAATAACTATTTCTCCTTTCTTTATCACCTACTTCATAATCCGAAAATTACTAGAAAATGTTGAACCCTTTTTTAATCTTAGTTTACTTGGGTATCTTACCCTGGTTATATGGCGTGTTACAACTTCCATCGGATGTAGCTATTCCACTCCTTATCGTGTTTATTTTCATTGGTTTACCCCTTCTGTTTTCTGCAACTTGGATTAATTTGTATGGTCTTTAGATATGTTGTAGTTCTAATTGTTGTATTTCTGTTTGAATAATGTAACGAGTTTTCGTTCGTGTGTTGTACTAATAATGAAATACAACTTTCTTTTATAGTGTTCGTCTTATTGTGCTATATCTCTTAAATTCAATCATTAAGGCGATCCACGGTCAAAGAAATAAATATTATTTAGATCACTCCTGAAACAACAGTTTGGATAAAAACTTATCCAGAGATCAAAATGATTTTAGAATTTCAATAGTTATGGATTCATATCTTCGTGTAATCCATTTGATTTGTCTTAATGTGATCCATTCCTTATGATTTTAAACAACTCTTTTTAAACACGATTTGTACTTTGAGAAGTTTTTCTCAATCTTGGTAACAATAATTTACAGAGATAGTAAAGTTTAAAATTTTTTATCTTTGGTAAAAAAAATAGTTCAGTATTTACTAATTACTGTAACAATAATTGAAATTACTGTTAGTTTACAGACAGCTGTCCGTTCTCCCAGGTTTTACTTGCTTTTTAGCCTCTATATAATAACGCGTTTTGTTAAGGAGAAATCACACAAAATCTTCTTTCTCTATCTCTTTTACTTACTTAGTTCTTCATCTGCTAACTTGTCTTTAGCTATTCCGTTCATAGCCAGCTTGTGTTCTAACAGATATCCGACTCTCTTTGGTAAGCTATTTTTCTCATCTTAGATAATATACTATCTATTTATATGTTTATATAAAACTTTTATCTTTTAATTCATGTTCGCTTAATTTAACAATATTGTTCCACCGATTTATCATAAGACAATGAAAAATTTTGGTGCTTCTTCGAGCGATCCAAAAGGCAAAAGGCCAATGACTCAAGAGGATCTTGGAGATCTTGAAACAAATAGGGTCAAAAGAATTAAGCAGGAGGCAGTGATGTTAGGTATTTCCTTTGAAGATTACAAGGCGATGGTAGACGAAGATGTCCACCTTTTTGAGAAACAAACTTCTGAAGATGAAAAACTAGCAAAAATTTTATCTCAATTTTTAACAGAGGAGGAATCTATCCTTGTGAATTGTCAAATAAAAGAAGATGAGAAGTTTGCAAAAGCCTTAGCGCAACAAGAAGAAGACAATCTCTCACTAAGGGAGAAGTCCATCTTCGCTATGTCATCTGAAGAAGAAGAAAGTGAAAAAGAAGAAGATCCTAATGTTCAATCCCTTAGGAGAAGAAAAAAAAATGTTGCTGGGGGAAGCAACATGTCAGGGTCGAGTTCTGACAGAACTCCTAATTCTTGAAATCAAGAAATATTTGGAATCTGTTATAAATTTTTATAAATCATATCTTAAGTTGTACAGAATGTGTTTTTAAATCAGAATAATATTGTTGATAATGTTTCTTTGTTATGTCAATTGTCTGACCAAAACTTATTGTAGATAAGAAGAACTCAATATAATCATGGACGCAAGGCAAAACCAGATGATTGGTACTAGTGAATGGGGAACATCAATCGATGATTTTTGTCAAAACTGGCTTCTCCAAAATACAGTACCAACATCACAGTTAGAACCCCCAATAGAAAATGTCAGCGCATCGTTCCCAACTCTTGCTGATACAGTACATCATGGAGTTTCATCTCCAATCCCAATGAACCCTTTATATCAAAACTTCTCTTTCGATACCCCAGAAGCAACATTCCAGTTGAAACCAACTTTTCAACCGGAACCATCATTCCAACCAGAATCTTCCGAGGAGGTTAACAGGGCACCGGGCAAACGTCCAATGACAGACTCGCCCACACTATACCCAAATCCGATTGGTGACTCATATTATGAGGTCTCAACCTCGAACAGGGTGGAACCTGTTGATACGATAATGAATCATGGATCCGAGTTTGAGAAGCACGTAGAAGACTCATGGGCTTATATTTGCAAGCTGTATAACCGTAAGAAAAAGTCCGCAAAAGTATCGTCCTCGAAAGCCCAAAGAAATGTAAGGTTGAAAGGACCTTATCAGTTTGTGAAACAAAATACTACTTTGGTAGTATTTGGGGAAGAAATGAACATATCAGAGATGCCAACACCTATATGCTCATGCACAGGGATACCTAGGGCTTGTCGCGGTTGGACTACAGAGGGATGGACCTCCGTTTGTTGTACAGCTTCTCTTTCCATGTATCCATTGCCAACATATGCCGGGCCAAATCGTATTGTAAGGTTGCCGGGGAGAAGAATGGGTTGTAGTACATTCTCAAAGGTCATAGAGAAATTATTGTTAGAAGGGTACGATCTTGATTGTCCAATTGACTTGAAAGATCATTGGGTTAAACATGGGATTAACAAGTATACATTGAATAGATAATTGTGTGATCTTCATATATTCGGGAATTTATTGTACGTATGTTTATATTTAATCAAAACAATAATTTTATAACACTAGTTCTCGCATTCCAATTACCCGCTCTACTTCTGTTCATAGTCTACTCTATTATTGGTTTCATTAAATTATTCTGATAAAGTTATTCAACTTTATCTCATTTAATTTTTGATTTAAATATAATAATGCTAAATAATTGGCTTTATTGGCGAGAAGTTATTCTTTGTCGGCCATTTGAACATTATTGTTCTCTGACATCATTGCTTACGTTATATAAGCAAATAAGACATTGTAGTAAATTCATTTTACCATCAAAGTATAAAACCGTTAATTCCAGACATTTTCTACATCCATATATGCGAATATATGTAGTATATAATATCAATTAAACCCAGGTATGTAAGCGATGTATATATATATATATATATATATATATATTATTAGCATGTATAATCAAAATATAAATTCTAAGTCTTTATACTATCATACTTCCATATTTAACGCATTTAATTTAAGATTTTCTAATATATGATCATAATAATGCTGCAGTCATTATTGTGATTATATATTACAATGCCTTGAATTAAATTCATTAAATACTTTCATATGCTACCATAAAGCATCCTATATCAAGTAGTCAGGTAAAGATTATAACAAGTAGGAGTATGCAGCGGATATTTCTAAATAGGGTTATAGTCTAGGTCCGTCAAATAACAAATAAGATTATAGCCTAGGTTCGTCAAATAAGGTTATAGTATAGGTCCGTCAAATAACAAATAAGGTTATAGTCTAGGTTCGTCAAATAAGGTTATAGTCTAGGTCCGTCAATTTGCAACCTAGTTCACTATAACTTATGCTCTGATACCAATCTGTCACACCCACCCCAGACGGGGTATGACGTACATGGATTCACAACACAAGATATACTGAACGACACAAAACGTTGTCGTTTTTAAAATACAATTTATACATAACATGATTTGTATTGTTTATAATACAAATTTATTGTTTTCAAAACATTTAATCAATATTAAATAATATTAAACAGTGGATAAAGAGACTTTAGCAAATTGACGAGTCTTTACTAGAGTCTGAGGGTAAGCCATAGTCCAGTCTGTTGTATGCAGCGGAAAGTTGTCCCATACAGATTATCATCTAGTTACCTGAGAATACATGCTAAAATACGTCAACATAAAGTTGGTGAGTTCCATAAGTTTTTCATATAGAAAATATAGTTTCCAAAAATACCAGAGTTCAGTGTGATCATTATGATACAATATCAGCAAAGAGTATCATATGTTTTTAATCAAAATACAGAGTATGAACCACAAGATTTAGAGTAACCATTTGATCACACAATGGATCAAACATAAACAAGAGTTGAAACTGTATATACCAAGTTCTAAGCTCATGAACCGAAACTAGACAAGTGTGTGTTTATTTGCCTCCAGAGTAGGTACCTTGTTCAGGGTACCCTAAGCTTTCCAAATATATATGCATCCGTATACAGTTGGTATGACCAACACGAATGGGGGTGCCTACCCCAATAGTACTATTCAATATACCCACGTTTATGTTTCCATAATTAATCGTTCATGATAGTGAGGACTTTGAGTGAACAGAGCAACTTAGAATCAACCATATATACATTTCTGGAGTACTTGTGTTCATCATAACAGTAAAGAGTTTATATTCTACCCCGAAGGTAAAATAAATAAAGTGGAGTTACAAAATATATATAATATATAAAATATATATAATATATATAATTTTGTAAATATACATATAAGTATAACAAACAGTTTTATTTGCATGTATCTCAGCCCCAATATATAAAAGAGTTTGAAAAGGGGAATATGGAAACTCACATTAGTTGTAGTGGCAAGTAACAACAGCAGATAATCCTCGTGATAAGTTAATCTAAAACATATCAAGTATAATTCATTTAATAAATAATTATACTAATGTTTTATTTAGTTGTGTTATATTCAACATTCAATTGTGGTTATCATATTTTTGAATTTCAGTTTCAGTCCCTGATTAACAGTTCTGCAATATACACAGTTTAATGTTATAGTTAACCCATTTTATAGTTATTTTTATAGAGTCATCAGTTTATTAAGAAACTGACAGACAAAGGACTAAAACTGTAAACAGTTTAACGGTTTAGGACTGAAACTGTCAGAAACTTTAACGGTGTTTAACGGTCGTTAGAAAATGGACTTGTTTTGTAATGGTTATTATAACAATCGTTAATAACAGTTAAGTATATATTTATATATATACTTGATTTATATAACTTTTATATATATATTATATATATATATATATCTATATATATACGTAGGTATATATATATATTTAAAAGATGATGATCAAACTTACGAATATATATATGATCGAGAAGAAGATAGTGGCTCGTGGAAGGTGATGAAGTCATGGGGTGGTTGTACGTGGTGGTTGTTAATGGTGAAGGTGGTGTTGGAGGTGATGATCATTCGTGGGTTTTGCTTTGTTGTGGTCGACGAGTGATACACGTACATGTTGGGGTGGTGTGGTCACGGTCGACAGGTTAGATAGATATATGTATGGCTGGTCGACGAGCTAGACTTGCATGCGGTGAAGGTGGTGGTTCAATGGTGACAAGCAGCGAGCAGCAACCATGTCGAGTAGTAGTAGTAACGAGTAACAACAGTAGCATGGTTCGGTGGTGATGATGCATGCGAGGTGATGGGTCGAGCAGCAAGATGGTGGTGGCTCTTGGGTTTTGTTTAAGGAGAAAGAAGGTGGTGAAACCGAGAGGTAGTGGTTCGGTGGTACGTGGGTTTGATGCATGAGAGGGAGAGACGAGATGTCGAGAGGTATTGGGGTGTGGATGTGGTTGATTTTGGAGTAGGCTGGTTCGGTGGCAGCAACACCAAACGAACAGCAGCAATGGTTCTTGAGGTTCTTGAGTTGAGAAAGGTGGTGATGGCCGTGGTGCATGGTGTTGAACCGCGGGGGTGGTGGTACTGAAGGTGATAAAACCGTGATGTTTAATATATATATCTTCAGGATTGCTATCTATATGTATGCATATATATGTTTGTAAGGTGGTGTGGGGGTAATGAAGGTGGTGACCGTGAGAGTGATAGAAAGGTGATGAAGGTGTTTGAGAGATAGCCGAGAGAGATGAAGATGAGAGGGAGTGTAGTTTGGTTATGAATTCATCAAGAAAGAAAAGAAACATATAATATACCACTCGCATAGTGTCGGCAGGAAGAAAATCGCATAGTGTCGGCAGGAAGAAAACAAGGTATGTCGTGTATATATATATCAGTATCTATATTCTGAGAGTACTGCATGTTTCACGTAAAACAAATTTTAGGAAGAAAACAAGGTATGTCGTGTATATATATATCAGTATCTATATTCTATATTCATATCTATAAAATATATATATATAATTGAGAGTACTGCATGTTTCACGTAAAACAAATTTTATGAATAAAGTACAATATATATATATAATTGAGGGTACTGCATGTTTCACGTAAAACAAGTTTTAGAATAAAGTAAATGTGTGTGGGGAGGGCGGCTAGACTATGAATTTTATAATCTTAGTATATATTATAATTTAGATAGATATTTATAGAATTAAACCATCGTTTGTCAGATGTTTAGTCCGTGATTTAATCGAAATAGTTGTCGTTAAACTGTCAAAATTTAAATATGATCTTATTAAGGCTTTAGAAATAATACCTTAAGATTTGGTATCCTTTACTTTAATTTAAATATTTTCATTATTCCAACTTATTTTAGTTGTTCATAACATATTATATTAAATAGACAAATTTCTATTTAATATAAAGCTTAATACTTAATATTTCTTAATATTTATAGATTAAATTATAATAAAAAAAAATTAAAAAGTTTATCCGAAAATTGACGATTGTCACAAGTGCGATCTCGAAGCTCCTTGCCGGTACGTTGGTGAAGTGCAATCCTTTCCTCGAACGTACGCTCCGGTAAGACGATTGGATCAATGTCGTCTCCATCCTCGAGTGAGCTTATGGCGTACCCCGCGTCTTCAACCTTCATGTTATTCAATATAACACAGGCGTACATTGTTCGAGTGATCCGATTCACGCTTTTTGATCTTGCTGGTTGGGTTAGAATGTGCCATGAGTTTTGAAGCCCTCCAAAGGCACGCTCGACATCCTTCCGGGCACTTTCTTGAAACTTTTTAAATTTCTTCCGCTTCTCATCTTGAGGGCATGAATACGACTTTACAAAAGTCGACCATTCGGGATAAATGCCGTCTGCGAGATAGTAACCCTTTTTGTAGTGGGTGCCATTAACAGTGAACGAGCTATCAGGTGCACAATCTTCAATGATTTCCCTAAATAAAGGCGACTGGTTCAGAACATTTATATCGTTGTTCGAACCAGCTGTGCCGAAAAAAGCATGCCAGATCCACCTATCGTATGACGCTACTGCTTCAAGCATGATGGTTGGATGACCGTGATCACCACGCGTAAACTGACCTTGCCATGCCTTGGGACAGTTCTTCCAAGGCCAGTGCATGCAATCAATGCTTCCAAGCATGCCTGGGAAGCCATGAAGCTCTTCATGTCGAGCGTACAAGCGTTCTATGTCCTCCGGTGTTGGCCTACGCAAGTATTCATCCCTGTAAAGTTCGAACACACACTTACAGTAATAGTCTAAATAACACCTTGATGTTTCTTCACCCATCTGTAGATACTCGTCAAGCGAGTCGGGATTGTAGCCATACGCCAATTGACGTATGGCGCATACACACTTTTGGATGGTGCTGAAACCAGGCTTTCCTCGGGCATCAAGCTGCTTGTCTTGCATTCTTTTAAAATGCAAAGGCACAGGACCTGGATTGCGAGATGGGTATGATATTATGTCGTTCACAATGCGCATGAACATAGGTCTAGACATACGGAATCGTCGCCTAAAGCAATTCAACGAATACTTTGGGTATTCGTTAAAGTAAGCTGCCATTAGGCGCTCGTCAGCACCATATCGATCTCTTTCGACGACCATACGGGGTATGTATGGTCTTGATGATTCACCTTGTTCAAGCAAATCAACACATTCGGCCATGATGCCAAAAAGCTCTTCATCATCGTCTCCAGTAGGAAACAAATCGGGTCTCGTGTACGTTGGTAAATTTGAATGAAACTGGTTGTTCATGATGATTTATGTATACGAAAGTGTGTTTTGGTATAATATAGGTGAATATATGCAAGAGTGGTGTCAAATGGTGGTTCACTTGAAGTGTATATATAGCCATTTTGAAAAACTAGCCGTTAAGGACTAAAGTTGTCACTTTTTTGAACCTGTTTTGAACTATATAGCCGTTTAGGGGCTAAAGTTGCCAAATGGTGAAACTTAAAAAAAAAAAAAAAAAACAAAGTTCAAGTTCGTCCCTGAAGGAACGAACCACCCGGACGAGTGAGGCGGACGAGAGGGGAACGAGTCCCACCCAATGGTGTGGACTCGTCCCTGTGAGTCGAACGAAGCCAAGGACGAACCATTGGCGAGCTTCTTATACACCTATACATTTCAACATTCCAAAGTTGATTAATTGTAATTAATATATGGATCCAACATAACTAGCTAGGAGTATATATGTCTTATAATATATACTTATATAGTATGTTTTCAACTTTTAAAATATCTATCATGTGTACCTAACTTTATGGTGTTAATATTCAAAGCAACTGATATTCTGATAATAATTTTGTTAATATGATGGCTTTTATTAGTTTATACTAGATTAAACCCGTAGGTTGTACGAGGCTGGCTGATAACATAACTGATAGTTACAGTATTATTCCTAGCTTATGATAATATAAAAAACTGTGAGATTACGATGCAAATAATGAGATTATGATTGATATGATATATGGTCTAGTTAAATAAAACAACTATTAATGTAAAACAAATAAAATAATAAATTTATCTTCACTAAAAATCATTGTACATCATGAAAATCATCGTTCATCAATATATATACTTTATCATGATCTAAGGGTAAAGATCTTAATCTATTTGTTTTACTTTAATAGTTGTTTCACAATAACCAACCTCTATATGATATATGTCTAAAGCATACTAGAAACATAATCTTAATAAATTATAAAAATCTTCTTTAAAACTTATATTTATTAAATATAATATAAATAAACAATCTCATTTAGAAAATGATAAAATTTAAAACATATATAGTTTTAAAGAAATGACTGAACTGGTTAAGGGGGGAGAGGATAAAAATTAAAACTTGCTCTAGCAGAACATAGTTTATTTTGTTAGTTTTAATAAAAAGCAAACAAAATCGTAGTGGTTTAAGTGGTAATGTGGCACTCATGCTATGTGGTAAGTCATGGATTCTATTCTACCCTTCAACATTTTTATAACTTTATTTTACAGATTAAATGTGGAAGTTGATGTATGCACATAGACTTTGAATGAATTAGTTGGCATTTATTTATTGGTAATTAGGATTAAAATAAGATGAGTTGAAATATAATTATTAAATGAAAAATACATAAAATTTATCACACATACAAAAATATGATTTGTCAAGAGAAGATGATAGACACGTAAGATCTTAACTATCTCACTTAATTATACGGAGAGCTTCTCTCGTTGCAATTTAAATAGTTGACACATATGTAAAGTGGCATCTATATTTCTATACTAGATGTAGATTTTGCGTAACATACGCGAGTCTGTTGAATAATCATTTTTGGTATATCTAATAAGATGAAATAATAAAAATTTGAGTAAAATGTATTTATTCTTATACCCGAGTATGTTTTTTTTATCTGGCCGACAACCACTTTACTTCATCGGTAAACTTCAAGATTTTGGTAGGTTTTATTTTTTCTTTTTTTAGGTTTTTTTCGTTAAGACAAATATATATATAAAAATTTGAGTAAAATGTATTTATTTTAACCGAGTATGTTTTTTTTATCTGGCCGACAACCACTTTACTTCATCGGTAAACTTCAAGATTTTGGTAGGTTTTATTTTTTCTTTTTTAGGTTTTTTTCGTTAAGACAAATATATATATACACACACACAAATAATACTAAAACAAAAAAATCTAATTGGTGGATAATGACATCAGCATGACACAGGAAAGCATTGTTGGCCAACCTAAATGGCTGATAACTCATTTTTTCTTATATCATGAGTATATTTATTTTAGTAGTATAGGGAGATTAATATGATGGCTAGCTTTTGTTAATTAATAATATAGCCCCCTTTTCTTTTGAAATACTAACCCATTATTATTCATGGTTATTATCAATAATACTAGATCAATTCCCGTGTTAACACATACACGTTAAAATACTTACAGTATAAGTATGTTTATAATTAGTTAAAATTTTATACTTAAAAAGAAAAATTCTCTTGAAAGTTTTGATTAGAAAAAGTCATGAAATAAGTTTTGACATGAAGTAACTATGTAACTTTTTATATGATCATGAAAGAAAATTTTTTTATAAACAAAAGTTAGATATAATTTTGTTTGATGAAAAAGTAATAGTAATTTTATGGAAAAAATATGTTTATGACTATCGATTGATAAGATTGGATTTAAATCTTTAAGTATTTCTAGTCGTATTATTTCATTGAAATACATGACAAAATTGAAAGATTAATACTCTAATTAGATGACATGTTATGTTATCAATAAAAAAAGAAGAAGATATGTTCCTTTAATAGTGAGAGAGAAGAGATATCTCAATGCAAAATTAACCCATAACTATATTATTTTCAGAATTTCGTGCAACATGAAGATACCATCTAGTTTAATTTAATATATGCATATAATAACAATGAATGTTAAATATGTACATGATAATAATACATGTATATTTAAATTGAATACGTACAATATGTTTTATATTCAAAAAGAAAAAATAAAATTAGTCAAACACTTAACATCGTATTTAATATTTTTATAATTTTTATTTATTTGCTTAACAATACTCTGTTGTAAACTTTATATAAACAAGAAACAATTGTACATAAAACTACTAATAGCTACTAGAATGATAGTTATAAATAATGATTTAAGTTTTTTTTTTTTTTTAATCTTTTAAATCTTTTCTTGCAACTAGTGTTATACCCGGCCGTTGGCCGGGGATAACAATCAGACATATACTTTAATGCGGGTCATTAATTTTAAATGTCAACCGTTATTATGAACAAAAAAATGCATCGTTAAACAATACAACGTAAATCTTAAAACACAACTTTGGTGACGAAATAAAAAAAAGTGCAAACTTTCTTGGAAGATAAAAATAAGAAGATCAAAATTTTGACGATGAAAAATAAAATAAAATTTGAGTACCATGAATCCTCAGAAATAAAACTTTAATGGTAAAAATACAAAAGTATTATAAAAGATTTAGTGGTTAAAGTGTGAAACAGTAAAACATTACTACCCTAAAAGTAATGATATAAATCAAAATAAAAAATGAAAACACAAAGAAGGCAAGTGACATCTACACAACACTAACTAAGAAATGGTACCCTAAAAGTAATTATATAAATCAAAATAAAAAATGAAAACACAAAGAAGGCAAGTGACATCTACACAACACTAACTAAGAAATGGTACCCTAAAAGTAATTATATAAATCAAAATAAAAAAAGAAAACACAAAGAAGGCAGGCTAGCTGAGCCAGCAGCCAGCCAAGCTGCTTCACTATTCACACCAAATGGTTTTAAATAGGTTATAATATAATATAATATAATATAATATATCAAACCCAATACTTAGAGTTGTGACTATACTTGTGGTAGTGATGATGTATATTATTTGTGGGGTACCACATAATTAGTTGGCGTACATACACACCACCTATTCTAACACTTCTATGCCTTATTTTTGTCTAACTAACCATAGGTTAGTTCCGTTTGACCTGTAATATATCTTTTCAGTTCAATTTAAGTATTTTATAATAGTTGATTGTACATTAAAAATTCAATTTAGCCATATATTTCATATTTTTATTTTTGATTAATGGGACATTTCCCGTGAATTATCATATATTTCATATCAAGGGTCATATAACACAACAAAAAATAATTATGGTCAAATTTGGAAAAAAAGATTTTGAAAGTCAAACTACGACACTTAATATAAGACAGGGAGAGTGGTACTTAATTTGTGTTTTTAGGCGTGATCGAATTACCCTTGGCTTACAATTTTTTAATCAGGTTTATGTTAGAGAAAACTTTGCATATTAGAGCTTTAATTTAAATCCTTGGATGAAAATCTCATATAAAAATTCACTTAAGTTCACCATGCATAAATGAAAATTAAATATCTATGACCACTACTAATATGCGTAAGATAAGACTAGAGACTTTGAGATTTATTGTGAGAAAATATGTTTCCTTATCATTGCATCATTTAGTGTTTGTTATTTAATTTGTTCAAGGCCTCATTAGTTTACCTGAAATGGTGCTGAACATGCTATGAAACTATATCAAAAATGATCAACTATAATTAATTAAACTATAAAAAGATTATGAGTTGATCAAATACTTTATTTAACTAATTATGTTGACTAAAAGATCGAGTTTGAACTTATCAATAAATGTGGGTGTGTGGAATATAATGTAACCTTTCTTTCCATTTTCTTTTAAAAACTTGATAGTACGTACATATTGATCGATATGATAATGAGAATTTCTTGGTAAAATGTACTAGTAACATTTAGATAAAAAAGACATTTTTGAATTTAAAGGGACCAACATGAATATGAACACATTAATTCAAGATTAGTTAAAAAGTCAATGCGTCCATTCTTGCAATTCGTTGTACTTATAAATACAGAGTCCTTCCACCCACAAATGCACAATACAAAGTCCCTCAAAACACATTCCAAATTATCCCATATATATATATATATATATACCCGCAGCAGCCAAGTGATCATTTACGTACTGCTAACTAAGTGTGATTAATATGGCCGTGATCTACTCAAAGATAGGCATTATCGGAGGTGGCATTAGTGGTTTAGCTGCTGCAAAACAGCTCGCTCAATACAACCCGACGGTGCTTGAGGCCACCGACTCCATCGGTGGGGTTTGGAAGCACTGCTCTTTCAAAACCACAAAGCTTCAGACGCCTCGTTGTGACTATGAATTCTCTGATTACCCTTGGCCACTTAGGGACAACACCACTTTCCCATCTTACGTCGAGGTACTTGATTATCTCAACTCTTATGCCAACCACTTCGACTTGTTCAAGTTCATCAAGTTCAACTCAAAGGTCATCGAAATCCGGTTAGCCAAGGGGCAGTCGTCGTCACCCGAGCCAGCTGCAAATGGTTTGCTAAATATTTCAGCTGGAAAAACTGTTTGGGAGGTTGCTGTCCAGACCAATTATAATAATGGCTCCACTGATAGTATTCAGGTTTTTATTTCAAAGCTGATCTTTCTTTATTTTCAAGCTTTACTGTGTCTACATATAGATATATTGAATGATACTTTTCTATATATACATCATTAAATCAAGCTGTGTGTATATATATATATGTGAATACATGCATATAATGATTCATGCATGCATAATGCAGTGGTATGGTTTCGAGTTCATTGTGATGTGTATGGGGAAATATGGTGATGTACCGATCATACCAAAGCATGGAATGAACAAAGGCCCTGAAGTGTTCAAAGGGAAGGTGATGCATTCTCAAGAGTACAGCAAGCTCAACGCCGACGAGTCTACTCAGCTTCTCAAAGGAAAGAAGGTGGTCGTGGTGGGTTACAAGAAATCGGGCATTGATCTTGCTGCCGAATGCGCCGAAGCCAACCAAGGTAATACTCGATCCATGCATATTAATTAAGATTTAGTTTTTTTTTTAATTCTATCTATATATACTCCTTCCGTCACATTTTAAGCTATGAGTTTGACTTTCAAAGTCTTTTTCTTTAATCTTTGACTTAATTATTTTTTGTTGTTATATAAACTTGATATAAAATATATGAATAGATTGAGTTTTTAATATATTTTTCAATGATATAAGTTTCATAAACTATTATAAAAAGTACATACAAAAATATTTACGTTAAAGTGAAAAGAAAAAGAATTTGAAATTCAACTAACTAAGACACTTAAAAGGGACCAAGCAAGGGAGTAATATTATATGTGATGATTATTCATGCATGATTCAATACATACAAAACCGACTTTTCTACGATGATGTCGTGTGTACGTGCAGAAAAAAGAAAAACGATTAATGTAGTCATATATATATATATATGTGGTGGAAATTATTGGATATTTATTTATTTATTTTCGTAGTGAGTCCTATGGAGTATGATTTAATGTAGTTATCAAGTGTTTTAAACAACAGTAAGAATCTATATCTGGTCAACAGAAAGTTCAATAACATTCAAAATTTCCACATCAAGACCAAATATGCTATTTTACGTCTTGTTGTATATATTATTTTGTCCACGCAACCGTGGAAAACTCCTTAAAGTTTCCTTTTTAAGCCATTTGACTTTCTTTCATATCCGGCGTTTTTCTCCTTATTAATAATTTATTAGCTAGGGGTGATGAATTAATGAATATCTATTTATTTATATTTTATATAATTAGGGGAAGACGGGAAAGCATGCACCATGGTTGTTAGGACTTCACATTGGACAGTTCCACACTACTCCATATGGGGGTTACCATTTTACTTGTTCTATTCAACCCGGTTTTCTCAGTTCCTTCATCAAAGACCAAATCAAGGCACTCTCAGGACACTTCTCTGCCACCTTTTATCCCCCGCGGTACATAATTAATCATATAATTTCATTTACCAATTTATCTAGCTAGCTAGACATATGTCTAATTAATGATGCATATATATATGCAATATTCTTTACCAACTATATATATAGTAGTAGTATATGTGTGATCGATCATTAATTTGAGTACGTATGTACATACAGAGAAAAGCAGCATCCAAGATCATCGAGTCTTATCTTCTGTGGAAGCTTCCACTTGTCAAGTATGGACTAAAACCGGATCACCCTTTTGAGGAAGATTATGCATCATGTCAGATGGCAATCTTGCCTCGCAACTTCTTTCCCCTGGCAGATAAAGGCAAAATCAATTTTAAAAGAGCATCTGAGTGGTGGTTTTGGGAAGGTGGTGTTGAGTTTGACGACAATACCAAGTTAGAAGCCGATGTTGTCCTTCTTGCCACCGGTTACGATGGCAAGAAGAAACTTAGAGCTGTCCTGCCCCAACCTTTTAGTAGCTTCTTGGAATTTCCCTCTGGGATGATGCCCTTATACAGGAAAGCCATATCATATCTACGTATCTAGCTACCTAGCTTGTTTTAACTAATATATATATACACACATAAACTAGATAGGTAACTAATACTAATATTTACCGTTTGTGTATATATATATATATATATATATATGCCAACGTATTACAGGAGTACAATTAATCCCTTCATTCCAAACATGGCGTTCATGGGTTACGTGGAAAGTGTTTCAAATCTTCAGACTTCAGAGATACGTTGCAAATGGTTATCGAGGCTTATAAGTGGTAAGTTTAAGCTGCCTAGCATGGAGAAAATGTTAGAACATATAACCACTGAAATGGAAATAATGAAGAAAACAACCCGCTTTTACAAGAGGACCTGCATTTCCACTTTTAGCATAAATCACAGTGATGAGATTTGTCAAGAGATGGGATGGAATTCTTGGAGGAAGAAAAGCTGGTTGTCTGAAGCATTTAGCCCTTATACCAGTCAAGACTATCAAGAGCAAGTTTGAAAACGTACAATACATATATAGTTGTTACTATTATAAGATTAATTACTGTATTTGTTATTACCATTATCTATTTATTTATTACTACTATATAAAATAAAGAAGCAACCTTTAAGAATAGGTTGGTCGTCAACAGACAACTAGAATACTAGATCTATTTTTCCCTTCACCACTTTGATATATTGTACCGATTACAAATATATATATATATATTGAAAAATATATATTTATTATTACCGTTATCTATTTATTTATTACTTAAGGGTCGTTTGAGAATGAGCCTCGTTTCATGCATGAAGTCCGTTTGAGCACCAGTTTTAGATATCTTCAAGTCGCATGAGTATAGCCATATCAATTGCTTATGGAATAGAAATATACGAGTATGTCAAAAACTCATCCAAACCGTTAATGTTTACTCCTTCCGTCTCATTTTAATTGTTCAAATTTGACTTGTCAAGTTTTCTGCGTTCAGTTTTGACCGTAAAAATTTTTGTTTGTATTTTTATAACACTTGTTATCAAAATATATGAAGGAATTGGGTTTTAAATATACTTTATTTTGATATAAATTCCATCAACTAATATCTACCAATAAACTAAAACAGGATTGTAGCCTCATTTGATCAACACATGGCATTATATTAAAACGACAAGTGTCCTTTTATTCATATTCATTAAAAAACCTATTTAATTAATTCTTTATTTTAATCACACCTAATCGTATTTAAACTAGGATATTTATAAATTGATAAATTTATTATTACTTCGCATTCAAATATTATATATTGGATTGGATACATCATACATGTAACAACCCTCAAATTCCGACTAGGACACTTTGCTTGGACTTATCTAGACATCTATTTCTAGAGGATTATTAAGAGAATTTGTCTTTTAGACATTTAGGACATGCTGACAATTGCCCTCTAGTTCAATTGAATGCCCAAAGATAGCTAGTCATTTTTGAAATGCCAAACACAATAACCATAATTATTCATGTCAATCTCAAGTGAGCATATTATAACTGTAACACCCCAAGCCGAGGCTCGGAATATCACGGAAAACACATAGCACCAGGTGGAATTACAATAGAACAAACTAAATGCAATTAAAGATTCGGTGAATCCAAAACATAACGAAGCAAGTAACATAATACAACAGGAGTAAATAGCCATCAAAGTTAACATAATAACATCCAAAGATGGCAAACGATCCTAAGTATAATGCAAAAGGCAGGCCAATGAATCCTTGATCCATGAAGTCCATAGTCCGGGTTTACAGCAAGCAAACAACTAAACTCCACGCCCTGGGAGAACCTGATTACCTGAAAAGTGTACTAAGTATAGTCAACACAAGGTTGGTGAGTTCGTAGTAATGGTTCGTAAAGAACCCACGATAATAATCACAATATACGAATAGAGGCTAGGCATGACTTACAGCGAGCCTCTAAGTAACCCAATAAGGTCCAACAACAAGATTACACAAGACAAGTAAATGTGTAACAAGAATGCACAATGATATACGAATCAATGTAAGTGCCAATGCATGAATAAGCCAACATGCCTATCCTATGCGTGAACTCCGTCACCTATGCAACGATACCCTTCTGTCATTACAATGAACAAGGCTGTATCTCAAAATCATCGAGATATATATGTCTATATACTCGGGGTCACGTTCTACATCCAAAATGGGTGCATACATCTATGCACCAGGATGTCGGCAATCCCCTGCCGAGGGCTCATCAACGATGTATGCAATGCTTACAATCAAATGTAAATGCATAAGTCATAAACCAACAATCAATATACGATGCACCTGTGCCATC
>CM067174.1:106035208-106092708 GCA_034093135.1 Erigeron breviscapus | reverse complement strand
AGCTCAAGAAGGTGTTTGTGTAAGTCTAATTCAACCCATTTACTTCTATTTATGCTTGTACTTATGTTTCTAGTCGTTTTTATGGGATTCCAAGATTTAAAAATGGTAAAAATGGAAAATTAGGTTTAAATTAGGGTTTGAAGATTTGAGTATGATTTTGATGTTTTGGGTCAAGTTTGTGGATTGGGTTATGTTTAGTTATGGTTAGTGGTGTTTATTTATGCTTCAAATCAAGTTATAAGGCTTTACAAATCGATTTGGGTTGGTTTGGGTCGTGTTTTAGGGTTTTGGTATTGTGTCTTGCTGCTGGTGCTGCTGGTGTTTCTGGCCAGAACTGGGCCACTGCGGCGCAGTGGCTTAGGCTAGCCCACTGCGGCGCAGTGGCTAGGGACTGGTCAGTTTGGGGTTAGCTCACTGCGGCGCAGTGAGCTTGGCAAAGGCTCACTGCGGCGCAGTGCCTTAGTACTGGTCCTGGTTCAGTTTAGCCACTGCGGCGCAGTGAGCTTAGTCCTGGCTCACTGCGACGCAGTGGATAGTTACTGTAATTAAATGCGTGTCAATTTTCAAACGTTAATAACTTCTAATCCGTAACCCCAAACAAGTCGTATGACCTATCGTTGGAATCATAAGAGAGTCTATTTTCTTGTAGTAACACTCTTTTTGTATGAACCTTCTCCCATTTCTAAAAAGGGCAAGTCAAATGCGTCTTGTTCATACTCGTTTAAGTTGTGAATGTGTTTAGGGGCTTATGGCTTGACTTAATCGAGCTAAACCAACTTGTTTATGATTATAGAGTTGACATTACGGTATTATGATGTATAATTATAGGTTGTGGACGTGTGGACCCCATTACTCGTTTGTAATCATACTAGCTTCTTTGCCGGACAAGGTGAGTTTCGTATCTCCCTACTCGCTTGAGATTCGGGCTGAAAAGTGTAAACCTGGCGTGTTTACTTGCATTATTGATTTATTGATTGGTTGACTTGATTGTTGGATTGATGGGATAGTTCGTTTCGTTTAATTAACTTGGGCTATGTTTTAGTTAAGTATTACTTTTATATTAGGATAGACGTACATATATGGAAGTCGGTTATGCCTTCATTGGGTTCTAGATGTGGTGGGAAGGCTGCGGGTGACCCTATATATAAGCATCTGGGACTTGAAGAAAGTAGAATCCTCTGAAGTATATGTACGTATAGTCGGTTAAATTGTGATTAGTGGCTTATGTTGTTGATTATTGATTGTTGGCGCAGGTTTATCGTTTATTGATTGTTGGTTCACGATTTATGCATTTACATTCGATTGTAAGCATTGCATACATTGTTGATGACCCTCGGCAGGGGATTGCCGACATCCTGGTGCATAGATGTATGCACCCATTTGGATGTAGACCTGACTCCGAGTATATAGACATATATATCTCGATGATTTTGAGATACAGCCTTGTTCATTGCGATGACAGAAGGGTATCGTTGCATTGGTGACTTGAGCTCACGCACAGGATAGGCATATTGGCTTATTCATGCATTCCGGCATTTGCATTGATATTCATATCATTTATGCATTTCTCATTTCACGCGTTGTGCTTGTGTAATCTTGTTGTTGGACATTATTGTGTTTTGTAGAGGCTCTCTGTATGTTAGGTTAGCCTCCTTTCGTGCTTATGATTTTGTCTATGGTTCCTTGTGGGCCATTACTACGAACTCACCAACCTTGTGTTGACTATGCTTAGTACACTTTTCAGGTAATCAGGTTCTCCCAGGGCGTGGAGTTTAGTTGCTTGGCTTGCTGTAAACCCGGTCTATGGACTTCATGGATCAAGGATTCATTGGCCTGCCTTTTGCATTATACTTAGGATCGTTGCCATCTTTGGATGTTATTATGTAACCTTGATGGCTATTTGCTCCTGTTGTATTTTGATACTTGCTTCGTTATGTTTTGGATTCACCGAATCTATATTTGCATTTAGATTGTTCTATTGTAATTCCACCTGGTGCTATGTGTTTTCCGTGATATTCCGAGCCTCGGCTTGGGGTGTTACACCAGCAGCCTCAAAACAGCCCCCAACTCGACCCATAAAGGTTGTTAACAACATCCCTTCACTTAATAAATCTCTAGTAAATCTTGTTCTTTCCATACCAAAATGTTTTCTTCATCTTTTATTATCATTTTTCTTCTTGATCTAAACTCAATGAGGGCAAGGTTGATAGATCCTTACCTCACATGCTCATGCATGTAAAGATCTAGAGGAAGGACTCAAGGATTCAACATAAACAAGACCCAAGAGTTAGTAGTGTAAGATTTGTTGCTAAATGGGTTTAAGGCTTTGATTAAATCTGATTTTTGATGAATATTATGAGATTATATTCTGTGATTTTTCAATAAAAAGGAGTTTTCAAAAAGGATGTAAAAGATTATAGTTTATTTATACGTGTAATGGTTAGATCTAAACATGCATGCTTAGATTTGCACTAATTTTGATTGATTTTGATTTGGGGATTTGAGATGGATGATTGATGACTTTAAATTTGCTAAGAGATCCGTATATTTGATGTTAAAACCACACAAAAATGATCAACAAACTTGTTAGTGGTAATCTAGAGGCTTTAGCCAACACCATTGGTGAGTTGTATTAACCAAAATACATTCTGATAGAATTAATTTTCTGTCTTGGAACGGGTAAACTGAGCATGTGAGGGCCGTTTCAAGCAAAACTTTCAAAATAAAAGTTGTAGATAAACGAGTTAACTTTAACCACCAACTGAATTACTCAAAAATACTGAGCAAACAAAAGATATGATTTTTCTACTAAAACTGGTCAAAACTGCACTTTTGTCTGAATATTTTATCAACTTTAACAATTTTTATCTCCAAAACCATAAGGTTCCTGGAGGTCATACTTGGTGGAAAGTAAGTTCAATGTGTCCTAAACTTAAAATAAAATCATGGAATTTTTATTAAGAGCATAACCCAATGAACTTTTATAAAACATTTGGGTATGCAAAACAGTGATTGTTTTGGCCACTTTCATTTATAAAAATATTAAGAGGTAGTAAACACTATTTAAAAATTAAGTCAAAAATTATATAACAAGTGGACACATATAGTTCACTGTATAAAAATCACCAAGTTCCAAATAATTAGGTTTAACCCTTAATTAATAGCCAACATTTCATAAATTTGATGTATAAAAACAGAAAATTTGAAGGAAGCTAACAATTTGTGTAATGGGATAAAAGATGCACTAAGGACCATAATTGGCTAGCCCGGCCCAATTAGTGAACCCATAGGAAACATAAATCAGTAGGCCTACTTCGTCCAATAAACCATATAGCCCAATAACTAAATTAAGCCCAAGTAAATTAAAAACCCATCACACTTAGGCCCAATTGGTAATGGCCCATAACACCTAAAAGAATTTCATAAACCCGAGTAATCATAAGACATATCGAGAAATATGTGAGTTAAAAGATTAGTGTAATCAAAGTAACACAAAATATAATTAAGTGAGATAGACATAAGTAATTACGTTGACCAAACTATAAATCGATATCACAAATGCTAATTCGTATTAAAATCGGTTACACATCCAATAATGAATAAGGATAGCATAACTTAATATGACATTTCTATATGATAACCTAAGATAGGACCTTATTCGCCTTAGTTTCGCGTAGGAATGGTCTTGGCTTTGAAATGCGAATGAGGAGCGTAAGGAATATATGATCAAGGAAGCTATAGATGGGAAGTACCCATTTTGGATAAGTAGATATAATGCTCGGCATATCGAGGTGAGTCATAGCCCCCTTTCAAACTCTTTTATGTGTTTTACTTACGGGGTGAAAAACATGAATAATTAAAATTGCTTTCTATATATGAAATGATACTTTGAAAGAATGATTATGATATGGAAATTATATTGTATGTTCAACGTGTTATATATTATATGATGAGCTTGAGTTCTGTCAAACCTTGGTCCCCGGTCACACTACTATTAACTCCGAAAGGGGAGGCCTGTAGTTAGAGGGCTGCGCAACTAGGATTCGTCCCCTCACTCACATCAGTGGCGCCAGGTTGATTGGCCGCCTACGTGGCCGCCTTCAACGGTGTCGGTCATGGGATGCTCTAATCTACTTTATATATTATTGGTCGTCTCCATGGCACGACCCCTTTATTATCATTTTTGCACGTGATTGACAACATGTGCTTCTATTATTATCTCTTCGGGACATATTATCATTATTATTATTTTGACGTAAAATGGTGTTAGTAGTGGCTCAAGACAAACTCATCAAATTATACTTTTGGCCAAGTGTTATTGATATTATTTATGGTTGGTTATTATGGATTGAACATACGGTTTGGGTATTGGACCTTATATGGAATCTTGAAAGTTGTTGAATTGGCGATATCGAAATTATTGATGACCGAATGGTTTTGGTGTGATGTATGATTAATCGATTTATATATTTTTCTCTCACGATGAATTTGACAAATGAGAACTTTATAATTTACCATGGATTCTCAACTATTTTGAAATGACATTATGGTATTTGAAAAACTTGATGGTTTGATATGAGAATTTTGCCGGCCATGTGGTTTGGGTATATTAATATCTAATAATATGTTTTCTAAGTATTGAAATGATTATGTAACGAAATTTACTTAAAAACCTATGCACTCACCAACTACGTTTTCGTAGTTGACACTTTTTCTTCATGCTTTTCAGGAATTAGCATAAGCTTTGAGGAATTATATGCATCATGATTGTTTGCTTTGCACTTTGGAGTCAAAGATCAAACCTTGTGATGGGCAATGGAATCCGTCCTGATCATTGTAGTATATCATCTCATGTATTTGTTATTTGTTTCGTGAACTCAATATCCAAGTATGGTGGACGCATTGTACTTGGGAATTGGTTCACATGCTTGCACATTGTAAAATTATTTTTATCAAATAAAGCTATGGTGAATGTTTATCTATTATCCTTTGTTTTGAATACTCGACTTTCTGTACATCTCATTGTTCCGCCTTAGTTGGGGTGTTACAATACATGTATCTATTAGTTTTCGAATACAAATATTTATATTACAAGATTCGTATGATAAATAGGATATATCTATTAGTTTACTATTGTTTTAAGAAGTTCTACATATCCAATGCCTACATATTACGATCATTCAACAATCGCAAATTTTTCTCTATTATTATGAATCATGGGACTAGTAAGCTTCTAATCCTTTTTTATTATGTTTTTTTTGGTTATTTTATTAGTATATTGATTATTATTATTATATGTTATAGTACTCTAAGTTAATTGATTTATGGGCTTAAAAATTAGCATGGTTTCATATTTTTTACCCTTGATATTTTTTCATGATCATTGTTATTAGTATATTGATTATTATTATTATTATATTTTTATAGTATTTTAAGTTAGTTGATTTGGGGCCTCAAAGAATAATGCTTACTCAAAAAGCATGTTGCTTTTCATATTAGAATAATTTTTTACCTTATGAAATTTTAGGTTATATGTTTAATTTGGCTATAAGCATATGATTATATTTATTAGATTTAGGTCGTGCTATGTTTTTTCTAATTATTATATATTATAACTTTTGTTACAACTGCTTAGACATTAATGACTATTGTCAAAGACACCTGACTGTATTACTCCGAAAACAATTGATCCTTATATTTGTTCGTGCATAATTTGAACGTTAAAACATCTCTTTTTCCAATCCATTGTTGTCCTAAAAACTTATGATTATCTTTCATGATCAAGAGGTTTACATTACATACTTTTATAATACCTACATCAAATAAATATATAAACCTTATTATAGATAAATTGAAATATAAATATTAATTTTATATATCCGTGCATCGGGCATGAGTATTAGTAATAGTATAACAAAAACAAAGATATTTACGGTCAAAGTTTAAATAAAAAGACTTAAAAGTTAAAATAAGATATTTAAAATGGTAAGAAAAGAGCATAGCATGTTAAAAAGGCTAGAAAATTTATGTTGTTACTACTAGTAGTCACGTGGGAATAAAGCCTAAATTGATACATTATGCCATTATGGTCAAATGCTATCACAAAGTTAGCCTACACTATATATAATTAATTACGGGTACTTATCTACCAATAAATTAAAACAGGATTAATATTTTTTTATGATCGATATTTGGCTCATTCTTTCGATGACATGTGTTCTTTTTAAGTTTTCTATTTTAAGTTACCTTATAAATATCAAATATTTATATTTATTCAGATTTTTTATCAAATACTAATTAAACCCTAAATTTTGACCTATAAATACAAAATACATAATAACCCATTTGATCGATCGACATTGATAAAATTACACTTGACATTCTTCTTCTATCAAAAGTTATTACACTGATTGTTTATAATTGTAAGAACGATTTACGTTTAAAGAGCCATAAATTGTAGATGTATTTGGATTTCTAAATTTCTTTTTCCTTCCATAATATACTATTACTTATGTTAATTCATATATAGTTGGGTAAAACAAAAACATAAACTTATCCAAGTTATACAGTACCATTAAAATTATCAATAGCAAAACTTTTAACTATAGTTTGAATTTTTATTTTTTTTAACAATTACGCTAGTATTTAAGCCTTAAGATCATATCATTACAAATAGTATAAATAATATTAGATATTTGACCAATATTTTCATAATACGTGCTTCCTACTTTTAGATTATACTTGCAAAAAATAAACGCATGCATATGATAAAGTTATAAAACATGTTTAATTTTTTATTTTTTTTGTAAAAGTATGTATCATGAAATATATAGTCAATCCGTACATCGTATGGGTATTAAGACTATTTTTTATATATATAAATAAATGGATGATAAACATAAACAATAAAGAAGGACTTTGCAAGAGTCAAACAGAAACGGTTTCAAAACAAAATGGAACTTGACCACGATATGAAACACTAGTATATAAAACGTGAATTGATGTATTGCAACTTGAAATAGATTAGAAAGTACGGGTTTGTCTCCTTTCAGATTTAGTTGCTATTTTAATTGTTGTCGAGCTTATAGAGTTATTTAGTATTGTACTAGTTGCTGAGCATTCAGATGAGTTTCGTAGACCCCTTTTCACATATTTTTTTGGGGTTGAAAAGATACAAACTGTTTTTCTGATAAACTGTATTTATTGGAAACTATGTTATAATGATACTGTGGCAACATATTTTGGATAGGGAAATGATCCCTACACAACAATTTTTAGCCATACACAACACTGTATGCATTATACAGCAGTACAGTACAATTATATAATGCATATATTATTGTGTATGACACAAAAGTGTTGTGTAGGGATCACCTCCCTTTTGGATATACTTGTGGTTATCTTTTTCGGATATCTCTGTTTACGTGTGCTGAATATACTATCTTTTGGAATTATGGCTAATGCACTTATTTATGTTTATCTGTGTGAACTTATCTCTGTGAGCTAAATGTTGCGAACTTATCTGTGTGAACATTATCTTCGAGCATATCGACCTGTGTGAGCCGGATGGTTAACCGTAAGAACCAAACTATGGAAGCAACATTTGTAACTTGTGCATAATAAGTCATTAGCCAATTATATTGTGAAACTATTTTCTGTGTGGAGCTTTCTAGTAAACTAATTCAGTACGAACCCAAAATGTACGAATGCCCCAACTTTTGTGTCGACGCTTTTAAGTATCCTTTCAGGTGAACAAGCTAAGTGAACCGTATTAGAGGTGGCTAAGGAGGATATCACGGTGAACTTTAGCAGATCATACTTAGGATTTGGAGCTGCATATCTTATGTTATTGTTGTTTTTGTTGCTTTTTGTTTTGACTATGACATTATGCCTAAGTAATTTTTCCTCTGCGGGAGAGTTTATCTATGTTATCTTGAATATGGTTTCTATGTTGGATGTTTATGTTTGAACCTAATGAAATGTGAGCTATTTTAGTATTAATTTAGTCTTCTTATATAATATCCATGATGCGTGTACTATAAGTACATGTCTCATCTCGATTTTTCCGTCTTAGTCGGGGTGTGACAAATTGTCGTCTTAAATCTTTCGCAATCTAATATGTAGCTTTTTTAATATTACTAAATCCGTTCGTCGTATATCCATCAGGAATCATTACATTTAGAGACGGATTATCGACGAATGATCTATTGTAGCTAGTCCGTCCATAATCTGTCTCAAATAGGGACAGATTAGTTTTTATAACTAATTCGTCCCTAATCTGTCATAAATCTTTCTACATTAATTTATATTTATGTCCGTCTGCAATTCGTCAGTAAGCGTCGGGAATTAAGGACGGAATATTATGCCATCGGATATATTAGTGTAAAGGTATAGGCCAATGTCAAACTTTTATATACCGGATATAATAAATGGTAATATCTCCCGAGAAAGTTTATCTCTAGATTGAAACTAGTTATTTTAACCGCGCGTTGCTGCGGAACATGCATTTTACATGACAAATTATCGGATATAAACAATATATAGTATTAGTGTAATGCAAATACATTGTTATCAATACTTTCTATTAAAGCAAACTCATTCCCCCGTTATCAACTTTCTATCTTTGAAATACTGAAAATGTCCTTACTAATATAATTAACCATATCCATAAGCCTATTAAATACGCAATATACCCTTAATGAAATTAATTTATAGCATCTACCTGTTAATTCTTAAAATAACTATACTGTCCGTTTTATATCAATACCTACAATATTCGCCTCTTCGCCGCCACCACCAATCGCTGCTACCGCTACCCGTCGTCGCCATCATCACGACGCTGCTATCACCATCGCCGCCGCATTGTGCGAGCATTCATCTAGTTTATGTCAAACCTTTTAACCCAAATTTAAATAAAGGCAACAAAACATATAACAATAGCAAAAATAACAACGTATAAGAATATTAAGATGTATAGAAACATAGAACAAAACAATAATTATTTCTATGCAAATAATGACACTCTGACGACGATGATCCAATATAGTGTCGTAATTTAAATGTTACATGAACATAATACGTAACCATGGTGAAATTTGTTATATATTTAAAAACTATATATAACAAAAGGAAAGAAATAATCAAAAAACGAATGTTTAAAGGTAAAATTGTAAATGAAGAAGGTTATTTGATAAAGACATGATAACCTAAAAGTTTGGTGTCAAAAACTAAAAATAAAAACTTTGATAGGGGCAAAAGTTAAAACATAGAAACTTTAAGGGTAAAAAAAGTTTATAAGGTATTTGTGGGGTTAAAGTGAAAAGCAAAAACTATAAGGGATAAGAATGAAAATACGTAAAAATAGAAAGTATTGTACCTTATGCAACTAAACTTGTAATAGTCATATTACTTAGTATGTATATAATTAACAATGAGACAATAATATATGAAAATTTTAAAAAGAAATCTTAATATACTATATAAATCAAGCTTTTGCAAGTTGGTTATTTTGCCTATGTGGCACGTTTAAGGATGCAAAAAACACTATGAAATCTGATGTGGCATCTCCAAAAACTTTTGGAGCAGCGGTTTCTCAAATATAACATCAATGACGGTTAGTTTACTTTTCAAACTCAAAAGTATAACTGTTCGTGTATATTTGATGTGCCATTTTCAAATCATCACAAAACTAAAACACACAACATAACTGTCATCATGGCTTCGACCAACCATGTTAGATGTATCTGTAAATATAAAGCCACTCTCAGTCAGTTACATGATTCTTATTTTTCTTGAATCAAACTCGAAACCATAATGGGTGTTATTATAAAACATCATCTTCATCATCCCCAATTTTCGGATGGAAGATTTCAGGTATCCTTCCGTTTTTGAGTTTTCAATTTTAGGGTTTTTATTTATTTTTCTTTTTATCAATTTTTGCTGCTATACAATAGAATAGTTCAGATTGTTCACTCTCTAACTGAAATCAGATTTTATTAATTTACGTTAAGAATCTGATTCATCCTTTTTATGTCATACTATATACACGCACATCGTATCTCATATATAGATATATATATATCTTATATATATATTCTAAAGTTGTAAGATTGAAATCATGCTGAGGATTAAGTATTGATTAGGGTTTTAATTAATTTACTGGGAATTTATGATTTTACTTGGATTATTGGGTTAATCTTCTTTCTTTTCAAGCAGCAGTAAATTTGTGGGTGTATGTATGTGTTAGATGTAATTGAAATGTTATTTAATGTGTTAATTTTTGTTATTTATGAATGCTTTATGGATTTATTTATGCGGTTGATTAATGATAATGCTATAGATATATGTACGTATATGTATATATGAGCTGTAAAGGCTATAGATATATGTATATGTATGTATATAAGTTGAATGATTTTACTTTAATTGTGGCCTTTTGGTTTCCAGATTCAATAAAGACGGTCATTTAAATCCATTACTTTAAGGGTATCCGGTTGCATTTTACAGAGCAATTGAATGGTCTCTTTTTGATGATATCTATTTTTTCTATGCAATTTTATATTTTAGGGGATTTGGAAGTAATATTTTTGCACTCAAAAGCTTGTGTAGGTAAGTTAGTTAAAGACCTGGAGTGTCTTGATGACGCTGAATCTATCTGTCCCTTAGGCTATACAGCTACTAGGAAGTGTCCTTCATTAGCAGAGGTTATCTTTCATTTAATGGACTGCAGTTCATATCGTTACCATAAGTCTGCCAAGTAGTTTGACCTTTTTATTTTGCATTTAACTTTTTTATTTTTATTTTTGTGGTGATTCAGATCCGAGTGTATCTTCTGTATATAAGATGGAAGTGATGCGAGACGCTGACACAAAAACACGACCGTTGTTCAGAGTTACAACCGATGAAGGACTATGGACAGTCGCGTGATATGGGAAGAGCTACGCAACAATATGAAACAAGAGACGATTAAGCACGAATGACTATATGGATCGTTGAACTTGGACCTGAAATCAATCTAGGAGAAGGTCATTACAGGCTTCTATATTACTACGACATACTAGAAGGAACAATTCAAGACAAAAGCAAAGGGCCTGATGATCCATTCATCACCTTCAAGTCTTCGACCTCATAGACTCCAGGTACTGTTAAAATCATCCACATTTGACGTTTTGTTTTTTTTTTTTTTTTTTTTTTTTTTTTTTTTTTTTTTTTTTTTTTTTTTTTTTTTTTTTTTTTTTTTTTTTTTTTTTTTTTTTTTTTTTTTTTTTTTTTTTTTTTTTTTTTTTTTTTTTTTTTTTTTTTTTTTTTTTTTTTTTTTTTTTTTTTTTTTTTTTTTTTTTTTTTTTTTTTTTTTTTTTTTTTTTTTTTTTTTTTTTTTTTTTTTTTTTTTTTTTTTTTTTTTTTTTTTTTTTTTTTTTTTTTTTTTTTTTTTTTTTTTTTTTTTTTTTTTTTTTTTTTTTTTTTTTTTTTTTTTTTTTTTTTTTTTTTTTTTTTTTTTTTTTTTTTTTTTTTTTTTTTTTTTTTTTTTTTTTTTTTTTTTTTTTTTTTTTTTTTTTTTTTTTTTTTTTTTTTTTTTTTTTTTTTTTTTTTTTTTTTTTTTTTTTTTTTTTTTTTTTTTTTTTTTTTTTTTTTTTTTTTTTTTTTTTTTTTTTTTTTTTTTTTTTTTTTTTTTTTTTTTTTTTTTTTTTTTTTTTTTTTTTTTTTTTTTTTTTTTTTTTTTTTTTTTTTTTTTTTTTTTTTTTTTTTTTTTTTTTTTTTTTTTTTTTTTTTTTTTTTTTTTTTTTTTTTTTTTTTTTTTTTTTTTTTTTTTTTTTTTTTTTTTTTTTTTTTTTTTTTTTTTTTTTTTTTTTTTTTTTTTTTTTTTTTTTTTTTTTTTTTTTTTTTTTTTTTTTTTTTTTTTTTTTTTTTTTTTTTTTTTTTTTTTTTTTTTTTTTTTTTTTTTTTTTTTTTTTTTTTTTTTTTTTTTTTTTTTTTTTTTTTTTTTTTTTTTTTTTTTTTTTTTTTTTTTTTTTTTTTTTTTTTTTTTTTTTTTTTTTTTTTTTTTTTTTTTTTTTTTTTTTTTCCCTTTATACAGCTACTAGGAAGTGTCCTTCATTAGCAGAGGTTATCTTTCATTTAATGGACTGCAGTTCATATCGTTACCATAAGTCTGCCAAGTAGTTTGACCTTTTTATTTTGCATTTAACTTTTTTATTTTTATTTTTGTGGTGATTCAGATCCGAGTGTATCTTCTGTATATAAGATGGAAGTGATGCGAGACGCTGACACAAAAACACGACCGTTGTTCAGAGTTACAACCGATGAAGGACTATGGACAGTCGCGTGATATGGGAAGAGCTACGCAACAATATGAAACAAGAGACGATTAAGCACGAATGACTATATGGATCGTTGAACTTGGACCTGAAATCAATCTAGGAGAAGGTCATTACAGGCTTCTATATTACTACGACATACTGGAAGGAACAATTCAAGACGAAAGCAAAGGGCCTGATGATCCATTCATCACCTTCAAGTCTTCGACCTCATAGACTCCAGGTACTGTTAAAATCATCCACATTTGACGTTTTGTAGTCGCATATGCTAAAGATACTACATGCATAGTAGCACACTACCCAGCAATCATAGCAATGAAAGTCGTTACCTATTCAAATAAGTTTACAAAAATTATAAAACACCACACACCTAAAAGAATGATAATTCTCGCCAAAATACTTACTTAAAACAACTAACAACCTCTAACTGAATGCAGGAAGACCACAGTTACAATCAACCAACAAAGCATTCATATTTCTTAATCCACAAATATCACAAAGTGAATCTCTGTTAAACAGGTTGATCTCCCACTTACGTTGGTTACTGTACATACGTAGACAAATCCAGAGTAATGTGTATTACTATATGGTTACTTATTAGTAATGTGTATCACTAAACATGTTTTGCCTGCTTTACAAATAGCCGGTTTTGAGTTAAAATAAACTGAAAAGCACCTCATAATCTACTAGCATCGTATGTAATAAATCTTGATTGATGAACAACGATTAGTTTACTTCCTCACCTTTTATGAATTAGAAAACAATGTTTAGTGCAATGGATTAATCCGATATCACCACCCTCTTTGACCCTCTATATAAATAAGACAATACTATAGGGTGGCAATTGGGCTGCTTAGGTAACAACTTAATAGGTTTTGGTTTAACCTGGGAGGTTGGTATTCCAGTTGGAGTGAAAGAAGTTAAAACCTTTAGATTTACACAACTTCTTCAAAATTAACTATCTGTTTAGTAGTTTCTATATTTTTTTGGTCATTTTAGAGCACATTGAGATCTACTTATAAGCATGTAATAAGCATTATTAATATAAAGATTGACATGCAACTCTTATTTACTATTTTCCCTAGCCATATCAGGAATAAAAATATCTATTTCCACCTAGCCATGTTGGAGTCGATCTATTGGATAAACACATTCACATGCTCTGTCGAAGTATAGTTATGTATTGAAAAAAGAAATTAAAGACTATAATAGTTAGTGGGTTCTGATTCACCTAGCCATATTGGAGTTAATCAAATGGATGAACAAATTCAGATGCTCTGTCCGAGTTTAGTTACGTATCTAAAAAGGAAATTAAAGACTCTATAATAGTTCGTGGGTTTTGATTATGGTCATTTTAACATCGGCTAAGCATTTTAGAGAGTTGCAAGAAACACACGAGTTAGATTCTAAATGTATTTGTAGTAAACCATTGTGTTTATTATCTGTTATAGTTTTATGACTTAAATTTGTTTTAGTGACATCTATGTACAGAGGTTATGGGATTACTGCCTGGGCATTGACTGCTGTTATGAGAGCTCATGATGGCCAAGGTCCTCAAACAATTCTTATAGATTCTATTTTGAAAAGGTTAGTATTCTTAGAAGCACAATCGTTTGCGGCCGAAAGGTCTGCCTTTAGGGTAGTAAGATATAACATTTGACTTGCTCATTACCAATTGAAACTTGATTGGACTTCACATTTGCTCGGATGCAATTCAATATAACAATGAGTTTTGACATCCTCATTGGAGGATTTGATTCTTCATATATAGAGTGATACAGGTGAGTTGGGTAACCAGTTAAAGCCATTCGTTTTTTTTAAACTTCCTTGGCCTATAAATCGGTCATGAGTGAAATTAGTTCACAAGAACTATTTTATAACGGTGCGATTTGATTAATAAAATGATATAGGGAGGATGTAAGAATTAAATGTTCACTTTTATCATTCATTTTTTCGAGTTGAGTTTAAGAGCTTCATTCTTTTAAACATAATAGTGTCCTTTCTCTTGCTCATTTTTGACTATAAATAGCCTCTCGGTGGACAGTGGGTTGGGTAAAAGTTAAAATAGGCAGGTTTAGTACTGAATGAAATGAGCTGGGTCATGTTCATTTTATCAGCAATTATGATTCGTCTATTTTGATAGGTGACTCTTTAGTAGTTAAAATATTAGTTGACTGTTATTTAAAATAATGTTTGGCATCATATGTTTCTTGATCATTGTAAAGAGTCGGTACATTCTTCTAGAGCAGTTGAAGGACGAGTTGGCTTAAAATCCAGCAGCTTTGCATACTCTGTTTCAAATGATACATATAATCATATACTCTGTTGATATTCAATAGATCCATATAATGTTGCACTACTTTCCTTATTGTCACTTTCCTTATTGTCTCTGCCTGTTAGCCACCTAAAAGAGTACAATGAGATTGACCAAAGATAAAGGTAAGTGACGTAGTCCCATTTAGATGGCAATATGGGTGGGTTGATTAATTGGCCAAATGGGGCTATATTTAAAGCATGTCATATCTGTTAACTGTGTTTCGGTTTTGCGGGTTTAGTGGTGAAGAAAAATGGAGGAAATACTACAAAGAGGATACTAAAGTGTACAAAATAGTTTGGCTGGTAAAATAGAAGTTCGGGTTGTGAAAAACTTATCCCCTTAGGGCGTAACACTTAAGATCTGAAGCCTGGATGGTGAGAAAACTGATCGTTTGCGATACATTAGTCCTTTTCAACTAGAAGAGCAGCTACATAGAACTTTCTGTAATCACAGAACAGGCCAAAAAACGTGTTGAAGTTGCAAGGTACTTAAATAGTAAATGTTATATAACCAAATTTGATATGTTGAGGTTCCTTATTTATGTTTCAAAGTACTTATCAAACACTTGGATTGCCTATACAGGCTGCACGAGGGACTTACACTAAACAACCACATTGAGTTGAGTTAGTGGTGAAGAGTATTTGATCAACATCGAAGTGCACTTAGTAAAGATATTGTTGAGGCTCTTATATGCATAAAAGTTTAGTTATGGGTTGATTCTGTTAATGTCCTTTTCCCTTGATTTTTATTACTTTTTGGCTTAACTTTTTATTAATAGTATGTGTTTGTGTATACTTCACAAGTTCAAGTGAAACTGATCTTGATCAGCCTACTCAAGATATAATGGCCCTTGATATTAGTTCTGAATCAGATGTTTCAAACTCGGTCAATAAATCCGACTCAGTTAAGAAGGTATATATGCTTAAACTATTTTTCCTGTCCTTTTTCTAGCCATTTATGTTTTTCATCAGAGATACAAGAACACTAGATTTGTGGGATACTGTTTGTTCAGCTTAGAGTTGATATATAAAGATCTTGGATTCGGCCCTTTGTATAATAGGCTAATTGGGCTTAGTGGCTTATTAGTTATTAAGTGGACTATGATGTATTCTTAATTTTTCCAAAATATGTATTATGTTGAATTGGTCTTATTGTTTAGTGATTGAATTGCTCCCGTTTGTAAGTTATTATCTCATGTTTCACCAATGGTTAGACCAATCAATTATTTGCACTGTTCCATTTAATTTTACATTAGTTCTTCCTCCTAATGTATTTCTTCTACACGTTTTTGCATGTGTGTATGAATATATGTATTTGACATGAATAAGGTTACTGAATAGGTTTTCCTAAATTATTTGCCTTTTCTCTATATTCTGTAAATATAGGAAAGTTTTTTTTTCTATGTTTGTTTAGGTTAACTTGATGAAGGGGGAAAGTTCATGAAGCAATTACAAATCTGTTGCAGTTGTAAGTAATTTCTAATCTGTTTTTAGTTGGGGCTCTCAGGTTTGTTATTTTTCATTGTATAATATTATAATTTTCATATCTTTTTAATTTGATTGTTGTAATATGAGTTTCGAGTTTCAACTTTTCGTGGATGATTATTTTGAAGTTGGAATCATAAATATTATTAGTTATAAAGAATTCTAGGTTTCTGAGGGTAAAATAAGCTCTTAGGTTATGAGCTAATTAGTTTACAAGTGTGGATTGTTCAAGGTAGACTCTTTTACCTGCTAATTGCTATTTATTAGACACTTTCACTATTGTGAGGTTCGTTTCTTCTAAAATTTTCAAGTTAGAGCATTCACTCATGTTTTTGGTTGTCCTATTGTGTTCTCATACTTTAAGACATACCCGATTTTGTTGGGGATAATATTTTTTGCATCCTATTGTTTAAGTTCTAGATGGGTCAAAGACGGATTAGTCATGCCTACCAAAGATACCTAAAATTAGTACATGCTTTGAATATGTTAAACAATGAACCTGACTATGTTATTTACATTTTTGGATTCGTATCTTATTACTTGAAGTGGCTGTTTCATTATACGCCGAGACACAACAAGTACCACAAGTTCATGGATAGGCTGCAAGAAGGTCGTCTGAATACTTTGACTAGGTGTACCATTCTACCTAATAGGAAGAATTTCCGAATACTAAAAGACAGCCCTTACTTGATCGAGTTAGATGGGTTCACTTTTGTAAAGAAGGCAGCGGGTTATGTTGGTGGTTTTCTAGCGCTACCCTTTTCAGATCGTGTCTTTTGAAGAACCGGTGCCAACAAAAAATAAGTATTTTGTTGGTATGTGTTACACTTACACCCATTAATCACAGCGTTGTATTTCTTTAGTTTCACATAAAAAGCACTCTCCAAATCATACCACCTTTTAGCCACACCTGTTTATTTGGATGAGAATTAATAAATTCCAGATGAAAAGCGATATACAAATGCAAGTACGTATACAAATCATACCACCTTTTAGCCACACCTGTTTATTTGGATGAGAATTAATAAATTCCAGATGAAAAGCGATATACAAATGCAAGTACGTACGTGTAAATAAAATATGAAAAGGGGCTGACAGAAATTCGGAGCAAGTAGGTAAGCATAATTGATGTAAATTATGTATAGTATATGATCTGTATTGTATGGATTTACATGACTTTATGGATGTTTTATTTAAAGTTGTTTATAAGCATTCTACATGACTTAGAACTATATTTAGCTTTACCACTTAAATGTTAACATATGTTATATATAATGAACATTAACTTTAAGGTTCAGATGGATGCGAGGGATCAAAGCGTGGGTACCGTTGTTTGATGAGGCCGCTGAGAAAATACTTAGTAGGTTAGCAAAATCACTAATGGAAGAAGAACAACAGGTATTCATACAGTTTTTAAAGAGAGCCTAACGTGGCATATGTTCTGTCACCCGTTTTGCGAAACCTGATTGGCAGTCAACACATTTTTGAAATCAAAAGGCACACATAATATCGATATGGCGATTATGAAAGTTTCAATTGTTCTTGGGTTATCTTGCCTATAGTGGAAGATCATTCCTTGAAGGTGGAAAGCAGTCAGCATAAGGGCAGTAAAATGGGAATCAAAGCATCATCAAGAACCCAGAAGAAAGAGCAAGGTAATGCATTCATTATGTTTGATATTGAGACAATCTTTAGTTTTTGGATATTTGGATAACTTGAAGTCACTTTGTGACAACATTGCAGGTAATGCCGAGCATTTGTCTGCGAAAGAGGTGGCGAGCATGAAGCAAGGTTTTGACTTGATGGACACAAACCATGTTCACCCGCGTCCCTATTTTACTCATCATAGTTAATATTAATATGTTTGTTAGAACTATCCGAGTCCCTATTACTACTTGGGAACTTTCGTTATGCCTTGATCATTCATTAGGTATACAACAGCCATTGACATGTGGTCATTTGGATGCATAGTTTCATAACTATTTCTTGGCCTGACACTTTTTCTCGGATTATCTGATTCTTATCTTTTAAAGAGGATGATGAAAATTTTCGGGTATGCCCCTTTTTTATGTTGGACGTGGGTAAGGGTGATGAGATGGGTAGTAGATTGAGACAGGTCAAAACGAACCGGTTGGGTAGGTGGTGTCCCATGAACTCTCTTTAATGTGTTAGTTATTGATAGAAAAATAATGTTATTCCGATCTATAAATATATCAATATATAAATTTCTTCTGTTATTTGCTCTCTATGCAAGGAACAACTATCGGATCATGTGCTCAAAGAGTCCAAGCACGCTAGCAAATACTTCAAATATGTAAGGAGTATAAGCCATGACGAAAATAGTCAGGAATCTTCTTCTGGAAGAAGCATCAAGCATTACCAAGCTATAACCGAAAGTAAGTTCTCAGTTTTAGTCTTGCAAGTTGCAACACATCACTTTTTATTGATTTAAGTTATTTTTTCTCATAATTTTGGCACTTGAATATTGTCATAATGATAACATCAAAATTGGACGGAGACTTTAGTGTTAAAAGATTTTATACACTTCCTTTGAGCTTCAAGTGTTGCTTCTACACGTGCCGGGCTTAAATAATGTTCTTTTATTACTATATTGGTATGAATAAGTGCACATGCACGGTGTAGAGAAGGGGATGAATGGCTAACTGTTTGTGTTGTTGACCTTTGGGTTTTGTTCCCCTCTTCAACTCAACTTTGTCTCTCTCAAGCTCCTCATCCACACTTATTTTTTACAGCGATGAAATCCCTTCACTCAAAGACTTCAAGCTTCAAATCACTACTTCGTGAAATGAACTTTAGTGTGACATTGAATTTTTTTCCATACATATCATTATGTCTTTGTATTGCAGTGGTGGTGACCTGAGTGAGGCGAAATCCCCATCGTGCAGGCGGAAGCAAAGGTCGGAAAACTTGCTGAAATATTGGAATGTGGCTGCGCAGAAAAACTATATGTACAATGGAGCGACATGTGGCATAATTTTTATCCTACATGTGTACATCTTGAATTTATTTTATATTTTAAAAGAAAGCATATAAAGTTTTATATTTATCTAGAATTTATTGTTATAAAATATATGTTAGTTGGATTGGAAGGATTAGAAGTTTGGCGAAGCTCGGGAATAGATTCGGGATGCTCTTATAGGTTCGGTAACTACTGTTTTAGTTATTAAATAGATTATTATAAAGTTATATTAATATTCAAATAATGATTTATTCAAATTGGTATGTTAGTTGTCTGTGTATGTATATGTTATATTTTAAGTCTTGAGATGAATTCGCATAGGGTATAAAACTTGGTTATTGTATATGTATGTGTATTGAGTTTGAACGTGATGGATTTTTCATCATTGAAATGTTGTAAATTTTTTGTGATTAATAAAATAATGAGGTATCCGCCTCTTTACTAGGAAAAAAAAACAAAAAAAAACTTTACATGTACCAGTGGAAAGTGCACGAAGTTTCCCGCAACGCTATTGCCTTATTTATTTCAATTTCGATTACATCAACATCACAACAACATCGAAAGAGTGTATGATTAATAAAGTCGCTTGGGGAGAATTTTAATTTTTACGTTTGAACATGTAAGGTCGTTCTTGGGCGGATCCTAACATAAGGGATAGGGTGGAAGGGTCACTAGGAGAACATCTTTTATGCAAAACGGGTAAGAGAATTGATCTTGAAGAAACCAAAGTGGTCCTTCATTTTGAAGAACCAAGGTGGTAAATTAGGGGGTTTGAGTTGATTTTGGGTAGCGGGTTGAAATGGGTTCATTTATTATCATTATCTTCTGTAATGTTGAGTCTAGAGGGTGCAAAATTGGCGAGTCGGGCAGGGCAACGGGTTAAAACGGGTGCATTATATTGTTATATTTAGGTTTAAGGACGTAAAGTGTCTAAGTTGGGTAGGGTTGGGTAACGGCTTGAAATGTGTTTATTTTGTTGCACTATTTAGGTTAGACACTGTAAAATGGGAGAGTTGGGTCGTGCTTCGTGACGAGTTAAAATGGGTCCGATTTGAGACATACCACATAGTAATTTTTTTTTTGTCTTCCATTTTTGTGATGGCTGTTACATATAGTTATACTACATAAATAACCAAATACACATAAAACTAAAGTCCAATTTCATTGTGTTTCAGTAGAGGTGATTGTTTTATTTTTAGAACTCGGTTCCCTGGCCATGCTCACATATCTATCAGTCTCTCCATCTAAAAACTCTCCTTTTGCGTTCCAATATTATAAGCATAGTTTTTTGTTTTTGGATGTCAACAATATTACAATAACTATTTTACAATATTACAATAACTATTATCATCTCAAGCTCTTTGTTGTTCCGTATCATGTATGGACTTATAGCATATATTTGCACTACCTGCTTACTGTACACACCACAAACAAATATACTTCACTATATAGATAGTGTACATACAAACGGAAACTCAATTACAAGGTCGGCACAGTTTGAGCTCAAATGAGACCTAAAGAAAAAACGAGTTCATAACTTTTGTTTTTCTTGAGAGCAACCTATTCATGTGGTAAATAAAACAAGCAACTAAATAATACAGATTTCGAATAAGGTTAAAAGCTTAATCTTCACTGCACGGTTGAGAAACCATACCAGCTATAGATTGTGATTATATGATTTCACTTCAAATTTTGAGCTTAAGTTGTATTGAATCATTGTGTTTTGTAGGGTGGCTTTGATATGATGTGCATTGGAAGATACAAGATAGAAACAGTTGACCGGGTTTTGAACTATTAATTTGCAATGGTTTAAGTTGGTTGATGAAGTCTATGTTTGGTAAAGAGCCATAATTACAAATTTTGAATTTAGTTATTCCTATACAGCTCAATCACCGTAATATCTTGGGAAAAGCATTGCCGTTTTGATAGCATAAATGGCCGTTTTCTACTATTTATGATGAGCAAAGTAAAGTAAAGTAACTCCCAATGTCGTCTTCGACGGTGTATGGGAGAAGTTGAGATGTAGACAGCCTTACCCATATCAAAGGTAGAGTGCTTTCAGGTTATACCAAAGGTAGAAAAGGACCTTCAACCTTACCGGGCATAAGGATTGAACACATGACCTCTGTTTTCAGAGACAAGAGCTCCAACCACTGATCCAACCCAGTTGGTTTTTACTATTCATGATGGCATGGTTGTAATTAACATCAAACTATTGAGGCATAATGCATACATAGCTACACAAAGAAAAAATCGTGCCTCACGTGCCAATCATTTGCTTAATTTCTTAGCTGTAAGTTATATATTTTGTTATACAAATTAGCAATAACAAATTTACTCTACTATATTAATTAATATATAGTATAAATACTAAACTTACAAATCCCACTAAACAAAACATTTGTTAATTCAATTAATCTTTTTTATATTGTTATTTTAGAATCACGTGTTATATAATAGCGGACAAAATTATACATGGTTGTTTTACGGTGGTTGTTATATTGTGATTCATACTAAATAATGAGATGTTTATATGTTGGTTTGCTTAATTGATTTCAATGATATACAAGCACATATTTTGTGAAAAATTGATGTTTGAGAAGATGTTATTAAATGTTTTAATACAATAATAACAAATATATATTGTTGATTCAGTAAAATATATTCGTAAAATTTCTTATACAATTTGACGATACCACAGCGAAGCGCGGACACATTATTCTATTCCACTCATTCACTAGGCCATGATATTTTTCTATATTGTACAACACTTGATTTAAGCAATTTCGAATAATGATTATTTTAGTACAGAATTCAAAAATATGTATATGAAGTACTACTATTATTATTTCATTCTCTTTTTAATTTTTACTAGGACTACATTTGATAGAGCACCCAACGCACGATGTGTAGTTGTTAATGTTGCATGAAAATGGAATGAATATATGTTGCTTTTATCAACTTCATTCAAATATCAATGTTGTTTATTGTAAAATTTGAGATTGTGGGCTGACCCGATTTGTTATATGAACATTCTATCCATTTTCTAACTATATTGGAGCCATACCTACATATCTATTTTACTCCATCACCATTTAGAACAGGTAGCCAATCGAGCAACAACCATAAAGACTTTACTGGTTTAAAGACAATAAAGATAAGAAAATCTTCAAATATTAATCTTAGACTTAGATGGCATGGACGGGCTAGATAACGAATAAGACAATCATTAGTTCTGGTTGTATGCGACATAATGGGTGGTATAATGAATTGGATAACATGTGACTTACAAGTCGCGACCATTAAGCTCTCCAATCCCTGGCTTACAAGCTGCCATAAATGCACTTCATTGATTCTATTGGTTGACTGTTAGCAAATGTGGTCAACATTTTGATACACCAAAAGATTTTATTGGTCGACTATTTAGCAAACGTGGTCAACATTACATCAAAAGAGATTTTCAAGTTTTATATGTATTCAACTGAGATTTCATTTTATACATAATCAAATTGTTCATCCAGTTTATAATTTAGCATCAGGAAATACGGTTTTTTTAGGCATCTCGTCTGGAAAATGATATTTCATAATATATTCCTCAAATAAAAAATAACTTCACGTGTGTACTAATATAACCATGTTCTTATATGTAGTACATCTTTTTGTTGGAGCAAAACGTGTGATACAAATATAATAGAGTGTATTTATTTAGTTACTATAGCGATATCCCGTGTTAACACACAGGGTGCTAATATATTTTTTGTCCGGATATTTTTAAAGGTCGACATTAGAAATATATTTATTTTTTATTGTTGAATGTATATATGTTTATTCTAATATTTTGGTTAGCGACCATACACTGTTAACTAATACACAATTGTGGCTTGCCAATGATGTCTAACCCAGCTGGTCTTTTAACGGGTCCGTTTAACACCTAATATCCAAGGTTGTTGGTAAGCTTAATGCAATATATTCTGTTTTTCTTATTATGCCTTTTATTTTCTTTCATTCTTAAATACATATTTAATATTTTGATGCTCGGGTTTTTATAACTGTAGGTTGCTGAATGTTACTAATAGAAGGTCTTTTATAGGCATGCTACATTTTAATAACTTATTTCTCTAATTTTCATTGTTTGTTTATTTTTGGCAAATTCATAACCAGATTACAATTGGGTTTGATTCGGAATGCTATGCACTTTACCATATGGATGAAAAGGAAAGTTTCCGGTCTCTTAGAAGTCGTGTTGTTTATTTGTTAAGCTTTATTATAACAACTTATATCAAGTTTAAACATTTCAAGCAGAAGCCAACTACCTACAACTCTATATTTCTATTACTTCTAAAATTGAAAAGAATATCAAACATGGACATGATATTTGTTACTTGTGGAAAAATTTACAAAAATAAATTGTTACGATGATCAATTTCATTGGTAATTTAAAAGCAATATAATATACAAGTATATCGTGAGAAATATGTTTATAATTGTTATTGAATTCTTTTTTTTTTGAACAACGAGTTAGTAGTTCGTAGAGTTAGCATGTATATTCGTGACACCCAGTGATGACATCTAATTAGGCAGTATTCGGAGCTCGAACCACGCATGTCTGGGATGAAACTCAAGACTCTCGAAACAACTCCCCCCCAGTAAAACACTTTTACAAATATATGAAGTGAGATTCGAACTATATTGGTTATAAATCTTGAACTAAAGTTAAAAAATTATTTATGGTTGTAAGCGAATCGCACGGGTCCTAGTATAAAATATAAAGCGTGGAAGGAGCGGAAGCATTCAAATCGGAACTCATGACCGTATAGAATAGCCGTTACTAGAACTACATTTTCGATTATTTTTATTTTAATAATTTATTATTTATTTATGTATACGCAGAATTGAATTAAATAATATTAAATAAAAAATCCCGGTAACTGATGGTGATAATCCCTCTTTCCAAAATTACAACACCCCAAAACCCAACAAAATTCAGAGATACAGATTCTTGATTCACCATACATACATACATTCACCATCTGAAAAATCTGTCAATATTTCTTTCATAATTTTGTGTACGATGACTACCACCTCCCTAAGTGCTCCAGTGACTCCGGCAACAAAACGATGTGCGACGCCTTCATCATCAACATCAAGAAGAAGAGAAAGAGAAAGAGAAAGAGAAAGAATGAGTAATAGTTGTTGTAAGGAAGAAAAGATACTGGTGACAATTAGGATCAGACCATTGACTCCGAGAGAACTTTCTGCTTACGATCTTATCGCTTGGGACTGCCCCGACGAAAATACTATTGTTTCAAGAAACCTCAATCGCCATCACAATGGAACTTACACTTTTGGTTGGTACTTTTTTTTTTAATAAATTTTTCTTATTATTAGTATTAATTTGATATGGGGTTTGGTGATTCAGATAAAGTGTTTGATCAATATTGTCCAAATACAAAGATCTACGAACAAGGGGCCAGAGACGTTGCTCTCTCTGCTATTAACGGAATCAACGGTATCTCCTTTCTTTCTTTCTTTCCAATTCTTGAATAGTTTTCATCGGAATTAAACGCTCCTTGTTTAATTGCAGCGACCATCTTTGCCTACGGTCAGACCAGCAGTGGCAAAACTTACACCATGAGGGGAATTGCAGACAATGTTGTCAATGACATTTATGCCCACATTCACAAAGTATTATCTTTTCTTTCCTTTTTACCCTATATTTTTGCCCTCAGATTATGGTTTAAACGGGTTCTGGTCTAAATGGGTTGCCTTTTGACACTAAAACATATGTTCTCCACCACTTTTATTTCTATTATTTAAAATGTGATTGCGAAAGTTTGATGATAATATATGCATTTTGGGCGGCGTTTGCCTATTTCACCCGTTTCTCATGTCTTTAATACAGTTCTATCTGTTTACAAGTAAACCGGTTGCAAATTGGCGTCTCTAATGTTAACTCTTATAATTGTCTACATTTGGTCAATACTTTTGAGTTTACAGGCTGAGGAAAGTAGATATGTGTTGAAGCTTTCTGCTCTTGAGATTTATAATGAGACTGTAGTAGACCTCTTGAACCGTGATTCTGGCGCCCTTCGTCTCTTGGATGATCCCGAGGTGAAGTCATCAAAAGTGTCGATCATCACAAACAATATTACCTTCTTCTAGTAATTTACACTGTCTTATTTTGTTTAAATACAGAAAGGCACGCTTGTGGAGAAGCTGACTGAGAAGGTAGTCAAAGATGCGCAGCATCTTAGGTGCTTAATTGCTACTTGTGAAGGTAATCGACAGCTTCAAGACATTTGTAATGTTCATTAATGTTCAATAGTCCATTAATGTTCCTGGCTTCACTGGTCTTGCTTGCAGCTCAGAGGCAAGTGGGCGAAACTTCATTGAATGATCGAAGCTCAAGATCACATCAGATAATTAAACTGGTAATCCTAACAGTTTGGCTTGACTTCATTATGAGCTGAGTGGTGCAGCTCTTACTTTCAGTTTTTTATAGAGATTTCTCGACTTTTTTGATGTCGTGATGCCCTGAATTGAATGTCTGTAAATCATGCATGACCTAAAATAAAAAAGTTATATGATTTTTTCCCTTTCAGTAAAATTTTCAATTTCCTTTTTGGTTCAATGTCATGGTGTTTGGCATGTAAGCTAATAGAATGCCTTAATGTTTATCTATTTTTGGTACGATTTTTAGGTTGATTTTTTTACTTATACGGATATATGGTGTTATTAAGGCATGCCTTTGAGTTCTTTTTATAAAAATATCTGTCTTATGCCAATAACAGTCCATGTAAGGGATATCCACAGATACCGAACTTATCAAGACATGTTATGTGGATATATAATTATCACATTATTTATCGGTCTTCCTTTTCAGACTATTGAAAGCAGTTTACGTGATGAATCAGGATGTGTCAAATCTCTCTTTGCAAGTTTGGTATGTTTTCTGTTACATTCTATATTTGCTCCATGATTATTTCCCTTTAGCTGCTTCTCAACTCATGATCTCCGGCAGAGTCTTGTGGATCTTGCTGGTAGTGAGCGTGCAGCTCAAACGAATGCAGATGGTGCTAGATTAAAGGAAGGAAGTCATATAAATAGAAGTCTACTCACTTTGACGACTGTGATTCGGAAGTTAAGGTTAGCTTCTTAAAGGTTGAAAATAAGTTTAGAGATTTAGTCGAGCATTTTGAAAGAAAGTATCAAATATCAATACAGTAACTCTTTATGCTGCACTTTTTTTAATTACATAATCTTTTAAATGATAAGAGTTTTCTTGTTATGCAGTGGTGGGAAGAAGACCAGTCACATACCTTACAGGGATTCAAAACTCACAAGAATATTGCAGACTTCACTAGGAGGGAATGCACGGACTGCAATTATATGCACTATGAGTCCTGCTTTAAGTCATGTGGACCAATCACGAAACACCCTGTCTTTTGCGACTAGTGCAAAGGAAGTTATAAATAATGCTGAAGTTAATATGGTATGATGAACTTCCAAACTTTACTTGATGCTTGTTTTTTACATTTTTTTGTTTTGTTTAATTCAATAGCTAATAAGGTCTGTTAGATAAGCTTTGGGATACATGTTTAGCTTCTAGCCTTCTAGCAGCTTTTAATATATAATTAAAAATATTAGCACATTTATTACAATATGAAATTTTGCTTATAACAATTTTCTTTACGGTTAGGTTGTTGCTGACAAGCAATTGGTTAAGCATTTGCAAAAGGAGGTCACAAGACTTAAAGCAGAATTGCTGAGTCCAGAGCCTTCTTCCTCTAATTGTTTAAGGTCATTGCTGCTGGAAAAGGAGCAAAAAATTCAGCAGGTATGATTTTGGTTGAATTCCAGCGAACATATTGGTAACTTGTTTTAGCATTCACATCCAGTATTATGTTTCAGAATCAGTTTTAATGGGTAAATCCTTGTGCAGATGGAGAGAGAAATGAATGAGCTGAAGCATGAGAGAGACTATGCACTATCTCAGCTTGAAGTGGCAAGGAAGTTACAGAAAGAAACAAAGGTCGGATTGAGTTGACCCGTAAACTATCGTCTCTTTTTTCTTAAACTATTTAAGTATTCAATGTATTCGTATAGTTAGAGAAATTATGTAGCCTAAAACTGCTAATAAAAATTAATAAACAGGTTTGAACTATATAAGTATTCAATGTACTAATAAATGGGTTGGTTTCAGCTATAATTTTTAGATCAAAAGTTATAGCTGAAACCAACCCATTTCTTGGAACATGAGTAGAAATTGCCACCTCTAGTTTCCATCTATAAGCCTAGTTGTACAAAAGGGTTACCAACATTTTCTGCCTTGAAAAGGCCTCAAACTTTCCCTTAAACTGATAATAAAACACCTTAAACTTTCAGAAAGAAACCATGTTGACTTTTTGCTATGCTGCTGATTAGCGTAGAGCCATGGATGGGGGATTAGAGTACTAGATATAGTTTTTTTTTTTGGATCTAGTTATAGATAGAGGTGTTAAAAATGTTGTTGCCTTCAGTTATACACTTGGTCCTTTGATGTATTTCTCGGCTGCATTACTTATTTTCAGTTTGTGTACCAGGAATCTACTCATGGTGGCACCTCTCACCAAGTAGTCAAATGTCTATCATTTAGTAGCGAGGATGTATCAGCATCTGGCAGGCGAATCTCCGAATCATCAGAAAAAAAGAGAGACAGAAGACGGAGAACATTGAGACAGTCAACTGCTTCTCTTGACCCGTGCATGCTGGTACATGAAATAAGAAAGCTTGAGATGAGGCAAAGACAGCTAGGAGAAGAAGCAAATCGTGCACTAGAATTACTTCACAAGGAGGTTTCCTCCCACAGATTAGGGAATCAGGATGCTGCTGAAACAATAGCAAAACTGTTGAGTGAAATCAAGCAGAGGCATAACAGTTTCACACTTGATGATATTGAAGTTAAGGATAAAGCCAGTTTGAAGGAAGAGATAGGACGGTTGAAATGTGAAGAAAACACTATTGCGTCTCTTGAAGAAAAGCTAGAAAACGTACAAAAATCGTTAGACAAATTAGTGTTGTACAGTGGTGAGGATGGTCCAAATTCAGACTCTAGAACTCCCTTAAAAAAGAAGAAAATTCTTCCTTTCACATTGAGAAATAATGGGAGTATGCCAAATTTTATACGCTCCACATGTTCTCCTTCCACCTCAAATCTGCATGGTATTGAGAATAGGGATCCTGAGAGTCATGATGTGTTATTAGCTGCTGATACACTCCAAAGACAGAAGGCGACTCCTCAAAAGATTGATGATGACATGTCTTTGAAGAAAATGACTCCTGCATCTGCATCTAAGCAACCAAGCACAGTGCATGTGAAAAAGCTTCAGATGATGTTTAAGGTTGCAGCTGAGGATAACATCAGAAGTATTAAAGCTTATGTTAATGAACTAAAGGAACGGGTGGCAAAGCTACAATACCAAAAGCAGCTACTCGTCTGCCAGGTTAGAAGCTTTACGATTTTATGGGCTGTTATTGTCTTTGTTAATGTATACTGTAAAACATTGACTGTTGCGTACCATACCAGGTGTTGGAGCTAGAGGAAGTGAATGATGGAGAAAGTGATGAAGCTGATGCAGGGGATCAGTCTCCGATGCCACGTCATTTGGTGTTTGAAGAACAGAGAAAGCAGATAATAATGTTATGGCATTTGTGTCACGTATCTATTATACACAGGACACAATTCTACATGCTATTCAAAGGAGAGCCTGCTGACGATATATACGTTGAAGTTGAACTTCGAAGACTAACATGGTTGGAGCAACACCTATCTGAGCTTGGAAATGCAAGTCCAGCTCTTCTGGGTGATGAACCAGCGGGGTCTGTTGCATCAAGGTGAGTTCGAATATGTTTTCTTATTTACTGACCAAGTGGTAGATATTTCTTATAGTTTTATTAATTTGTATTTTGTGAATGGTTTTCGTGCAAAACAGTATCAAGGCTTTAAAGCAGGAGAGGGAATATCTGGCAAAAAGAGTGACTACGAAACTTAGTGCAGAAGAGAGGGAAATGTTGTATATAAAATGGGACATCCCGGTTGAAGGAAAGCAAAGGAGGAGGCTTCAATTGGTGAATCGATTGTGGACCGACCCACTTAACATGCCACATGTTAAAGAGAGCGCTGAAATAGTTGCAAAACTTGTGGGTTTTTGCGAATCAGGGGAGCATGCTTCCAAAGAGATGTTTGCACTCAATTTTGTAAATCCGTCTGATAAGAAAGCTTGGATGGGTTGGAACTTGATATCCAATCTGTTGCATTTGTAACGTACCAGGTTGAGCGTATCCATAGCTTGTACACAACCATGCTACAAGAGTTGTCAAGACGAATCTATCTGAAACTGTCAAAAATCAATAGTTTCTGTACTACTCGATATTATTTTTGAGGTTTTCTATTGTGTTTTTTGATGAACTTCTACTCTACCCAAATGTTCATGTTTTGGGTTTGCATGACATCACTACAGATATCTTAACTTCACTAGTTGTATGAAAGAAGTCAATATTTGAAGATCCGTTGCTTTATATTTTGCTCGACATGAATGATTTCACTACAGAGAAGCTTTAGTATTAAATGTTGCAATGTTTTGAGAGTAAACGGTATTATGCTCTTCTGGTACAATCTTCTGGTACAAACACCTTTTTCTATCGTTTTTTAAGGATCTAACAGTGCATTTCTACATGAAAGGGGGGCAAATTATAGATCGGCACTTACGGTTAAGGAACAAGAAATTTATGATGTTCAAAGTTGATTTTGAAAACGCATGAATCTCTAAAATCTAGTTGTGTACCAAAAGAATCAAGATTCAGTGGTTCTCCAACTGAAAATTTTAAGGGGTATGAAAAATTAACGGAAACAACTCCATTGACCTTCAATCCTTGTGTTCTTAAATACCAAATCATACTACCTGTTTTTATCTGCATTTAAATTAGAATACCAAGATCAAGCCCAATAATTACAACAGATATTCTGCACATATGGGAAAAACCACCAAACTAAGCTAATGTAACCATTAGTGACACTGAAATACCCCTGGGGCCCATATCTCCAACCATTATATCACTAAGGATGGACGGTGTATCCGGGGACCAACCCGGTAGCACCGGGTTGCACACCATTCCGTCCATCCGGTACCTATCGGGTGGAGAGGGAATTGGGGAGGGTGGTGCCCGGCTTGCTCACTGCCTCTTTCTTCTTTTCTTATTCGTCTTTTCTTGTTCTTTTTTATCTTTATTTGAGTAGAGAAGAATAGGGAGGGATGATGAGGTATTCTGTGAAAGTAGGGAAAAAATAGGAGAAGTGAAAAGGTGTGGAGGAGTGGTAAGGTACTCCCCGCCCTAATACCACTTGCTTTTAACCCAAATTCCTCTAGAAAAAAAAAATATATAAATGCATCCCAAATTATAATTCTGCCCTGCTTTTAACATATCCGATAGACAAGCAAATTTCCAAACCTAACATACCAAACGTTAACAAATGTTCGGTAGCTCCTACACAAATAACTTGTTATTGCATTTTTTCAATACAAGTCTTCTATTCTACCAAACCAACCATATGCATAATTATCCAACTTCAAAATTCTGATATAATTAATTACTCCATATATACAAGAAAAATATCCAACATGAACACACACTGCATATACTCGGTCTAAAGAAAATTATCAACAGCAATCCACATAATACCTCAACCAAAAAAACATATAACTAGTCTAACCAAAGACCCATAGCCCATCAACTGTTATCCAAAAACCTAAAAATAAGGACCATGACACAAACAAGACCAGAAACAGAGAGCCATGATACAGACCCACATTTGACTGACCCATATCTGGTCCTTCCCAACTGAACCACCCTTTTTGCCATCTATATAGAGGACCCTCATGACTTCCCACTCAAGAATAACACTAGCACATGTTATGGAACTGTAAAGCCAAAATCTTTATTTATTTCAAGACCAAATGATATAATCCTATGTTTGGAGAAGCAACAAGAAATGCAAAATTTTAGCTAATAGATTGAAGCTACAACAAAATTTCATACCAAGATTCGAATGATCAGAATATAAAGTTATGCCTGTAACGGTAAACCATGAATGTAGTGTAAGTATATGATCACGTAAAAATGAACGTATGTCCAGAAATGATTTAAGCCTACGGGGTCACACGTCTCGACACAAATGTATTTAATATTAATTAATATATTTAATGTATTTAATTAATATGATCACGATTTCAATTAACGAATGATCGTTAAAAACTAACGGTTACTAGCTAACGGCGTTAGTTAAGGAGGACTTAATTTGTAATTAGGAGATTCTAGAAGTTTCCTAATTATAAATTAAAGGGGGGCCGGTTTTTGTTAATAGGTTTTAACCTATTAACTTAACTTGTTTTTCAATAATACTAATCCTAATCTATATCAAATACGAAAAGGGTTTTAGAGGTATTATAAAAAGGAAAAATAAAAACCCTCCCCATACTTCTTCTCCTTCCTCTTCTCTTGGCTTCGGCCGATCTCCCAAAAACAAAGAGTTTCGGGTTTTGGTTGGTTCGATTATTAGGGATAATAACAAAGGTTGTTCGATTCGTGATCAAGTACTAGCATACGTACATCCGTGTGTCGTGTGTGCAAACGTAGAGGGATTTACTTCAAATCCTCATAAAGTTTCTTACTTTATTTTTCTTCAAATCAAAGGTACATGTTTCTATCCTTGGTTAATTAATTAATTACATAGATTAATTTTCCGCTGCGCGCTTTGTGATTTAATTTGATAATTTGTTATATAACCCAACAGTGGTATCACGAGCCTACTATGTGATGATTAATTACCAAAAAGATCAAAATTTGAGGGGGGTTAGGGTTTTATATTTTTTAGAATTTTATGTAATTCTTTTGATTATTTTATTAATTAATTTGTTTAATTGTAATAAAATAATGAAAAAAAAATATATAATTTATTTTATTTTTTTTCGAAATCAGATCTGAAATAAATAAAAAAAAAAAAATTTTTTTTTTACCCTAATTCCAAGTTTTGATCTTTAAGCATTATTATATGATAATTGCATGCGTTTATGATGTACCTTTTAATTATTTAATTGTTAAAAAGAAGTAAAAATCATGAACTTTTCATGCAAATTATTCATGATTATTACTTAGATATATTGATATGAAATCTTGATCATTAGGGTTAATTATGCTAGATAATTGAATAATTAATTGTGTGACAATGTGATTATGTTTTGTGAAAGTTCCTGTTTGACACCAGTTCACTAAACAAATCATAACTAATCAACCGTAAGGAGTTACAAGCTGAAATCTTTACAGTAGATGCTAGACTCATAGGGCTACAACTTTCATGTTTTGAGCTAATCCCAGTTCGGCCTTCTTCAGGGCCAGATTTGGTCGTGAAACTGCTGGATTTTCCAGATCAGCATCTTCTATTTATGGTAGATAAATTTGTTATTGATATTTTGGCTTACGCAATCAAGGCAACTTGATGTATGTGGTCTCTTTCCATATGAAAGAAGAGCCAATCTTATACCATAGTGACCAAATTAGGTTGATTACCTTAATTGTTAAGTTGTAAATTTAGTAAGTTTAATTTTGCCTTTTTATGAAAATTGTGTGCAAAATTGTTTTTGGAAAAATAAACTTGACTAAATATATCGAAATAAGATTTTGTTTATAAAATTGGTGCCCTAAAATCAAAAGATACACCGGCTCACCCATTTGAACAAACTCTAAGAGAGGTATAAGTCGGAGTGCGCTAGCCTCCTAAAAGGGCGGGTTTTTAAATCGCGTTTATCGCATACCTTTGCCTTGCGCTTCTTTGTGAGTTCAAATGGAGCTACCGAGCTCTTTTGTATTTAAAGGCAATAAAAATGAGTTTTATAAACATATTATGTTTAGAAGATATGCATGATCTTCAAACATAACTTTTTGATCACACATCAAATTGATTGACCCAATAAACTTAAGTCATTGCCATCCAACTCGTAAAGGACACTTGTGGCTGTTGTTTTACTCACTGGTACACAGTGGTGAAATGGCAGTTACATGGCAAATTCCACTCACTGGTACACAGTGGTGGACAAATTTGCGCGTTCTTGGTTGGACGACTTAAAGCGAGTTAAGCGGTGAGACCTTGACCCGTGGCAAAAGATGGGACAAAACATGACTACAAATCACTTGATGAATCAAGTGTAATTTGTAGGTCCCATTCTTACTAGGAATTGCACATGAAATGCAATTACTGCTCGTCACTTACCTTTTGAGTACAATCATTTCTAGCAGATCAACTGATGAAATGATTGTATGTTAATTGGATCCTAGCCTTAATGAAATTAATTGTTTATTTGATAAACATTGGGTAATTGATTTCTTAAGGATTTATTATCGAAAATACTGATTTTTGAACTTAATCTGTTTTGTAGATGGCAATGAATCCTTCTACAAACACCAATGCTTTTCGGCAAATGTTTGAAAGAGAAAAGCTTAATGGATCAAATTTCAATGACTGGTATCGTCAACTGAGAATTGTTCTAAGAGTTGAGGAACGCATGGATGTCATTGAAAGGCAATGGCCAACCGAACCAAGTGCTGAATCCACAGCAGCTGAAAAAGATGAATATGGGATTCAGTACACTAGATTCAATGAAGTTTGTTGTTTGATGCTTGCGAGCATGTCTCCGAGCTTCAAAAACAATTCGAGCTCTACACTCCATATGATATGATCACAGAACTTAAATCCTTGTATGAAAAACAAGCTGGAGTGGAACTGTTCGACTTAGTCGTGGAACTCCATGACATGAAACTTGAATCTGGAAAATCGGTTAGTAGTCATGTGCTCAAGATGAAGAGCATTTTTGACAAATTGGATTCGATGGAGTACGCTTATCATAAAGAGGTAAAAGTTGGCATGATTCTCAAATCCCTTACGAAGGAATATGAGGGTTTTGTGCAAAACTATACCATGCACTCTATGAAAAAAGCGTCAATGAACTTCATGCTATGCTCATTGAATATGAGAAGACGATTCCAAAGAAGGCCAATGACCCAAATGTCCTTATGATAAAGGGGGGTCGGATCCAGAAAGCTAAGAAATCGCACCAAGCTAAAGGCAAGTTTGATGGTAAAGGCAAGGGTAAGCAAGCTGCTAATCCCCCTAAACCAAAGAAAACCCCTCCGGCTAAGAAAGAGCATCCGGCTAAAGACCAGACCTGTCATCATTGTAATGAAGTCGGGCACTGGAAGAGGAACTGTCCCAAGTATCTTGCCGAGTTGAATGTGAAGAAGAAGCAAGCTAGCAATGCTAGTACTTCAGGTATCTTCACCATTGAATTATTTTCCTTTACTAAGCGCAAATCATGGGTTTATGACACTGGCTGTGGAACTCATATCTGTAATGAATTACAGGCACTTAGGAAAAGGAGGAAGCTGAAGCCCGGAGCTTTGCAGCTGTTCGTGGGCAATGGTCTACCAGCACCTGTTGAAGCTATTGGAGAATATCATTTAGTTCTTCCTTCCGGTTTAATTATTGTTTTAGACAATTGTCATTATGCACCTTCTATTACTAGAGGTGTAGTTTCAGTTTCTTTGTTGAAAGACAACGGATTCATTAATGTTTTTAATGATTATGGTATTTCAGTTTCTAAAAATAATGTTCATTATTTTGATGCTATTGCTTGTGATGGTATTTATGAAATTGATATGCGTGGTTGTGATTCAAATAATTCAATGTATAATGTTAGCAAAAGAGCCAAGACTAACTTGGACTCTACTTATTTGTGGCACTGTCGTCTTGGACACATTGGCAAAAATCGCATTGAAAGACTTCAACGTGAAGGGATTTTACAATTAAATGATGAATCATTTGATAAATGCGAGTCATGTGTTTCCGGCAAAATGACAAGAAAACCTTTTCTGAATAAACCAGAGAGGGCTAGAGATCTTCTTGGACTCATTCATACCGATGTTTGCGGCCCATTTAGACATGTGTCAAGAAAAGGAGCTAGCTACTTCATAACTTTTACGGATGATTTCAGTCGTTATGGTTATGTTTACTTGCTTAAACATAAACATGAAGTGTTTGAAACATTCAAAGAGTTTAAAAATGAAGTAGAAAATCAACTCGGCAAAACCATCAAGATTCTTCGTTCGGATCGAGGTGGTGAATACTTAAGCCAAGAGTTTAAGGATTATCTGAAAGCGTGTGGAATTGTCCAACAGCTTACTCCTCCATACACTCCTTAACATAATGGAGTGTCAGAAAGGAGAAATCGAACCTTGCTAGACATGGTGAGATCTATGATGACCCTTACGACTCTCCCATTTTCGTTTTGGGATTATGCTCTTGAGACTGCTGTACGCCCTCTCAATATGGTTCCAACCAAGAAGGTTGACAAGACACCATATGAATTATGGCATGGAAATGTTCCTAATCTGTCTTACTTAAGAGTCTGGGGATGTGAGGCACTTGTGAAGCGCGATACGCCTGACAAACTTGAACCCAGAACTACTAAGTGCATCTTTGTCGGATACCCTAAGGAAACGATGGGTTACGACTTCTATGATCCCGTCAAAAACACTGTTCGCGTTGCTCGATATGCTGAATTCTTTGAAAAGAAATTAGTTCCAGAGAACAGTGGGAGGGTTGTAGAACTTGATGAGACTCAAGAGGAAGATGTGTCACCTTCTGAAGCTCCTAGCAATCATCAACTTGGATGGGAAAATGTTCAAAGTGATGAACCTCAAGTCGATGATGATGAAGCGATTCCACTTCGTAGGTCCGAAAGGACAAGACGTCCTACTGACAGATTATGTCTGATGGTGGAAGAAAACGTTTTAGGAGATCTCGATGAGCCTCCGAATTTCAAAGCTGCATTATCAGATCCGGAATCTAAAAAATGGCTTGAAGCTACGAAGGTGGAAATGAAATCTATGAAAGACAATCAAGTCTGGAGCTTGGTTGATCTTCCACCAAATGCTCAAACTGTTGGGTGTAAGTGGATCTTCAAGAAGAAGACGGACATGGATGGAAATGTACACACCTATAAAGCTCGTCTCGTGGCGAAAGGTTATACTCAACGTTTCGGTGTTGACTATGATGAGACCTTTTCTCAGTTGCGGACATTAGAGCTATTAGGATTCTCTTAGCCATAGCTGCGTACTATGACTTTGAGATATGGCAAATGGATGTTAAGACTGCCTTCTTAAATGGTTACTTGGATGAAGAAGTCTATATGGATCAACCTGAAGGTTTTATTGATCCAAAACATCCCAACAAAGTATGCAAGCTTCAAAGGTCCATTTATGGACTAAAGCAAGCATCAAGAAGTTGGAACAAGAGGTTTGATGAAGAAATCAAAAAGTTTGGTTTCGTTCAAAATCCCGATGAGCCATGTGTATATCGCAAAGCTAGTGGGAGTAATATTACTTTCCTTGTCTTGTATGTTGATGACATATTGATCATAGGAAAACACATTCCAATGTTGCAAGATGTTAAATCCCATCTTGGAAAGTGTTTTGCCATGAAAGATTTAGGAGAAGCGACATTTATTCTTGGAATCAAGATCTACCGAGATAGATCAAAGCGATTAATTGGACTAAGTCAAAGTGCTTATATTGATAAGGTCTTGAAACGATTCAAGATGGAGAATTCTAAGCGTGGGTTTACACCTATGCAAGAAGGACTTAGTTTATCTGTCAAACAGGGTGCTACTACATCTAATGAGGTGGAGCGTATGCAAAGAGTTCCTTATGCTTCGGCTGTGGGATCTATTATGTATGCGGTTAGATGCACTAGACCCGATGTGGCGTTCGCGCAAAACATTGTTAGCCGATATCAACAGAATCCAGGTGAAAGCCACTGGACTGCTGTTAAGAACATTCTGAAGTACCTACGGGCTACTAAAGATATGTTTTTGGTGTATGGAAAGTGACCGGATACTGTGATGCTGGATTTCAAACTGATAGAGATGACACGAAGTCTCAGTCAGGATTCGTCTTCGTTCTTAACGGAGGTGCTGTAGATTGGAAAAGCAAGAAGCAAACTACAGTTGCCATGTCTGCAACAGAGTCTGAGTACATTGCCGCCTCAGAAGCCGCAATGGAAGCAGTCTGGATAAGGAAGTTCATTAGCGGGCTTGACGTGATCCCCTCAAGTGACTTACCCACTGATATGTACTGTGATAATACTGGTGCATTAATCATTGCCAACGAACCCGGAGTTCAGAAAGGTGTCAGACATTATGCTAGACGATATCACTATGTTCGTGAGCAAATCGAACTAGGGGAGATCAAATTACTCAAAGTTCACACAGATTTTAACTTAGCTGATCCTTTCACAAAAGCTTTGTCTAGGCCCAAGCTTGAAAGGCATGCCGAGGGCATAGGACTAAATTAGCTAGTTATTTCATGTAAATCTGTTGTTTCAGTATTTGGATAAGGGATGTTAAACAATTTATATTTTCTATAATGAAATAAAGTACTTGATATGTTTGATTTCATTTAATATTAATTGTGTCCTATATTTGCATGTTTAATCCTTGAATATTTTATAATATTCTAAATTGTCCATTGTCGATTAATTATATGGGAATATAATTAAACTAAGACAAATCTGAGCGATTGGTTATATTCTTGGAATATATAATGGATGGTCCCACCAAACTCAAATGATATCCATAGTTGATGCATATCGGACTACCCCACTAACGAATTTATCACTTTATGGATCAGCGTCATTAAGTGAAATTCGTAAATGGTTACTTTATTGATCCTTTGACTTGAGATACAAGCAGGTCAGCATGTATGGATTGCACTTACTTGATATAGTTCTAACTCTCCTGAATAAGGGAGTACATAAAGGACTATTTTCAGAAAGTGTATTGAAGTATGATGACTGACACGTGTAGTCAATACAGGATTTGTTCCTCCAACTGATAGTTGGAGAATGATACCACTGGGCCCCTCATTAGGACTAATTAAGATGTTTGCATGGCCGTGCCCAAATAAATCCAGATGGTTCTCGATTATATTTGGTAATCATTAATTAGTTATGGAATGAGAAACAGAATGGTTAAATCATGAAATGACATTGATCCATATTCATGTTTAACACGGTATCTGAACAAAGGGATAATAAATGCCTCAACCATTTAAATATACTTTAAGAAACTATACTTGAATATTTCTGGGAGCATTGGCGTGTTGCTAGACGCTAACCAATGTTATTACCTTCATTTATTACGAGCTCAAGTGGGAGCTGTAAGTATATGATCACGTAAAATGAACGTATGTCCAAAAATGATTTAAGCCTACGGGGTCACACGTCTCGACACAAATGTATTTAATATTAATTAAATATTTAATGTATTTAATTAATATGATCACGATTTCAATTAACGAATGGTCGTTAAAAACTAACGGTTACTAGCTAACGGCGTTAGTTAAGGAGGACTTAATTTGTAATTAGGAGATTCTAGAAGTTTCCTAATTATAAATTAAAGGGGGGCCGGTTTTTGTTAATAGGTTTTAACCTATTAACTTAACTTGTTTTTCAATAATACTAATCCTAATCTATATCAAATACGAAAAGGGTTTTAGAGGTATTATAAAAAGGAAAAATAAAAACCCTCCCCATACTTCTTCTCCTTCCTCTTCTCTTGGCTTCGGCCGATCTCCCAAAAACAAAGAGTTTCGGGTTTTGGTTGGTTCGATTATTAGGGATAATAACAAAGTTTGTTCGATTCGTGATCAAGTACTAGCATACGTACATCCATGTGTCGTGTGTGCAAACGTAGAGGGATTTACTTCAAATCCTCATAAAGTTTCTTACTTTATTTTTCTTCAAATCAAAGGTACATGTTTCTATCCTTGGTTAATTAATTAATTACATAGATTAATTTTCCGCTGCGCGCTTTGTGATTTAATTTGATAATTTGTTATATAACCTCACATGTAGTTCTTCTCATAAAAGCCCATCACCTCGTCAGCGACACCCCACATAATTGCCTGCCCGGGCGGTATCCGCATTAACCGTGGAAGCAGACCCTTCCATAGTGCACGTAGGCCTTCTTCGCTATATATAGTCGAGATCGCATGAACCATTCCTTTATACTTCAATTCAATTCCAGACCGACTTTGAGCCATCAGTCGTGTTTTAACTACATTGTTAGATATAAATTTGTGGTGTTTAATTGTAATTTAGTTAAGACAAAAAAAGAAGAAAAGGACTAGACGATGAACCTTCACAAAACCGCACTAAAGGGGGAGATTGTTAGCATTAAATTAATTAGTTAGTGCGTGTTTTGTAACTATGTAATAGTTTAGACCTTTTAATTAAATGCATGGAGGGGTTAGTGTGTAATTAGAGAAGGACCTCAATGTAAATAGGGAGGGTGGTTAAGTGTAACTTACTCCCCTATATAAACCCCTCCACCCTTTGTATTTCCCAAGCCTTTAATCATTAATTCCATACCAACTTCTCTCTAACTTACTTTCTCTCTCTAACTTCTCCTTCCATCACCCACACACACTTTCACATAGTTAAACCACCATTAACATACACTAAAGCTCAATTTCACGATTTAGCATTAGTTATCAATTGGTATCAGAGCAAAATCACAACTTGTGAAAGATCCATGGCTTGATTTTGTTCCATTTTGTGCTAAATTGTGTTTTTCCCACTTTACCGAAAGTTCCAATCTTTACCCTCTTAACATGTTAAAGTTCCTTCCTTTTTAGTTTCATTCCACTCATTACCTTCCCATAATCATCCTCAAGAAGTTTCAAATCCCAATTCAAAACCAAATGGCCTGAAATTGATTTTTAAGGTTTCTGTTCTGAAATCCGGTTTTCATTTTTCTTCTAATTTCTGTTGTAAAACCGGTTTTCCTACCAGCTTTCCTTCCGGTTTTCATTTTTCTTCTAATTTCTGTTGTAAAACCGGTTTTCCTTCCGGTTTTCCTACCAGCTTTCCTTCCGGTTTTCATTTTTCTTCTAATTTCTGTTGTAAAACCGGTTTTCCTTCCGGTTTTCCTACCAGCTTTCCTTCCGGTTTTCATTTTTCTTCTAATTTCTGTTGTAAAACCGGTTTTCCTTCCGGTTTTCCTACCAGCTTTCCTTCCGGTTTTCATTTTTCTTCTAATTTCTGTTGTAAAACCGGTTTTCCTTCCGGTTTTCCTACCAGCTTTCTTTCCGGTTTTCATTTTTCTTCTAATTTCTGTTGTAAAACCGGTTTTCCTTCCGGTTTTCCTACCAGCTTTCCTTCCGGTTTTCCTACCAGCTTTCCTACCGGTTTTCATACCAGCTTTCGTATCTTTATTTCATAATACCTGGTTTACACCAAAACCGGTATTAGTGCTTAACTTCTTCATTTTCTAAGCCAAAACTCCGCCCAAATTTCTTCACGAAAACCGGTTTTTCAAAGGATTTCATGAAAACCTGATTTAGTGAAGAATTTCTTGAAAACCTGATTTAGTGAAGAATTTCTTGAAAACCGATTTTAGTTGAGAATTTGTGTGGTTGAGTTCATTTGCATATTATAATACCTGGTTTACTCCAAAACCGGTATTAGTTCTTTAATTCTTCATTTTAGGAAAAGGGACTCTGCCCAAATTTCGAGCCGAAAACCGGATTTAGTACACAATTTCTGAAAACCGGTTTTAGTACTAAATTCTAAAACCCTGTTTTAGTACTAAATTTCTGAAACCCTGTTTTAGTACTAAATTTCTGAAACCCTGTTTTAGTACTAAATTTCTGAAACCCTGTTTTAGTACTATAATTCCGAAACCCTGTAAAATGTCAACTATTATACCGAATGAGTTTGTTGAGACGGTGTTAGATTTTTTAATGGGTGAACAGCCAAGTTGGGAAGAAATACGTCGTCATGATAATCACATTTGTATGTGTTGTACCAGTTCGTTTCCATGTGGAGTGGTTATTTTTGAGGAAAAACAAGTCAATGTGGAAATATTTAAGACAATCATGACACAACACAACAGTTTTCAACTTGAAATTAAGCAACTCAAATATGAGAACAAAGAGCTCAAATCTGCTAATAATTTCAGTTTGTCCGCCATGGAAAGTCTTCAATCTGAAGTTGATCGAATCAAATATGAGAACAAAGAGCTCAAATCTGCTAATGATCTCATTTTGCCAAACATGGAAAGTCTTCAAAAAGACAATGATCATTTGCAGTCAAAGATTATCAATTTAACCAATGAGTTGGATATTTCTTACAAAGAGCTCATTGAAACCATCCTCGAAACCCAAGTTAAAGAACTTGTTTTGCAACAACAACTTTCTAAGCTCAATCGTGATTTGCAAAACAAGTCCACTTCTTCGAAGAATAATGAGCAAACATGTTTGAAGTTAATCCAATTCCTTGTCATTGGAGACTCAACTTGCAACCAAGTCAAATCAAGTGAATCCTCCTTCAACTCGTGCTCCAAAATCACCTCTTCTCAACCAAACCACTCCATCTCCAACTAAAACAAAAATCATTCCTTCAAATGCCCAACCAAACGACAATCACCCAACATTATCAACCAATACCAAGCAACACCCTTCCTTCAAAACCAAAACAAATCCTCACAACACCAAACCATCTCACCAAAACAATAAACACCACAACCATCTTTCAAACCAGCTCATACCACTCCCAAATTCTCCAAAGACCCTCATTCCACCAAAACCAAAATCCTTCTACCTAAACCTCATCAAACCCTCAAACAAATGAACCCATATTACACACCTCGCAAGACCGGGTCTCCCTTCAAGCCTATAAATAGCCATTGTCAGATATTCAAGGATTCCACCACCGGAATCATTCGCTATAAAGATCAATATGGCTGGTTCTCTCATAGTAAACCCAACCCAAAACCTAAAAGCACTCCCATCAAGTACTCTCTATCTGAGTTATTTAAGTTTGCACCACGAATCATTCACCCTCGTGTGCAAAAAGTGCTTGACTATGCACAACCTCCTACTTATCTTTTCAAATATCCAGTTGGACCCACCCTCACATGGGTTCCAACGTCTGGATTCAAGTAGGTGGTTGTGATTTGGCTTGTACACATAACAATGTACAACCCGTTCAAAATCTGTTTATTTGAGACGTTACTTCATAATTAAACATTTTCATTCGCCATGTGGGACATCAATCATTGTTGCATGATGAACACCGTGTACATGTTCATCATGAGGGGGAGAAGAGTCTAAAGATTGATTATCTTTTTGAGGGGGAGCACAATGCATTGTTTGATTATTTGCTCAGTAGGTTATGCTCAATTTGAGGGGGAGCTTAAAGGAAAATTCAATTTTTGGATTAATTGTTTGTTGTTGAGAAAATTGTGTGTTTGAGGGGGAGCAAAAGACAAATGATAAAAGACTGTAAAGTAAGAACCAAGACAAGCTTCCCACTTCATACCAAGCTTCCGCATTCCACAAGAAACCTAAGTCTTCGCCTTCACAGAATGATTGAGAATTCAAAAAGTCAAAGTTGCTCGAAGACAATGAAAACAAAGAGAAAGCTTCAAAGTCTTCTCAACAACAAAGATTCTCAACGAAATGGGCTCATCAAGTTTTAAAGATCGAAGACGATGCAACATTTACAATTCAAACACCAAGGGGGAGAATGTTAGATATAAATTTGTGGTGTTTAATAGTAATTTAGTTAAGACAAAAAAAAGAAGAAAAGGACTAGACGATGAACCTTCACAAAACCGCACTAAAGGGGGAGATTGTTAGCATTAAATTAATTAGTTAGTGCGTGTTTTGTAACTATGTAATAGTTTAGACCTTTTAATTAAATGCATGGAGGGGTTAGTGTGGAATTAGAGAAGGACCTCAATGTAAATAGGGAGGGTGGTTAAGTGTAACTTACTTCCCTATATAAACCCTGATGTGCTAAATCGAGTTTAAAATTTATAAACAAGAAATACCTAAAAACTCACTACTACACACTATCGGGCAGTGGACCCGATCGTATGCAATATAGTAAAAAGGTAAGTCCAGGTTCGTTCGCGGGGATTGGTTTGAATTAATTGTTTAGTAAAGGGGTTTGGAAAAAGGGTGTTACTTTGATTCTCACTCTGACAATAACTTTAAAAGACAAATGCGTATAAGTAAAGGTAAGTCTCAAACAATAATGGTAAATATCATCCACCTTGACTCCGCTAGACTTCAGACATGATTGCTTTCAGTTAAGACCAAATTCGTTAAGAGTTGACACGATAAACGTGAGAGAATGAAATGCTCGCGTGGTACCACCAACCGCTCACAAGTCACCCAAACACCTAACTGCTAGTTTAATTACCCAAGCCAGTACCACCAACGCCTAGACAATCTTACCAACACTTAGCTTGTTTGATTACCAAATTACCAATTGCGCCTATGTGAATTAAAACGTGGTACCACCAACCGTTTCTAAACACGTTGACAAAATGACTCCTTTTATTAATTTGACATTCACTATCATACCATGAACTAGTGATAATCGCTCATAGACAAGCGACCGTTAGAAAATCACATATGCATTCGACTAGTACCACTAACGAAGAACACACATGCCACCAATATCAAATTAATACAAATAAAGGAATTAAATCATCAAGATCACGACTCAACGATAATTGAAATCAACTCTTTGAATTAAAATATATAGCAATCACATCATTCGTCTAGTTTCATCAAGGTGGACAATAGAAGAATTAGCCACTCATGATCAAATTGAAATTACAATAAGAATCAAGAAAGAACATAAAGTACCAATTGTTTGAAGAAATGAAATTGCAAGACAAATAAGTAGATACGATCTAGATGGGTGCACGTGAATCTCCAATGAATCGAAGACGATTAGATCTTGAATTGACCCTTGAAGTATTCCCTGAAGTGCAGCTCCTAGAAAGATATTTTGATACTTTAGAATAATAGGTTATTTTTCTATTTATACCTCCCTTTATTTGGTCCAAAAACTGCCCAAAAACCCTTCAGGTTCGACCCCTCACTGCGGCGCAGTGCACTGCGGCGCAGTGAGCGTGTAAGGCCCCCACTGCGTCGCAGTGCCTCCACTGGTTGACCAACTGGTTGACTGACTGGTGCTGACTGCGGCGCAGTGGTCCAGTTCACCACCACTGCGTCGCAGTGCATTTCCACGTCTTTCTTTTTCTATATTTGACTGCGGCGCAGTAACCATCAAACCATCCCCACTGCGGCGCAGTGGGCGATTTGAACGAACAATGCCGTGGATTTTGGCTGCGGCGCAGTGGACCACGTACATCTCCACTGCGGCGCAGTCAAATGCTTGGTGTACAACCTTCATCTTACGATCCCGACACTCGCTATCTCTTCCACTCGAAACGACTCTCGACTTCACAAATGACTTCTGGCCAATAATCATCCGAATTTGCACAAAATGAACGCGTACTTGTTTAGAACCTGAAAACACTAACAAACACATAAACGCGCCAAATGCACACAAATTCGACAAAAAACATATAATATAAAGGCCAAAAACAATGTGGGCAATGGGTATAAGTTAGTCACATCAAATCCCCCCACACTTGAGCATTGCTTGTCCTCAAGCAAATCCAACATTTAAAGCAAAAAGTATTCCTTGACAATGGAGCTAAATAAACAATGACAAGTATCAAAAAGAAGCCACACCAAGAATGTCAAAGACAAGGAAGTGGGTGAAGCAGTTTTAATCTTAAATGAAAACTCGAAATGTTTGACAATACCTGAACGATCCGTAAGCCTCAATAACACAACTAAGCACAAGTGAAACAAATGAACCTATTAATATCATTCTACTCCAACAAACTTACTTTTGGGTTGAATATATCAAGAATCACTCATAGCGCAGTCGTGATGCATATCTTACCATAGGCTTGAACAAGGATCATAACTCCACCGACGTGGCGTAAGCACCAAGTACATCATCAAAATAGGCATAAAGGTAGGTTGTATAGTTAAACTAAGGTATATATGATGGATATTTACAACGAATGAATGGGAATATAGGTTAATTAAGAAAAGAATAAGTCAAAGTATATGGATATGTACAAATGTATACGGTAATGAAGGCAAGAATTGAACGGAAACCAATCAAAAGTATAAGATATGTACTAGAAATGAACAAAATAGTCTAATCAACCCGTACCATTGATTGCCGACAAACCGCTAACCCAAAAGATATCATCCCGAGAACGCACCCCCAACGTCACCAAGCAAAACCCGCCACCATAGTGGTGTATCAACATCAAACAACTTAAAATCCACCAAACTCTCCATTCATAATGACACATCACAACACTAGACATATAAAAATGAGATGTACCTCCTAGTAGCCCAAGTTCTTTTTTTTTTTTTTTTTTTTTTTTTTTTTTTTTTTTTTTTTTTTTTTTTTTTTTTTTTTTTTTTTTTTTTTTACTGAACCACTTTTACTCTACTAGAAGGTACCCTCTTACAATGATGAACAATGTCTAACAAACATACTTTCTTTTGAACACTCCAAAACATTCCCAAAGACCAACAATGTTCCACCGAAACCCATTTAAGCTTTCCCAAACCGTCCAACAAACAAATGACAATCAACGGCCCACCAAGATTAGACTATCGGAAAAGTGAGGTGAAGTATATATTCAAGAGTGAATTTATGCAAAGGTGAAATATACAAAGAAAGGAATGAAATGTATGTATATGTGAGTGTATAAAGGTTGTATAAGGGTGAGTATAGTAAGGTATTCATGTACAAAAGGAAAAATGAGAAATAAAGAAATAAAAGTATGGGTCAAACCTATATGCCAATTCGTCATCCGATGTACTTTTATCACAAAAGTGATCTCACTGCGGTCTCGTCACGATCACAAGGCCAAGTTCTAGCTCAACACATCACCGGCACACTCAAATCAAGAGAAGAACCCGGAAATGGAATGGATTAACCTCAAACACGCACATCTTAGTGCAGGGCATCAAAATGAAAACCCTTACTCCCGAATAAATCCAAGAGCCTAAGAGAGGGACGTATTTACAAGGCAATCAAACCAAAACCGTAAACACCTAGCACATCTATATATGAACAATGAATCTCACAACTTTTAGGTGTTTGGGAAATTTTGAGTATGCAAGTAATGTTATCAAACCACAAGGATAAGCCCAATAATCGTTCCGAACACATTTCGCCGGTTAAAAATGTTGCCAAGGAAAAAGTTTGTCGTAAAATTGCTCATTAAAATATGAATTAAGTGACAAAAGCAATTTACCACAAGGACAAGCCCCACTCAAGTTTTACAAACCACATCAACCTCTATTATCCCACCAAATTGACAACACCGATTCCAAACATGCACATCACAGTGAAGAGCTCAAGATAGAGACTCCTACCCTCGGATAAAATCCAAAGGCCTATGAGAGGGACACATCAACAAAACCGGTAGAAATCTCAATGGCAAAACAACAAAAGTGATGTACCCGGTAGCTTAAACCTATTTGCCACCCCCCCACACTTAAGATGGACAATGCCCTCAATGTCCATATCGGTCAAACACAGGTAAATAGGGGTAAGCAAAATCGATAACTAAAGCACATACCGGAACGAGGACACAATCCGTTTTAAAACAAGTTAGCCGACCCCGCGTCACAAATTGCACTTCCGAAAGAGGAAGGACACTTTGGATGGCGGGAGAAACAACATGTAACAAAACGGAAGGTGCGAGAATCGAGTACATCAAACATACCAACACAAATGCGGCGCAGTCCACGACTCCCACTCCCCACTGCGGCGCAGTGGGGTGTTTTTGCAAGAAAAAGGCCGAAACAACCGACTGCGTCGCAGTCAGCTCTTCGTGCCCCCACTGCGGCGCAGTGGGGCACTCTCCTGCACGAAACATCGGCAATGCACAACAAACCACAATTCGTTACACGATCAACCTGGACCTGCACTCCTTAACAAAACAAAATCAAATCTAACTAAATGAAAAGAAGAACGAAATGCAATAAAAACAAATGAAACACACGGGTTGCCTCCCGAGAAGCGCTAAGATTATTTACGAGTCTTTAGCTAGACTCGACCTCCTCATAATCACCAACATTAGGACCCCGACGCCCCCACACTTGAAGTGTTGGGCGGTCTACTTTTAAAAGGAGAGAAACAGTTACCTTTAACCTTGTTACATATCCAATCATTTGCTTCGTCAGAAATATCAACAACCATCATTAACTCAGCTTTCTCATTTGTTGACAAATTAGAGCATAGTTCTTTGGATAACTTAATATTACCATGAGAAATGGCAGACCTCAATCGACTATAAAGCTTTCGGATCTTAGCACACGGTCCATCCGTTGGTTTAGGAACACGTACCGCTGTTGACTTCAATTCTAGCTCTCTTTCCTCTAGCTTATCATCCAACCATTTATCAATCTGTGAATCCAAAGAACTAACACATGCAGTTTCAACATAATTAGCAGCATTAGGCAAAGAAACAGAACATGTGTTTGAAAATGTTACAGATTCATCCCCGGCTCTCAATGTCAACTTACCACGACCAACTTCAAGTTTGGCATCGGCCGTGGCAAGGAATGGTCTCCCTAAGATAAGAGGCACATTTAATGCCTCTTCAGCTTCAATAATCACAAAATCTACAGGAAAAATCAAACCTCCCACCTGAATTAACACATCTTCTAATATTCCAATAGGTCTTATTTCAGACTTATCGGCCAAATTGATTTTCATGTTAATAGGTTTAGGTGTTCCTAAGTTCAGCTTGGAGTAAAGAGAAGAAGGCATAAGGTTAATACTTGCACCCGAATCATTTAAAGCCTTTTTTACCGTTAAGTTACCAATCTTACAGGGAATAGTAAAACTACCTGGATCTCCTCGTTTTTTGGGCAACTTACCTGTTACAGCTGCTGAGCAAACTTCCTCTAGCACTGTAGTAGCCACACCATCCAGATGCTTCTTATTCATCAAAATCTGCTTCAAGCACTTTGCATATCCTGGCATCTGCACAATTGCATCTAAAAATGGAATATTGATATGCAATTTTCTGAGGTGACTTACAAATTTATCCATTTGTTCCTTTAGCTTATTTTTCTCCAATCGCTGGGGAAATGGAACCTTCGGCTTATATGTCTTAACAGTTGGTTCCTCAGCGGGCATCTCAACAGGTTTAGCAACGGGTTGGGGTGGAACGGCCGGTGTTGGCACGGCTGGTTCCGGTTCCATTTCAATCTCATCGTCAACTCGCTCCTCATCTTCATCAACCTGCACGGATTGAAACAAATTATTAGGTGATGATTTAGCTAAATCATAAGTGTTACCTGCCCTCGTGGTGATAGCATTCACGTGCTCATTTCTGACATTGGGCTGGGCATCCTTTCTCCATGATCCTTGATTACTCGACTGAGGCTTTGGATTCTGTCCCTGATTCTGCCCCATGCTAAACTGAGGCTTAGGATTCTGTTGAGTAGTGCTAGGTAGAGTCCCCGTAGGCCTAGCAAGGGCAGCCATCCTACTCTCGAGATCCTTAAAGTTCAACTCTGCATTCTTGGCATTCATCTCAACCTTCCCATCTATCCTATCCAACCTCTCATGCAATGCCTTCGTATCATCCCGAATCATCTTAATACTTGTATTTGTTTCAATCTGCTTGCTCATCATTTGCTTCATCATCTCCCTCAACTCGTCATTTGGATCGGTGTTAGAAGATCCAGATCCTTGGCCTTGGTGTATCTGCTGCTTAGGCTGATTCTGATAATGATCTTCTTGACACCTGTTACCTGAAAAACGAGCATTATTAGTAGGAAAATTAGAGTTGTAGGAAGTATTACCTGAGGGACGGTTTTGGTAACCGGAATTGCGTTGATAGCTCCCTTGTTGTTGGTTTTGGATGTAACTAACATCTTCGGGTCCCCGACTTGGACAATCTTCCGAATAATGCATATTTCCACAATGGTCACATCCATCGGCAACAACCTTCACATCCCTTTCAATGGCCCCAAATCGACTCTCTTGCATAGCAAATCCTTTCTCCATGATCCTTGATTACTCGACTGAGGCTTTGGATTCTGTCCCTGATTCTGCCCCATGCTAAACTGAGGCTTAGGATTCTGTTGAGTAGTGCTAGGTAGAGTCCCCGTAGGCCTAGCAAGGGCAGCCATCCTACTCTCGAGATCCTTAAAGTTCAACTCTGCATTCTTGGCATTCATCTCAACCTTCCCATCTATCCTATCCAACCTCTCATGCAATGCCTTCGTATCATCCCGAATCATCTTAATACTTGTATTTGTTTCAATCTGCTTGCTCATCATTTGCTTCATCATCTCCCTCAACTCGTCATTTGGATCGGTGTTAGAAGATCCAGATCCTTGGCCTTGGTGTATCTGCTGCTTAGGCTGATTCTGATAATGATCTTCTTGACACCTGTTACCTGAAAAACGAGCATTATTAGTAGGAAAATTAGAGTTGTAGGAAGTATTACCTGAGGGACGGTTTTGGTAACCGGAATTGCGTTGATAGCTCCCTTGTTGTTGGTTGTGGATGTAACTAACATCTTCGGGTCCCCGACTTGGACAATCTTCCGAATAATGCATATTTCCACAATGGTCACATCCATCGGCAACAACCTTCACATCCCTTTCAATGGCCCCAAATCGACTCTCTTGCATAGCAAATCCTTTCTCCATACGCTCAGATAGCGCTCTCATCTCTCCAATCATTCCCGAATCATGACTAGCCTCCGCTTTTGCAACTCGGCCTTGGCTAGTACCCTTCTTCAACCTTCTTTCATTCTTTAAAAACCGATCATCATCCATGTTGGCATTATCCTTGGCCATGGACTCTAAGATTTCGAAACCCTCATTTGGTGTGATCTTATTGAACCCTCCACCAAAAGCATAACCTAGCTCACGTTTGGACTTCTTATCGAGCCCATCAAAGAATAGTTCAACATATTGCTCTCTAGTCATATTATGACCCGGGCAATTTCTCAACATCTCTTTAAATCGGATCCACGCATCAACAACATCTTCATCTTCGTCTTGGGCAAACGACCTTATCAAGTTTTCCAACTTTCTTTGGGTTCTAAGTGAGTAGAACTCACCAATAAAGGCTTGCTTAAGTTGGTCCCAAGTCGTAATGCAATTTTCGGAAGGTCATTGAACCAATCAAGAGCATCGCCGGTAATAGACATTGGAAATGTCTCGAGTTTTACGGCATTCATTTGATTCTGCCCGTATTGGTATAACCTAGCCAACTTCTCAAATCTCTCTAGATGTTGATACGGATCCCACTTCCTCTTACCATCAAATTGTTGTTCCTCAATGCTCTTAAGATGATTACCCTTTAGGTTGAAGTCATGAGCAATTTGAGGAGGTCTAATAGGACTACCACGGTTTGCGGGAATAGTGCGAACCCTTTCGCCATACCGTATATCATTTGGGTCCCTATCTTCGTCTGCCATTTTCTCCTCTACCTTAACTTCAAGATCAAAAAATTCGTCCAAATTAAACCCCTCCTCGTCTGAATCAGGAGTAGGCTTAGCAATGAGTGAGAATGGTGTTGGTGTTGTGAGGTTAGATCTACGTCTAGATGGTGTTCTCAACGGACTATTAAGTGGTAAACCAGAAGACCTCAAGTTCATCAACTAAAAAGTAGACCTGCAAAACACAACTAACCAAACACGTCAACTGCACCTGTGATAAGATAAGAAAAGAAAAACTAAACTATTAAAGCAAATAACTTCCTCACGCGTGAGGAAGGATCAAACCACTAAATTAACAACTAAAACAGCGCACAATCCCGGCAGCGGCGCCAAAAACTTGATGTGCTAAATCGAGTTTAAAATTTATAAACAAGAAATACCTAAAAACTCACTACTACACACTATCGGGCAGTGGACCGATCGTATGCAATATAGTAAAAAGGTAAGTCCAGGTTCGTTCGCGGGATTGGTTTGAATTAATTGTTTAGTAAAGGGGTTTGGAAAAAGGGTGTTACTTTGATTCTCACTCTGACAATAACTTTAAAAGACAAATGCGTATAAGTAAAGGTAAGTCTCAAACAATAATGGTAAATATCATCCACCTTGACTCCGCTAGACTTCAGACATGATTGCTTTCAGTTAAGACCAAATTCGTTAAGAGTTGACACGATAAACGTGAGAGAATGAAATGCTCGCGTGGTACCACCAACCGCTCACAAGTCACCCAAACACCTAACTGCTAGTTTAATTACCCAAGCCGGTACCACCAACGCCTAGACAATCTTACCGACACTTAGCTTGTTTGATTACCAAATTACCAATTGCGCCTATGTGAATTAAAACGTGGTACCACCAACCGTTTCTAAACACGTTGACAAAATGACTCCTTTTATTAATTTGACATTCACTATCATACCATGAACTAGTGATAATCGCTCATAGACAAGCGACTGTTAGAAAATCACATATGCATTCGACTAGTACCACTAACGAAGAACACACATGCCACCAATATCAAATTAATACAAATAAAGGAATTAAATCATCAAGATCACGACTCAACGATAATTGAAATCAACTCTTTGAATTAAAATATATAGCAATCACATCATTCGTCTAGTTTCATCAAGGTGGACAATAGAAGAATTAGCCACTCATGATCAAATTGAAATTACAATAAGAATCAAGAAAGAACATAAAGTACCAATTGTTTGAAGAAACGAAATTGCAAGACAAATAAGTAGATACGATCTAGATGGGTGCACGTGAATCTCCAATGAATCGAAGACGATTAGATCTTGAATTGACCCTTGAAGTATTCCCTGAAGTGCAGCTCCTAGAAAGATATTTTGATACTTTAGAATAATAGGTTATTTTTCTATTTATACCTCCCTTTATTTGGTCCAAAAACTGCCCAAAAACCCTTCAGGTTCGACCCCTCACTGCGGCGCAGTGAGCGTGTAAGGCCCCCACTGGTTGACCAACTGGTTGACTGACTGGTGCTGACTGCGGCGCAGTGGTCCAGTTCACCACCACTGCGTCGCAGTACATTTCCACGTCTTTCTTTTTCTATATTTGACTGCGGCGCAGTAACCATCAAACCATCCCCACTGCGGCGCAGTGGGGATTTGAACGAACAATGCCGTGGATTTTGGCTGCGGCGCAGTGGACCACGTACATCTCCACTGCGGCGCAGTCAAATGCTTGGTGTACAACCTTCATCTTACGATCCCGACACTCGCTATCTCTTCCACTCGAAACGACTCTCGACTTCACAATGACTTCTGGCCAATAATCATCCGAATTTGCACAAAATGAACGCGTACTTGTTTAGAACCTGAAAACACTAACAAACACATAAACGCGCCAAATGCACACAAATTCGACAAAAAACATATAATATAAAGGCCAAAAACAATGTGGGCAATGGGTATAAGTTGGTCACATCAAACCCTCAACCCTTTGTATTTCTCAAGCCTTTAATCATTAATTCCATACCAACTTCTCTCTAACTTACTTTCTCTCTCTAACTTCTCCTTCCATCAGCCACACACTTTCACATAGTTAAACCACCATTAACATACACTAAAGCTCAATTTCACGATTTAGCATTAGTTATCATACATCAAACGGACCTGTGCAAACAGGACCAGCGGTTCCGGCCAGGAATCCAGATATCATAGACTGCCACGGTAGGAGAACTTTTCCATCACCTTCATTTTTTCTCCATAACAATGTGTCAAAAGTGTTTTTGGCAGTGAACATAACCGCCTGGTTTGTACCATTGCGCATCACGGTTGGGGCTGCTCTGGCCCAAAGACCAAGTAGGCCTTCTTCACGGATAATTAACTGAGCACAATGGATGGGACCCTTATACTTCAGAAGCTCATGGCTCAGTCCTTTTTGTTGTTGTAGTCTTATTTTTACCACCTGTGATAAGTCAAGGTGATGAATTGATTTTCAGCTAAATCTATTAAAAAAGTCATGGAAATTTTGAAGAAATAGAATGCTCCTGTATAATATAAACGAAAGAGTCACATATGAAAGCTGCAAAAAGGATTCTTCATTATGTGAAGGCCAAGCCTCGTCTAGGGCTTTGGTATCCCATGCATGGTTCCTTTGAATTCAAAGCTTATACTGATTCGGATTATGGTGGCTGCAGTTCTGATAGGAAATCAACGTCAGGTGGATGTCAGCTTTTAGGGGGGAGAATTATATCGTGGCAGTGCAAGAAGCAGACATCTGTTGCACAGTCTACTTGTGAAGCAGAGTACATAGCTGCTGGTCAATGCTGTTCTCAGGTACTTTGGATACAGCAACAATTGCGCGACTATGGTATGGATATCTCAGACTCTCCTATTTGTATTGATAATAAGTCTGCCATAGATATTACTAAGAATCCGAAAAACTTTAAAGTCACCAGCACATAGATATAAAGCATCACTTTTTGCGTGACTGTTTTGAGAAAAAGCTTATTCATTTAGAAAAGGTTGTTACTGATGATAACCTTGCTGATCTTTATACTAAAGTTTTTGATAGACCTCGTCATGAGTTGTTATATCAACTCAATGGTATGAAGAATGCCGAGTAGTTTCTCTCAAAGAACTTAATTTTTCTTTTTGTGTCTTAGTAGTTTAAGTCGTACATAGATAGAGTCAAAAATACAAAAAGAGCTGTCTTAGTATAAGTCTGTATATATCTAGTGTCAGAAAAATACAAAAACATCTGAAAAATAGAAAATCCAAAAATATAATAAATAAAGTAAGGTTACTGCACTACATGATTAGACGTGACGATACTTTAGCTTTTAAGCCTACTTAATTGTACTTTAAAAATGCTCAGTTCAGTGATACCATTATATGATGTATCGATAGGCACAAAGTACCAAGGTTTCCTTTTAATCTGAACTTGAAAATATACAATGTTCTTATGGGAAACGTATTCAGATATATGGCTGAGAATGCTTGTTCTTAAAATAGACAAGTCCTTTAAATCTTATGAAAGATCTTGCATTATAATTATGTATATTTGGTCTTTATAAAGAAGGTCTCGGGTACATATATGTGTATGTACTGCTTTTTTGGATGTATATTTGTGACAAATATATTCAAATATCAAATAAATCTGTTGAAAGTATGAAGCTAATGTGACCTTTGAGATTCGAACAAGTAAGTCCTTGGGGTGTCTTTGTATACCTAGCCTACCTAAAGTTTCCAACTTGGGATAGGTTGTCAGAAAGTTCGCTACACGGGTCTCATAGAAAGTCACGAGTTTTCATAAGTGCTTTAAAGTAAATTAATGTCACAAATATGCAAGTACTTGGCATTATGCAATGTTAAGTATATTTCCGTACGTGAGTCAAGTTATGTCGCTTTCCGCGTGAGGAATCACCGACCTGTCACCGCTGACTTGATTCTTAAAGATTTTCTCACTTTAATCACCAAATGTCTTAATCTTAGTGCTTGTTTCGATTGTGAGAGTGTATCTGAATATGGGGCACATAAGTTCGCAAACTAAAATTGTGGCATGAGTAACTTACTCGGTTACATGGTGACTGTCCTTGGCTCAAGTAATACGAAAGTGCCACAAACCAAAAAGGAGACTGGAAGTACCGAGTGTTTAAGAGGACAAACATATTGGGAATCGTTTTTGGATCACTGTTCATAACTAATAATAAGAGAATTATTTCTCGCAGGTAGGCTTATGTAAATGCTAATCTGATCTGATCAGCAGTACCCTAGTCACATGTAAATAATGAATAAATTAAGATAACTATTGTGTATAGACTAGTTTATTATTCTGTAATTTTTATTCTAAGTTATTTTTCTATTTTATTGAGTCAAAATAAGTATTTTCATAAGTTCTTATTGCACGAGAGATTCTACTTAAATTCTGTTGAGTATATGTTTTGCTGAATTCATTCATTTGAATTCTTGATGAGGTTATGTGTTTAGTTCAAAAGAAGATTTTCTGATATGGACATTAATTTGTTTAAGTTTAGAAAATAATCTTTTAAATCTTATGTGACAAGTCAATGTTATTTGAATTATCACAAGTTTCAGTGTTTACAAGTTATGAATTTAATTAATAACTTGGTGATTTTTAGGGTTTGACAACGGAATGACCTCACTTGATCTTTTATTAGAATCTTGAGTATTTCATAATTGCTAATCCTAATTTTTGTGTGTTTTCACTTGAATTTTCTGCATTATTGTGCCTTTGCTCTTGTTGCGTTAATGAGTTTTTGGTAAGTGTGCAGTGTTCAGGTTAAGAAGATAAAGTTGGAGTGCTGATCTTTGTTGCAATACTGTGTTATTCATACTGATGATATGGTGGAGACAAGATTTTTGGTGTGAAATGACAATATTGTGATGCAAATATGAGCACGTGAAGGAAGAATACATGAATCTGTCTTTAGAGTATTTATTTACTTTACATTTCATGTATTTAGTGAAAATAATCAGTGTTGATACGTGTTTCTTTTGATTCCCGTACCTTGACTTATGACTTGATTTCGGAAACTTTATAAAGTTCTTCATTGGATTTTTAGACTATTCATTGTTTGTTAATTTTGTAGACGGCATCTAATATGGGACTTAAGTGTTTCAAGATGGTTGGCCGTCAAGCATCTCAATGATTAGAGACATACTCTCCGTATCATGGTCGTGGTTGGTATCGCTGTTAATATGTTCATTGATTATTTTCAGGTTTGTTAATGGTTGATTTTAGACCTTGGGGTTCTGTTTTTAATTCAAGATTATAATGTTTGTAAAATACTTACATTATGATGATGATTTTAGATGGTGGTACTTTTTGGTACAAGGCATGAACAAGTTGCTTTTAACGAGTTGTTGCTATGTACAGGATTAGGTCAAAGGGTCGCATCGTGGAAGTTAGTGATGAAAAATCTGGAAAATTTTCTAAGTACAAATTTGTTCTTACGAAGATAGTAATAACTTCGTTCATTATTGATCTTAAGAAAATTGGCTTAGTACAAATTTGTTCTTACGAAGATAATATTAACTTCGTCTCATCTATTTTTGTTTTCTTGTTTTTAACGAAGATAGTATTATCTTCGTTCCAGTTGATCTTACGAAGTTTAACTTCGTTTTTTACATATTTTCGACCGAATTCCTTTTTAACCGACCCGTTTTGACCCATCTTTTAACCATCTATATAAATATCAACTTAGTTCGTTTTATCTTCCTCATTGTCTTCATTCTTAAAGATAAACGAACTTAAGCTGAATAAACCCCCATATTTTCATCAATTAAATCACTTGATTTCATTTGATTCTCTGCTTGTTGTCTCGATTATTGTTGAAATAAGTGATTCAGGTATATTATTGAGCATCGTCATTCATAAATCCCCAATTCTCGATTCTTGTTTTTGTCCAATTTTTACATGAACTCAATCAGTTTTATAAATATTTTAGGTTCTAGGGTTTAATTTCGTTTTTTGATTTTAACTCATTGGATCTTTAATTCGTTTGTAAAATCGAAGTGGGTTATGCTTCTTTTAAGAGTTACAAATGTTTTTGTAATTAATTTTGGGCAAATCAAGTGTTCATCAATGTTTTAAGAATCAAATATTTGATTTTGGAACAAACTGTCGTTCAGAATGGCTACGAACTTAGACTTCGTTTATCTCTACGAACTTAGGTTCTCAAACAGAGTTAACGAACTTAGACTTTTCCTTCAACTAACGAACTTAGGAGTTTTTGTGACAAACGAACTTAGTAATGCTTCTAAGCTATCTTCGTTCATTGTTACCCAACGAACTTAACACCTATTTTCGTTTATTGTTATCCAACGAATTTAAAGTCTATCTTCGTTCATTCCTAACTAACGAACTTAAGCTATCTTCGTACATTCTTATCTTACGAACTTAAAGACTAATTTCGTACAGTTCCCACTTATGAGATTTGATAAGTTCATCTAAGACTGCTATTCATTTCTTGTGCTAATCCTATAATTGTTTTTCAATTATGATCTGTTTTGCAGAAATGGCTCTTGCTCCACGTCAGTTCTTTAAGAAGCACAATCTGGCCTTAAATCTGGATCCAGATCAGCATAATTGTGAACACTATCATGAAATGTTTGATTTTATTGCTCGTTCTAGGCTTTCTTTTGCATTCTGTGATTCACCTAGATATTATATATAGTCATATATGCTTTGTTTTCAAACCAACAGCTTTTTCTATACAAGTTTGATGATAATGATTATCATCAAACCTAGTGTTTATTGTTCTTAACAATGTAGGGATAATCCTCTAACAGTCAATTAATATTTTATTAGAATAATGTACTTAAATATTTAATACTTAACAAAAGATATAGTTTGGGATTAAACGAAAAAGGATAATGAAACGTTGTCTTTATTCAT
>CM067174.1:106006482-106034208 GCA_034093135.1 Erigeron breviscapus | reverse complement strand
TACAATTAAATGTTGACTACAACAGTTCAAATCAATAGACTTATTAAACTTAAATGTAACATCCGTGAATTTTGACCCGTTGACTTTTTGATGTAATTCGACTAACAAACTTGTTGAATGAAATAATTGAGCCCATTTGTGATTATATGACTATGTGGTATGTTAGTCGGGTCGTTAATATGTTTGTTTAGCGTTTATTGCTAAAATGGCTTGGGAGAAACGGGTCGACCATTTCGATTACTCCAAATCCTCATACGATCATGCATTATTCGATGTCGGTAGACTCAAAGTTTTGAACTTTTGATCACTCTTGTCTATGATTTGAAGTCCTACTCGAATGGTTTCATCCATTTGATTCATGTATTACCAATCCTTGTTTCGTCCCGCCATTGCATAATATCACTAGTTTGTCTATTAAATACTGTATTATAACACCTCTCTTTGACTCAAATTTGCAAGTTTTTTTTTTAAAGGCAGTAACGGATAAATGGCTAACACCCCGCTCAAATTTGCAAGTTAACTCGGTGAATACCAAATTACCAAGTACTCCGAAGTTGACAATGCACGTTCTATGTGGGTCGGTCAATTTAATGTGACTCCGTACGATTGTGAATTAGTAGGACAACCTTTCTCATTATAACAATTGTATTTTTGTATATTTATTTATTATAGCAAAATAACTTTGTGTGGAAAGGAAAGAGGAGATGTGTGGTGGGGTGGATGAATGCGATTGTCAATGCATGTGCTATCCTTCCTTTATATATGCCCATCTATTTGATGATCTATTTGACGAGGGGAAATGATATTGTTACAATAAAAATTAGACATTTATAACAATACCTGCATCATTCAGTTGTATTTGTGTATTATATTTTGTACGTTTGTTGTAGATGGCTAAATTCTGTTGTATGAATATCACTTCTCTTTGATGAGGCAGCTTTCTAGCATAAACATATTTAAGGTGATCACATGTATTTAATTTTTATTTATGGTAAACCTCTAAATGATAAGAGTTTCTTATTGAGGTGTTTAAAATTGACCAAATTGGTAGGAAATTTTTTTTGCCTATAACTTATACGTGACATTTTCTTATTTGGCATAGAATGTCAGTTATTATGTATTCTATGTTTATCTAAACATCCTTGACGCGGAAAGTATTGGCTATACGAGCCCTATGAGGATGTTTAGATGAGGAGTGTTCCCAGTGGGGGACGTACATACAACCAAGGGTAAAAATTTTGTTTTTCAAATTTTGTGTAAATCTAACCTTAGGTGCATACCCTTTTGGGCTTTTGCGGAATGCAGATAGACAGTTAAACAATCTTTTTTCATTTTAACAAAATCTAAATATTTTGTCGTATGCTTCATATATTTAATAAATACTGAAAGCAAAATTAAATATTTGCTATTGTTAAATTAAAGTAGTTATCAATTACAGTAATTTTCAAAAATTAAGTAATATGTAAAGCAAGTACTTCGTATTAATTTTATATGTGTCAATCTTTCATTCCATTTTAAAACCAATGTATTTTATATTAATTTAATCAGAACCTACTGTATTATATTGCTATCTTTATGTGCATGATTATTTTGAATTAAGATTAATGCTTTTGTATTTAACGATTTTAATGTTTAATGATTTATTACAGTAAGGTAACCCGAACCCAAAGATATAAAGCCACACAAATAACCAAATATCTATCTACTTGTAGTATTGATCAAGAACATCCATTTTAAACAATGCATACCCTCATTTGAGTGTTCCAATAGAAATTGTAAAAATAATATGACGATAACATGCAGGTGATGAAGGCAATTACAATTCGATCCCTTATTTATTATTAAAATATGTATAAATAATGATTTTACAGAACTAGGATCATGATTGATGCTAGCTAGCTAAGCTACTACATACATACATTCATGTAATGAAAGCAAATTGTTATTATTCCATTTGCCTCCTTCACAATAGTCTACTGTATTTTAATGAATATTATTATCAGTTTGCTGCTTTTAATCTTTTTGGAGTGATTAATGAAATGATAATATTCTTGTTATGTCAAATTTTTAAGTGTCATCAAATCAATTTAAAAGGGATTTGCTTTATGAAATATCCTACCCCACCGTCCACTTTGCTTTCTTATTCTTTTATTTTTTTACATTCATTATTTACTAGAGTACTGCGTAAGTGCGTTTATGCTAATTCTAGCTAGTAATATTCATCTATTATAGATACTGATATATATGATGCAAGAAAAGCAAGATTAGGTATTTAAGTTGGTTATTAGATCGATCGAAACAAGAAGCAGTTCTCCACGTAAGTGTTAACGTCGAGTCGATTTACCAAAATATTATATCTATGGGCTTTTTATGGTAAAGAAATTGAAAGAAAAATGTGTCTATTAGTTAGCAATTTGAATTGATGTAAAGTCTATTCTATATTGTTTGTAACCTGACGAGTTTGTCCGGGTATATATATGAATAAAGTCACTTTCAAAATAAAAGATCGATTGAAATGTAATCGATTGATCAATTATTATTTTAAATTATTATTTTTGACTTACTTTAATATTGGCTTAATTTGCATCAAGCTATCGATAGTCGTCATAGTTGTTGGACTCTTATTAGTTATGAATGAACTCTTACGAGTCAAGTGAAGCTATAACAACAAACCAATATATGTTGCAGTTTGATATTATAGTTATATAATATTATTTAATATTTTTGGTTACATCCTTTTTTGTGCTATTTATGTATTTTTTTTTATTCTATTAGTGACTTAGTGTGGATTTAGAGATAAATATGACTCAAAACTATCGAATATATAATATTTTTGGTAAATGTATTATGATAATTAGCTTATATTTTGTTTATAAGTTTGTCGCACATCTAATTATACTATATTAACTAGTGTGATATAGGAGATAAATTGTAAGCTATGACTCAAAACTATCGAATATGTAATATTTTGATATTTATTAGCATAATCAATTTATATTTTGTTTCGAAATATGTCACATATATAATTATAATTATATTATGTTATATATAAAAATTTCATCATTAGTCTTACGATTTGAGTCACAATTCAAACTACGAGTGAAAAACAAGTTTTCGTGTCTAGTCAAAACAACTATTGCTATGCTATACATTTGATCGAAAACATAAAAAGATGAATGTATATTTATTAGAAATGGAAGGAAGGTGGGAGGGGACAAAAGTTGAGAGGGTACACATGCATTGTGTTTGTTCGGTACTCGATCAATACTAAATATTAATCAATTTGCCTAATATTGATAATCACAGTCGACAGATCGAGCCGGCAGTATCTTTCTGTTAAATACCATCTAATTACCACCTCTTATTAATTAACATATCTTTTTATTTTATTTATAATAATTAAATAATAAATAATACTAATAGTAATATTTACAAAACAAATAGTAAACCAAAATGTGTTTGTATTGTTCAAACTAATTCATTCAAACCATGTCATATTTTTTTAATTTTTTTTATTTATAGCATTTAATCACAACCAATAAATATTATCCTTAATAATGTTTTTTTTAATTTATAGCATTTCCAAGTAATTTTATAACAAGTATTCTAAATTTTTAAGACACATTGTAAAGATATTTTACAAAGTAGTATAGATGATATGTCAATAGTCCTTAATGACATATGGAGTATTATATGTTCAAAACCTTATATATAGACGTTTGTTCAAATGTGAACGAAAACATGAGAAAATTTATTTACAAAAAGCTAATATAAGGTTTTGAAAAAAATTTTCTTCTATAACATATATTTTTATAAAGTTTCACATGTGAATAAACTTTAAAAACATGTGATGCACAATGATTTCCAACCACCAAATACATAGAGCAAAATATATGCATTGAACCTTTCTTGGGGTTAATTATTGTAAAACACATGTATTAAAGTAAAAAAAAAACAAATAAGATATGATCTTAGATACACGAGGATTCATAGAGCAAAATATATACATTGATGCACGAAGATTATCATGATGCACAATACTATTAAATTAAAAATTTTATTTTTTTGTTTTACTTTAATAATGTTTTATTTTAATCATAACTTATATATATTATGTTCTATATGAGAATCATTCATAGATAAACATATGTAAAAAATTTTTTTTGGATAAAAGTGCATGCGCCATTTGGCTAATTATTAAAGAAAAATAAAGGTACAAAAGAAATGCCATTACGGCCCCCACACAAAATGATAAAGGAGACCCGTGATGCAGGAAATATACCAACTAGGTGACTGGACAGGCCCAAACAACCCAGAATATATCAAACAATGAATCTAAGAGATGAATCCAAAACTAGCAATCTAAATAACAGGAATGAAAGACAATGCTAGTCTATGTAGTATATGCACGCATGAACTGTGTTGTCTCTCCTGTATCTGACTCAACCTCCTCTATATCTGCTGGATCTGTAGATGCTGCTGTGTCTGGATCTGGGTCCTGCTGTGATGTAGTGGGGGCTGATGGAATGTAACATCATCAGTGTTTAATGCACATAATGCATCAAACTGGTTACCTGTAGTGATAGCTGGTGCTGAAGTAGAAGGATGATCCTGCTGAGCTACAACACATGTAACTGAATGTGTATCTGGAGTGACCCTGACTGGCTAAGATGAATCTGAAGATGTTGAAATGTTTGGGGTAGTCGCCTTAGCCTTGCCTTTAGGGTATACTAATAGGTATAACTTGATATGTTCTAATGTGAACGAATTTGTTAATATATATATATAGGTATCGTATGTGAATGATATATGTGAATATATATATGTGAATGATATATGTGAATATATATATATATATATGTGAATATATATATCATTCACATACGAACATATGAAGTTATCAAATTATAATTTAAACGCTTTTAGAATTTTTTAATTTAAAACATTTTCACATGAACTTTTTTGTATATATATAAACTAGAGGGTACCCGCGTAATGCGGTGACAATGACGGCGATGGGTGGTGATGGCAGCGATGGTCGGCGGCGATGGCAATACCAGTGTGGTTATTAATGTAAAAGTAATTGATGTAAATAGGGTAGAACTTTTTTGTATATATATAAACTAGAGGGTACCCGCGTAATGCGGTGACAATGACGGCGATGGGTGGTGATGGCAGCGATGGTCGGCGGCGATGGCAATACCAGTGTGGTTATTAATGTAAAAGTAATTGATGTAAATAGGGTAGTGAATTTATTTTAAGATTTGATGGATGTATGTTGTAAATATTTTCATTAAGAAGTATTATAGGTATATTTAAGAAAATATTTAAATTATTGAATAAAAGTAAATTATTGAATTAAAGTGATGGTTTTTTTTTTTAGTTTGAAAATATTTAGTGGATATTTTGGGTAGATGTAGTGTGTGAGTTGAAAGATATTAAAATTTAAGGATATTTTGAGTTTTTTAAAGATAGATAATTTAAAAAAATATGATAGTTTATTTTATAAAGGTGTAAATATATTAATATGTCTAATAAACATGCATGAGTGGTGGGTTTAAATTTATATGAATCGACAACTTACATCTAAACGAAAAAATTGTGGGTGGGAGCAAAACACGCACTCTTATTTTATACTTTAGATTGCATTTATATGTTGGCTTCTTTTAAATTAACATGACTCTTCATCCTAGATATTCCCTTCCTTATATATATTATTACTAATACTAATTACTAATAGAGAACTAATAATCTCTCCAATGATTTGTTTATTTTGATCGATTTAACTTTTGTTTATTTTTTTTTGAACGGCATTAAATATTATATAAATATAATTGCTAGTAAGAAACTAGCTAATACAAGACACTAATCCGATCCAAAACCATACTAAAAACTAAACGCAAGATTCCTAAGAGAAAAGCAAACACGTAAAGTAAAGACGACTACTAAAATGAAAAAGGAGGTCCCGCTGAAAACGCATACAAAACGACCTCCCATGGTTAAACCCGATTACCCGTTGCAACATGCCACTAATACATAGTGACCTAATTGACATTTGAATTTTTCAAACTCGCTGCTCACCTTTTTAAAGCCCTGTGTAAATTTATACTTTTCTTTTGAGACCCTGATGTCCTCCAAATTTTAAGATCGCTTGGAAGATATTCGCTCCACTTATATAACTGGAGGAGAGAGAACGGTCCATGAGTTTTCCCGCTAGGGTCTCTATAGCTCCAAATGTTTTCAGAATCTAACTCCTCAATGGTTGATGGACCAACATAGTCAAGCCACGAAGAGTCAAATGGCTTGGGTAAGTCTTCCATAGGAGGAGTCGGGGGGGCTACAACAGTATACTCTACAACTGGTACTTGTACTGGATCACCTGCGACTGAGTGATCAGGCTTATCAACTCGGTCTGGATCATGAACTGGGACATCTGGAGCTGTAGGAACCGTAGAAATGCTGACTTCCACGGCGGAGGGAAAAGTAACATCTTTCCCTTTGTCATTTTGAAGCGGAGCCTTTTTAGGCCTTCTCTTCCTTCTCCTGGGCATATGGAACCCATCTTGCTCTTGATCCCCTGATGAGTCACCGTGTGAAGCCCCATTTGGGCCAACCTGACTCGTTGTTGCTGCATTGGCCTTTATGGCCTCCATTTCTGCCGCAGTCCTGGGCCTCACATTACACATATCCAAATCATGACCAAAAATCCTACAATGAGAGCACCTAGGAGGAGTCCAAAAATACTGCAATCTGAATCGTCGATCGACACCCATGATTTCAGCTTCCACAAACTTGGGTAGCTCCTCATCAGCACAAATCTCAACCAATATCCTAGCAAACATCGCCATACCTTTCTTCTCATCACACATCTCAGTAGTAAATCTATCAGCAGCAATGGGAACCCCAATAACACTGACAATGCGGCTTAGTATCTCAAAATCCCATAAATCAACCGGCAAGTCATAAATATTCACCCAGAGATGGACTTTTGTGGGTTTAGGCTTTTCAAGCCAAACACCAGGCTGCCACCTCTGCAGTAACACTGGGTAATTATTAAACAACCAAGGGCCATTTTCAAGTACATGCGATAACCCATGTTCAGAATTAAACTTAAAAAAGAAATAACCCTGGTCATTTAGGATAACATCTTCCAACTCAAATTGTTTCCATAGTCCAGTAGCATGAAATTTAACAAAAGGAAATGCAGGTCTCTTCCAAACAAAATATCCAATAAGTGTATTAGACCACTTTCCCGCTTGACTGGCAATCAAACTTTCAGGAATCACAGCTTTTTTTGTACCTATATTTGTGACCGTAGGTGCAATAAAACGTAAAGTACCTTATTTTCGAATATTGGGTGCATCTTTGAAAAATGAAGCAAACGTTCTAGGAATTTGCTTCTGAGGGCTAGATGGTTGATTTTGGTCACCCGAATTGTTCACAACCGAAGCTGTTTTTGAGTTGTTCGAGTCGTCACTGTGATCTGCAAGTTTATCCTTAGCTATTGTATCATCGACCGACACCACCAGCAGGCCCAAGTATCGATGAAGCTTGTGGTGCTGTGTTGGTTATTCACAACCAATCGATAAGCGTATCTCTTTATATAATTAAGAGAGATATGGTTGATTCTATGTGATAATTTTATTTAAATGACAATTAAGATTTTTGCTTATTTGTCTAATTTTTAAGATGAAAGTTCCCATTTTAAGTTGTCAGGTATATTTATACCTCATTTAACTTAAGCTTAGTTGGAATCCTTATTTGACAAATTATATCCTAATTAAAAATAGTACACTTTTGCTTTTTAACAATTTGACCACTAAACTTTTTTAGTTTTTTATTTTGTCCCTAACAAGATTTTAGTTTAGTTTTTGCTTTAATCATTTTGACCACTAATATTATTTGGTTTTTGTTTCCTAATACTAATGCTAACAATACTTTTATTAAAAAAAATTACTAAACTAAATGCAATTCAGATATACGTACCTATTTATGATAAAAATTTTTAGCTGTTATATATATAACTGTAGAGAGCCTTTAAAGTTAGGAATCAAAATCATAATTTATTAAAGATAGGGATAAAACCTGTAATTTTTGACGAACCACGGGGATGATTTTTATAAAAAAACTCTAATTTTTATAACATGTACTATAAAACGTCATTTAAAAATATGGAGACGGATGATAAATATATTAAGGGAAATGATATATCCTTCTAATAAATAGCCTAATAATCTTTTTAAAAACCTTAAATTATGATATGTCTAATTCACTTATTTTCTCTCATAATCTTATTCTTTGATTCTACCAAGTGTCAGTTAAGAAAATTTTTAAGATGATAATTTAGAAAGATTTATTATCTTTCATATATGAATAACCCTCTTTGGGGTTCTAGGGGAGGGGATGTTGGCTGGAAGACCAGGGATCGAAGCTCAATTCCTCATGGTCTCGGGCATTTACCTATTCAGACGCGTACGGGCCGTGTTATCGCACCCTTGGTCTCCAGGGGTGCCTTCGGGTTCCAACTGCTAGCATACTGCCCGCTTGGATGTCACTGCTAGGGTTCGAACCACTAACTAACTAACACGCCGTTCTAAAAAAACCTAGTATGAGCAATACTTTAGTCAGAGAAAGTTAAGAAAAAGAAAAAGTCGGCATAGTAATGATGAATGGTCTAGTGGTCTACATAGTAATATAAATATAAATAGGGGTATAGTAGTAGATGTGCTGGTACTAGTATTATATACTCATAAAATGTTGATTCATCCCCCGCCGGATGCTGCTACAAATTATCGTCTTTCCTAGCTAGCTACATCATTCATTTTCTTTCTATTAATAAGTGTATATATATATATATATATATAATATGCAGCTGATCGCCTGATCAGTAGCAACAGTAATTGTAATTGTAACACTCCATATATTCTCCATAAGAATATATATATTGGAGCGAGCACAAAAAAGAGATTGGAGAGAGAGAATGAAAGCTCCTTCAAACGGTGGTGGTTCCACCACACCCTCGTCAACAGCAGCTCAAGGTGCTTCCTCATCTCTATTCTTTCTTTCTTATATAAAAATTGTATCTATCTATGTATGTATATTTTGCTGTGTTAATTAAGTTGTTCTTAATACATTCAGTCTATTATTATTCCTCCTCCTCCGGCCAGCCACCTGTCTAAAGGCTAGACTAGGTTAGGGCCCCCGTTCCCCCTTCTTGTGTTAATTAGTCTTGCATTATTCATTACTTAGTTACCACAGTACTAATATGTGTGAATTAATTCCTAACACAAATCCATCAATAATATGTGCACCTGTGAATTAATTCTTCTTCTTTTCTTTCTATAAAGTAGTGTAATAATTATCATAATCCTATTCTATTCATCCCATATAAATAAATTACGAGCTAGATAGACGAGTACAATTTTGAATTAGTTGACAAAAACTCACTCAATGCATCTTAATAATACTCCAGCTCCGTTGTTGGTCCTACTCACTTACTTCTGGCTATTTCATAATTTTGTGATTATATTAGGAAAATGTTTCAAAATGCACTCCTTAGAGCCGCACGTAACATGCATAAAAAAATTTGTATTTTTCATATAAAAAATTCACCCCCTGAATAACTATTTAATGCACCTTACCTACAGTCCTTAGGGTTGCGTTTAACAAAACCCTATCTATACTACATATATATACAGGGAAAAGATAAAATGAGTACAATTTGAGTCCATTGATTTTCTTCCATCTCCTCAAATTCCAACCACCTCCTACCACCACCACCATCATCTCCGACCACCACCATGATTTTCCGGCGACGGCGACCACCGCCACCACGACTTACACATGTGTAAGTTAAGTTTTACAACTTACACATGTGTAAGTTAACTTACACATGTGTAAGTTACATGGACCCTTTTTGGACTCAAATTAAGCTGGACTCAATTTATCCCACCCCTATATATACTTACATATATATATATATATAGTTGTGTGTGTGTACGTGTGTGGTGTTCCAATTTGTGATGGTGTGTCTTGAATATGCGCTGTGCCCACCCTTAATTTCCTTCATTCCCATTGATAATTAGGCGATGCTATATCTTCATCACCTCACACGTGTCACTCTTACATTGATACTCGACTCTTGCCCACTAATAATTAATAATATCTTGACGAGTTTTAAAAACCCAAACTTGCTTTTATATATTATTTTATTTTCGAACGCATCCTGATTGAATTTAATTAAGCAAGGAGTGCAGTGGGTTGTACAAAAAAGAAAGAAAGAAAGAAAAACGATTATGAATTTGTTCAAGCTGACAACTTAATCACTTACAAGATAGGTGTTGTATTATGTTGATGTTAGGTGTTAGGAAGGCAATGAACTCGGAATTATGGCATGCTTGTGCTGGCCCAATGGTCTCTTTGCCACCCGTTGGAAGTCTGGTTGTCTACTTCCCACAAGGTCACAGTGAACAAGTAAACCTTCTTCTGTGTCAAAAGTTTTATGTGGATTACGATATTTCAAGTGTTCCTGTTTACTTATCAGCCTTTTTTATTTATGTTTTTTGGGGAAATGACATTTAGGTCGCAGCATCTATGCAGAAAGATACGGAAAACATACCTAGCTATCCTAATCTTCCTTCTAAGCTCATTTGCATGCTTCATAATGTCACATTACATGTATGCAATTTCTATTTTATATTTTGCATCAGTAAAAACGGGTAATGCACCATTTTGGTTGACCTGTTTTCATTCTTTTCGATTAGGCTGATGCTGAAACTGATGAGGTGTATGCACAGATGACTCTTCAACCTGTAAATACAGTAGGTTAACTGGATACATTTTATTTTATTTATATATATTGGTTTTTCTTCAAGGTATATAAAAGTTATTCAACTGAACATGATTGTACATGCAGTATGACCAGGAAGCATTACTTATATCTGATTTGGGCCTGAAGCAAAACAAGCAGCCTGGTGAGTTCTTCTGCAAAACTCTTACAGCTAGTGACACAAGCACTCATGGTGGATTTTCTGTACCTCGTAGAGCTGCTGAAAAGATCTTCCCACCTCTGGTATATTCAGTCTTCCTTGATCCATGTTTTTATGATTGTAAACGACATTGCATTTCTCACTACATATTCATATTTTGATAGGATTTCTCAATGCAACCTCCGGCTCAGGAGTTGGTTGCTAGAGATTTGCATGATCAATCTTGGACATTCAGACATATTTATCGAGGTTACTTGGATTTTAATTTTGATGCCTTTTCATCTATTAATATCTCTGTGTTCCATATCTATATGGTTTTATGCAAAGCATGTGATATCTGAAGACACACTTTGGATTTAAGGCTGCTTATCTTGCTTAAATTTCAGGACAACCCAAGAGACATCTACTCACCACAGGATGGAGCATTTTTGTCAGCTCTAAAAGGCTTTTTGCTGGAGATGCTGTTCTTTTCGTAAGGTATGGACTATAAAGATACTTTTGATTGCTATACATATCTGTGGTCGCACTTAGCTGACAGATAGTGATCATTGTAGGGATGAGAAATCACAGCTTCTGCTGGGAATTAGACGTGCTAACAGACAGCAGTCTGCTCTCTCCTCGTCGGTTATATCAAGTGACAGTATGCACATTGGAATCCTTGCCGCCGCTGCTCATGCTGCTGCTAATAACAGCCCATTCACCATTTTTTACAATCCTAGGTAATTACATAACACCATCACATAAGTTTATTTGCAAATTTCTAATAATTCCAAACTACGAATATTTCTTGCATTTTATTTTTAGTAGTCATTTGTAAATGTGAAAATGTTTAATTGACAGGGCTAGTCCTGCTGAGTTTGTGATACCCCTGGCCAAGTACAATAAAGCAATGTACGGTCAAGTTTCATTGGGCATGCGGTTCAGAATGATGTTTGAAACCGAGGAGTCAGGAGTGCGTAGATACATGGGAACCGTAACTGGTATTAGTGATATGGATCCAATCAGGTGGAAGAATTCACAATGGCGTAGTCTTCAGGTACACCAACTCCCCTGTCCCCTAGTAAAAACAAATTTGCTGCTCCCGGGATAGATTTTTGTTTTCAAGCCTGCAATAAAGGGCCCTTTAATTAATTTCACACTAGCAATTGTAAAACTTGTTCAAAAGATCTGTCTTTATAATATACTTACTTTTTTGTTTTTGGGTAAATGATCATTCGACCATGATAAAAATTCATTAATGAAAAAATAAAGAATAAGTACAAGACAAGCACCTTTGGGCCCCAGTGGTAAGCCGGCTGCTCAAAAAGGCATAAACCTTATAGGGGTTCCAAACAGGCCCAGAGACACAGACACCCTATTACATCAAAATAATTCTAGACTAGCATTCTAAACATAAAATGGCATAATCAAAATAGCTAGTCTAAGTAACATCTGCTTGCATGAACCGGGCAGTAGCTCCCGTGTCTTCTTCAACCTCCTCCGTGTCACCTGGATCAACAGGATTTCCTGTAGTGTTAGCTGATGCAGGATCAGACAGGTCCTCAGGAGAAAGTGAAGGTGTGCTAACATCATCAGTGTTAACCTTACAAAGGGTATCAAACTGAAAGTGTGCTAAAATATACTTACCTTTATATCATGATTAAATGGTTACGGTGATATAATGCAGGTTGGATGGGATGAATCCTCAGCTGGTGAACGTCCTAGTCGGGTTTCAGTATGGGAAATTGAGCCGGTTGTGACACCTTTTTACATGTGTCCACCTCCATTTTTCAGGCAAAAGTTCGGTCAACAACCTGGTACTCGTTCTCTCTGTGCTCTGAACTTCATGTTTTAACCATAAAACGATTTGCATCTTATTTGTTGACATTTTGTAGATAGTGATATAGAGATAGAGAATGCTTATAAACGAGGGATCTCCATGCCATGGCTTGAAGATGCAAGTATGAAGGATGGGTCTAGCTCAATCTTTCCTGGGCTGAGTCTGGTCCAGTGGATGAGCATGCAACAAAGTCTTGGGTTCCCACCTTCCATCAGTTCTCTAAATAGCAGCCTCAGCTTTGAAGATCCGTCCAAGTTATTAAGCTTTCAATCCCCACATTCAAATAAACCAAACCAAAAGAACCAACTTGTGACTCCCCTGCAACAACTATCTCCCCTGTGGCCCCAACAACACCAACTCTTGCATCCAACTAACATCAATCAACATCAACAGCTTCAACAGCAGCCACAACACCAATCGCAAGAACATAATCAACAACCGTATAATCAACAACAGAATTCGATGTACGCTCAGATACAGCAGCAACAACTACTACTACTGCAGCAACAACAACATCAACAACAGCAACAACAGCAGCAGCAACAACAACAACACCACCACCAACAACAACACCACCACCACCAACAACAACAATATGAGCTGCAACTACAACAAAAACCACAATCACAACAAATTTCAGGAAATAGCCAACCTCAGCAAACCATTAGTTCGGCCAACAGGACTTCGTTTCAGCCTTTATCGATGTCACAACATCAAATTGAACAACAGAAAACACCATCACACTCACTTCAACATAACTTGACACTAAGGCAACAGAGCGTATCAGAGCAGCAGCAAACACTGCAAAAAATGCAACAGCAACAACAACAACAGCAGCATTTTTTCTCAGCTTCAACTCATGTAGAGCCTCACTTGTCTCCACAACAGCAGGTGTTGCCGCAAATTCAGCAACTCAAACAGCAGCAACAACAAAGCAGTAATACCTTGTCGACATCGACACTTGTGCAATCACCACACTTTCCTTCTAACCAACAACAAAGTCAATACAAACCAATAAGAGTTCATGGTATTACTGACGTGGATCCTCCTTCATGTTCCACATCTCCTTCTACAAATAATTGCCAACTAATGCCATCAAACTTCTTCATCAAGAACCAACAACCACTGTCTGTTCTAGGGGATATCCCAAGTCAAGTTAAATCTGATACAAGAGTGAAGCATGAGTTATCTAACTTAATACCAGATCAACCAAAAGCCAAAGGAATTGTTTCTGAGCCGACCACATCTGCAACATCGTATTCATTGGATGCTACTGGCCTTCCACACAACTTCAACATCCCAAATTTCTGTTTGGAGGCTGATGTTGTTCAATCCCAAAATAGAAGTGATATCTCTTTTGGGGCCAATATTGATTGTTTGCCCCCTGATGCTTTGTTATCAAGGGGTTTTGATTCTCAAAACATGATGTCTAGTTACATTGGTGGCCCGAGAGATATTGACACCGAATTGTCAGCTGATGCTGAGATAAGTCCACGGTCATTTGGGGTGCCGGATATGTCTTTCAAAGCAGGTTGTTCAAATGAGAATATTCCTGCTAAGGATGCTGGTGTTTTAGGTAATGGGTTGTGGGGTAATCAGTCTCAGCAGCGCATGAGAACATATACAAAGGTAACTTATACATGCCCCTTTTATAAATTCATTGTATTTTGTTAAGTTCTAATATGTTTTTAACATTAGTTACCGTTTTATTCTAATGGTTTTAGGTCCAAAAACGTGGGTCGGTAGGAAGAACGATTGATGTGACACGTTACAAGGGGTATGAAGAGCTGAGGCATGATCTGGCTCGCATGTTTGGGATTGAAGGTCAGTTAGAAGATGCGCAGCGGGTGGAGTGGAAACTTGTTTATGTTGACCATGAGAATGACATATTACTAGTTGGTGATGACCCATGGGAGTAAGTATAGTCTTCTTTAACCAAAACATTGATTGTGTATTCCTTTGATAGTTACTTGATGTTCCTAACATTGACTTCTTACTTTTTCAGGGAGTTTGTCAGCTGTGTTCAAAGCATAAAGATTCTGTCATATTCTGAAGTACAAAAGATGAGTTTGGATGGTGATTTAGGTAACGTACCGGTTCCCAACCCAGCATCTAGCGGAACTGATAGTGGAAACCCATGGAGAGCACAGTATGATGACAATTCAGCTCAATCCTTCAACAGGTGAAAAAGCATTTTATATGCAGTCAAAAGCTCTGACTCATTTCTGAGCAGCAAATATATAGAAGATAGGTTAATTTACAAGTGTAAATTTCGCTTAATAGAATCAACAGGAAAAGTGTATTAATTGTTGTATGATGAGATGATGATGATATATAGAGGTGAGTAATAGGTATTTTGTGAATGTTCTAATTGTTGAGAAATCAAATCAGAAAGATAGAGAAGGAGGTGTAATTACCATTTTGTATATGTGTAGCTCCAAAAGCCCATCGCTTGTTTTTTAAAAGATGGGTTGTCTTCAAGATTTTAGCTTTCAAGAATTGCTTTAGTATTACATTATATATATAGTAAGTATATGGTTATGTACTTATGTGAAAAGTGTAGAATTCGTGTGGTAGCAGGGTGTTGACATTCTTTATTTTGATTAAATGGATTATTAAAGGTTATAAAAATATATTGGTTGACCTTGATTTTATTACTATATTGTATAATTAATAGTCTAAACATGTGAAACAAATTTAGTCAAACTTTGTTGGTCACCATTTCTTTTATGGTGCATACCCCACCACGAACTCCATTAGTTTTATATACAAGGCTTTGATTATTAATATTAAAACTCAAATAATTGTTTGACAGTATGATTATTTTACAAATTAATGACACGTCTAAAAACGTTAAAGATAATTGTCCCCTCATATTAGTTTTACATATAGATATAGATTTTCTTTTACTATATACTAGATTTTAGGCCCGTGTCTAATACACGGGCTTACAACTTATCAATATTAGATGTTAATTTATTATGATTTAAAATTAGTTTACAATTTTTAGTAATAAAATTGATGATCTATATTATAAAACTTTGAGTTTTATAGTGAAATATTTTAAAAATATGTTAATCGAAGTTGTTTAACGTACATTATAATATTTGAATCTTACAAAATCATAATATGTCCATCAAAGTTGTAGATTGTGACATACTACATATTTGAATATTAAAAAATCATAATAGGTCACTATCTTTTATTTGATTATTGTTACACAAAGGTGTATTATATTCTTATTTTATACTTTTAAAAGTAATATCTTATTTTTAAATGAAACATATTCAAAATATTTCAATTAGAATAAAAAAAAAGGGTAAATGCTTAGGAACCCTTTAGTCCTAAAATCTTAATAGTAACAATTACTAAAAAAAAACTTAAAAAAAGGGATAATAGTACAATTACTTTTAAAATCATAATATATTTACATTAAATTTTATTTATTTTTAGTAACTAATTTATATTTATATGATAGAACATATTATTAAGATATATATAGCTATTATTCTATTGATATATATATTAGCTATTATTCTATTGGATATATATAGCTTATATTCTTTATTATTATATTGGAATTAATGGTTAAAAAGTGTAAATTTATGATAGAAAACAAAAAAGGTAAATTAAAGTCAAAATTGAAAAATATCAACTTTGAGAACATTCCAAAAAATTGTAAATTGTGATTGGTCAATAAGTTTTTAGAGCAAATGCCTTTTAGTATATTAAAAGATTTTAAAAAAAAAATTAGAAATAAAATGTTGAATTTTTTTTAATTAAATGATGAAAATCTAAAACAAAATTCTCAAGTTGATAACTACAAATTGTAATAATTATAAATTAAGTATTTAGTGAGGGTAAAAAGTGTAAATTATTGATGGAAAACAAAAAAGTGTAAATTATTGATGGAAAACAAAAAAAGTGTAACTACTACAACGGCAGCAGCAACAACAACAACAGCAACAACAACGACAACAACAACAACACAGCAGCAACAACAACAATATGAGCTGCAACTACAACAAAAACCACAATCACAACAAATTTCAGGAAATAGCCAACCTCAGCAAACCATTAGTTCGGCCAACAGGACTTCGTTTCAGCCTTTATCGATGTCACAACATCAAATTGAACAACAGAAAACACCATCACACTCACTTCAACATAACTTGACACTAAGGCAATAGAGCGTATCAGAGCAGCAGCAAACACTGCAGATACTGCAAAAAATGCAACAGCAACAACAACAACAACAGCATTTTTTCTCGGTTTACTGTTTAAGTCTTGGTTTTGACCTTGTTTATTTCTTCGGTTACGTGTTAAAGATTCATTGTTTTAGCTATATATAGGAAAAACATGATCATAAAAGTGCAATTTGTTTCCTTTATTTTAACTTCAGGATAGAATTTACCATTTCTTTTTTTCGAACGACAAAATAAAATTAACTATTTTTTTTCAACTCGACAATAACATATTTCCGCTTACTATATTTAACACATCGTACCATGTTATGCATATGTCAATATCAAGTGACCGAATATTCTTATGGTGTCATTTCATATAAGTTACTGTCTTTTATGTAACACATGATATGTTATGTATCTGTCATTGTCATAACGGATGGCATGTCATGAAAACCAAGTTCTATAGAAATAACAAAATTGCATTATATTTGGATTTCTAAATCTACAGCTATTGGCAAAAATAATACGTTGTGGGGTTTGAGAGTTTGATTCCCCGTTTGTTACTAGCTGGTTTTATTATATTAAAAAAATGGGAAGTGATATTAGTACAACTTCATTCAATAGATTTACCACAACCATTCATTACTGATTTGTATGTTGTGATACATCCATCAAATATAGTGGTACGAATATCATTTCCCAAAATGATACATCGTTGATCTCTGATAGTACTGTTACCTAATAGTGTCATTACTAGTATTATTTATTCCTAAGCTCATACCTACTACTCTAATAGTGTCATTATTATTTATTCCTAACAAAGAAAAGATTAATTGGTTAAATAATCATAACCGTCCACATTTTTTTTTAGCTTCATCCCTGGTATACATCAATACATCATAGCTAATACTTTACTAGTGTAATTATTGTTTATTCCTAACAAAGAATATATTAATTGGTTAAATAATCATAACGGTCGACATTTTTTTTAGCTTTGATCTCTGATATGCATGTGGAAGAAGTGTATGCTGTTTATGTTTATGCTATTTTCTTATAAAAATGATACTTGCAACTCCCCTTGGCCAAATTATTGCTCAATTTAAATCTTATACAGCACTTTTTGAGCTTATTTGTTTTAATAAGAACACATACACTATATTGAAGAGAAAAACAACAGCCAAACGAGGTACAAAGACTGAAAAGCAGCAACATTGTAAGACATGCACATGATTAATCTACTTGGTATAACATACGATAACCCTAAGGACAAAAAATGAACATAAAAGAAATACAACCCTTATGATGATGAACATGGGAAATCTTTTCTTGAATGCTACATAATAGACAGACAAACAACCGAAAGGGGATGAACTTGTAAGAGCTTTGATCAGAGGCCAGCAGAAACAAGCCCATGGAGTGTGACGATACCTATAACGACATTTTGTTCATTAATAACAGGCAAAAACTGAACAGGGGATGGAGGAGCCTCCATCTTAGCCATTGCCTCAACCGCCATTGGCTTCCTAAAATTACAGCATACACATGTTTTTGTAAGAACACATTTTTTGACCCACATAAACAAACACAAACAAAAAAGGCATAATCCAATGACGATACCTGTTGCACATTTCACCAACACTAAGTTTAAAAATGCCCTCCTTGCTAGCTTTAAGTGTTCGCCTCAGATCACCGTCAGTGAACGTCCCAATAAGATGGTAATCATCATCAATCACCAAAAGACAACCACATCCTTTGCTACTTAGCTCCACTAATTGATCCATTATCAAATCTCCTTCTTTACATACAGGAAGCTCATTTTGCTTCTTCATCACATCCTTCACCTGCAAATCACAATTAAATCCGTACTTAATTACTCATCATCACTTCTCTTCACAGTCAAGTAATTAAGTCATTTATTAAGACACCTAATTTCGTTGGTTATACATTTCTTCTGATCAATACCCTTAACGTTCAGCATACACTCACACAAACCCAAATTAAAAACAGTACAAAGCATTTTGAGATCATAAACACAGTTCTATGTGTAAAAGTAAACAGCAGATAAAAAAATACAAACAGCCACATAAACCAGATCTAACTCAACACACAAAGGCTAAATCAGGATTTTGTACGACAAAATATTAGGCAATGAACAAAAACAACAAATCATAACAGAGATTCAAATCATAACAGAGATTTGCATCTGTTTCCACCAGAACGACATTCATTGCCTGGATCCTACATAAACTTAAGATTACGTCACTTTTAGGATTTTGGCGCTATCATTAGACTTGAGCAGACGATATGCTAAGAATTCTTCTTGTTGGAATTTGGAAAGCTATAATATTATTACTGTTACGGTCATATTTAGTACTATTTCGGATAAATAGCTAAAAACCTTGTCAGGAATATCAAATAGCAACTTTTGGGGCATTTTTTGTACCCAGCCAGTCAGTCTGACCTTTTTGTGGTGTCACTTCAACTAGGTATGCACCCTCATGTAACTACATCAAGCAGCACACGATCTCAATGAAATCGCAAATGTTCTATTAAACCATCCTTATCATACATATTCACTTGAAACTGTAGGTGGTTCATTCAAAGCTTCTGGTGAGCTTCAAATGTCAGCAAACGCCACTCCAAATTCTCTATATGCCTTAGAATGTACATGGCATAATTGTCAATGAAATCGCAAATGTTTAATCCTTTACCAGGAATAATTGTCAATTGAAGTATGAATGTGAGACAGATAAGAAGCTTTTCACTACAGTCTACACCATTTGCTCATGATATGACATGGCAGTCATCGCTTTGCACTTGAGATATGCAAACTACTAATCTCTCTAGATTCAGATGATCTGATGGGTGCTTTGTTTTACTTATAAACTGATTGGTTTGGCTAAACTTTACCTCTAACTGGTCAAATGGGTAAAGCTTATAAAACTTGCTTAAAAATGTAACAGGTCAAATGGGCCGTATTTGGCCTAAAAGTGTATTTAAATGCGTACAACCTCTTATCAAACAAATAGATTAGTTTTAATTGTTTGGTTTCTCATATTTAATCCACTAGTTACTCATAAACTATCAATAAACAGGAAGCAAAAAGATCTTCTTGGGTCGACCCACCCTGCCCGTTTTGCCACCTCTACCCAAAATATTTGCTACATCCTCAAAAATTACACTTGATGCTATATGATCAAAGACTCAAGATGAAGATTATGCCCTGGACAGACAAAACTGAAACCGAAGGAAGAAGTTAGGACTAGTTTGGACCAGTAGTGGTTATATCTGGGCATGTTCTTGTATTTAGAGTAAAGATGCATTGGCAGTTTTATTGGATCTATGTTACCTGGCTCGATTATAAAATAAGAGAAGACGACTAAGAAAAAGGCATGGCACGAGATAATGAAGATTGAACCTTCACTAAAGACACATCTTAATTTTTCAACCTTACAGTGTAACACAAGATATATGCCCTATAGTTCTACTGAAAATTATCCAAAATTTTAATCTAAAAAGTTTTCTCAAAAGAAAAAATTTGAACTAGGAATCAAGAAGAAAACTAAAACTGTCCTGCTAACAACCTAACCCCTTTCCCAATGATTGTTACTAAAACTAAAGCATTCTTGTTTTCAACCTTACAGTAACACAAGAAATATGCCTATAGTTACACTGAAGACCCATAATATATGTCCAAATTACTGGGCAGTTTCTGGCTGCACCAACACAAGGAATGGTTTAACAAAGGTGTGGCACTTACCACAAACTTGCAGCTAAAGGAAAGGCCCCCACAGTAATAAAACCAACTAAAAGCACCAATTTCAATTAAAGAAAACATGCTAAACAATTCAGTTAAAATCCTGGCAATGATGTTAGGATACATAACTAAAACTACACCAGCGGCCAGCCTTCCTTTTAAAGTAACATGCTCCAAAGTATTCACTTTAGCCCAATAAGCCCTCACGACCAGCGGACCAGAGCAAAGTGTGACATTGTATGTTAAAAGACCTGTAAGGGTCTAGCAGGGACTAAATTATACCCAAGGTGTCTTATGAAACAACACCAGCATCACAACTAGTGTGCCTCTGAACCTAGGCATACATTTCCACCCAAAAAAACAAAATAAAAAATTTAACGTGCCTCCAAAACCTAGGCTCGGGATTCTAAAAGCTATACTTACACAAACTTTCTACAACGATTCACACGCCACTCAATATATTCTAATCAAGTTCAACAGCTAAAACATCAATAATCAAATATCTGATTAGATCCTTATAGGCTCATACATATCACCAATGTTTACAAATGTGTAAAAACGAAAACGTTTGCCCATCCCAACAAAAAAAAAAAAATGTCAATCCCTCAAACAAGTGACAAACACAAACAAATTCATACAATCACTACCATACTAATAACCATTTACAGAGTAACATACATTACAACTCAATCAAATGAAACATACCAAAATTAATGCAAAACTACATAAAATAAAACACTCATTAAAATAGGTCAACACTAAACAATGGATGCAGTGTATTTCAAGTACATGTTAGCATTACGCTCATACGATATTCCCCTTTATCGCATACATATTCGCAAGTATTTATATCATCAACAAAATATAACTACAGATTATTTGCCTAAAGTATGCACCAAAAATATCAACTGATACAACCCTAATTTTTCAAAATAATTCAACAAGCATAATCAGATTTTGGGTTTTTGAGGGTGTATGGAATTGCATTTTCAAAACAGATTTTGGGTTTTTGAACCAGCTTTCTGAAAAAGCATATCCCTAACTATGTTTGATTGTACACATTTTGCAAACGCAATAATCAGTAAAACTACCGAAAATGCTATCCAAAACACCCTCTTACATACTTATAAGAACACTTAATCAAAATTCAAGAAAAACCCAAGTCCAAGTCCAAGATCAAAACTTTTACCTAAACCAATATCAAATTCAACAAAAACCCAAATTCGAGAATCAAAAATCTTACCTTAAAGATCAAACTTTTGCCAATCCTACCAGCAGGATGATTAGCAGCATAGCCTTCTTTAGTCAAATTCTTAGCATCCATCATAGCAATAGCAACAGTACATCCAAACACCATTTGTATAGCAGTAGAAGTAGTTGGTGCCAAATCAAAAGGACACAATTCCCTTTCTAAAGGCAAATGCACATTCATATCACACATTCCCATCAACACATTCCCTTCAACCGATGTTATCGATATCAAAAACGCGCCTTTCGCCTTAACACAAGGCACCAATTTCACTAGTTCTTCTGTATTACCACTTTTGCTAAACATTATTAATATATCATTTTCTGTTAATATGCCTATATCTCCATGAAGTGCATCAACAGGTGACAAGAATTGTGATTTGATGCCTAAAGACACAAGGGTTTGAGAAATGTTTTTTGATACAAATCCGCATTTGCCAATTCCTGATATAAAGATTGTTCCTTTTGTGTTAAGGAGTGTTTGGGTGAATTTCTGTGTTTGGTTATGGTCTAGTTTTTCAAAGAAATTGTTTAGGTATTTTTGTTGGCATTTGAATAAAGATTTTAGCTTGTTTGGATCTATTTTCTGTTCTTGGTTTTCTTCTGATGATAATGAATATGAGAGAGACCCCATTTTGGAATTTTTATTTTTTATTTGATGGTGGCCGGGAATTGAGATTGGTTCGCCGGAGATGTGTTTTCCGGCGAAGGGTGAAGAGATTTAAGGTGGGAAAGAAATTGGCGCAGGAGATGTTATATATATATAAGATCTTTGTACACCGACATTTTTTTAGCGAGAATAATTGTAATTATGGCCCCTGGTTATTGATTAAAAAAAATAAAAAATAAAAATCGCTTCAGCTTCTTAGCACCTACCAAGAATCTCTAGTCATCCACCACCGGTCGCCGTCCGTTTTCTTCCGCCGACAATCAATCGGGTTTCCCTTTTGATTATTGTTCAAATGATTATGGGAGAAAGCAAAACGTAGGCTTGAAAAATCGGGAAAATGATTACTGTTCAAGTGATTATTGATGGTGAATTGGTGATTGACGGAAAAAGAAAAGAAAAGTTAAAAAAGGTGATAAGAAAGAAAGGGTAGCTGTAATTTGGATAGGGTAAAAAGTCATGACCGTTCATTTAATCCAAGTGTTTTGGAGGGGGTAAACCGTAAAAGTAGTAACTATATTGTTTTTATTAGAGAAAATTTCATTACATCACCCTGTGAGAAAATTTCATTACATCACCCTGTGGTTTGTCATTTTATCAATTTTCAGCCTTGTACTTTTTATTATTATATCACCCTGTGATGACTTTTTGCTTCATTGGGCACCCCTCCCTCTAACGTCCGTTTATTGTCATCCGTTAACTCTCTCATGTGCAGCGCACATGAGGGTACTTCGGTCCTTTTCACCTCTAAAACACTCTCTCATCCTTTCTCATTCTCTTTTTCAGATCAAAACTCATCTTTTTTTCTAAATCTAAACACACGATAACAATAACAACAAAATCTAAAAAATTTCATAAACAAAACCCAAATTAACAACCCAAACACCAACAAGATCTTCTCACAACTTAAATCTAATCACAAAAATTCTTTGTCTTCACTTACATATATATACACATATATATAAATCCACCGATTTTCAGCTATATATACATATTTTTGTTTTTTTAGCAATTAGCTGTAGATCTGATATTTCATTAACATATAGATACAGTTATATATATATGTATATTTATGAGCTATTGTAATTGAGTGATGACAACAGAGCTTGATGATTGTAGACCTGATGATTTGTTGTTTATATTGTTATCAGATTATTAATGATAGGGAGACAGGGAGATCAAGAGGATTTGGATTCGTAACATTCAAGGAAGAACAATCCTTAAGAGACGCAATTGAAGGACTCAACGGTACAAGCCTTGACGGCCGTAACATCACCGTTAACGAGGCTCAATCTCGCAGTGGAGGCGGCGGTGGAGGATATGGTGGAGGTCATCGTGAAGGCGGTGGTGGTGGATATGGTGGTGGTGGTGGTGGTGGTGGATATGGAGGCGGTCGTCGAAGGTGGATACGGTGGAGGCGGTGGTGGTTACGGAGGAGACCGTCGTGAAGGAGGATATGGTGGTGGCCGCCGTGATGGTGGATATGGTGGAGGTGATGGTGGATCTAGGTATTCAGGTGGTGGTGATTATGAAGGAAAGTGGTGAAGTTAGAAATTTGGATTATGTGAGTAACCGTTAACAGATTGTGCCTAATGGCCCCTTTTTTGCTAGCAGATTATGTGAGTAAAACATCTTTCTTTCTCAAGATTTGGATTTTCTTTTTGACAGAAAAATCAAGATGACTAATTTTGTGAAACTGGGTTTTCTTTATGGTAAGTTTTTTGTGTTAAAAATTTAAACTTTTTTATTGGGTTTTGTCAAAAGATGACAAATTGGGTTTTCTTGATTTGTAATGAGATAAAAATCGAAACTTTTTACTGGGTTTTGTAAGATTATGAATATTGGTAACTCGGTTTTCTTGATTTTGATTTTGAAGAGGTAAAAATTGAAACTTTTTACTGAGACTTGTGAAAAGATGATGAATTATGGTTCCGGTGAGTGGATTTATATGTATATATATTCTGTAAGTGAAGACAAAGAATTTTTGTGATTAGATTTAAGGTTGTGAGAAGATCTTGTTGGTGTTTGGGTTGTTAATTTGGGTTTTGTTTATGAAATTTTTTAGATTTTGTTGTTATTGTTATTGTTATTGTGTGTTTAGATTTAGAAAAGAAGATGAGTTTTGATCTGAAAAAGAGAATGAGAAAGGATGAGAGAGTGTTTTAGAGGTGAAAAGGACCAAAGTACCCTCATGTGCGCCGCACATGAGAGGTTAACGGATGACAATAAACGGACGTTAGGGAGGTGCCTAATGAAGAAAAAAGTCACCACAGGTGATGTAATAATAAAAAAAGTACGGGGGCAAAATTGATAAAATGCAAACCACAGGGTGATGTAATGAAATTTTCTCTTTTTATTATTATTGACTTCTTTTATTATTATTTATTATTTTGAATAATAATTGATATTTCATAATGAATAATGTTTTATTATTATTACTAGTCTTAATACACGTACGATGTACGGTAGCTATATAGATTGTATCATAAAGAAATTCGAATATGCCTCATACATGATTCATGAGTATGAAATAAATTGTGGTTAAAGTAAACCGATGATCGAAGCTAAATTATAATAAACAGTAATGATAAATATAATATATGTTTAGTTAGAGTTTTGGATTTACCTTAAAATTTTAGAATCACATCAAAATCGGAACTTGTAAGCATAGTGGATGACGACAAATAGCCTTGTGATTTCGGATCGTAAACTCAAAATTTTGAAGTCTTCATGTTTTTTTTTTGAACGGCGGGTGGGAAGGACGTTCCATCGAACTGAGCAGTGACATCCCGAAGGGCAGTATGCTCAGGAAACGAGGCGCCTTACAACCGCTGGAAGCTCCAAAGGAACCCCATTTTTTCGTCCAAGAGGTAAATACCCGGGTTAGCAGGATCTTTCATGTTAATAACTTATTATAAGTAATAAGAGTTAAAGAATTGAGAAAGAAAAAAAATACAATTTATTAATGAGAAAACGATCAATCAAATAAGGTTATAATGTCTTTTGTACTAATAAGCCAAGAGTTAGAGTTTAATTCTAAGTCTAATAAGAAATTGAATCTATATACAATTAAAAAAACTAAGTTAATAAAATAAATAAATTCAAAAGACACGTGTTGATAAAGGATCATGCCACGTGTCGTTTCAAGAACTTCACAATCCTGTTTTAGTTAATTGGTAGATTGGCTAATCAACTCGCATTTAACCCGAGTATTTTAATAAAACTTTTACTAATAATTATTTGATCTGTTTAACCCAAATAAACCTAATAATGAGTAAATGGGTTGTCGTTGACACTTCTAGGAGACTAACCATTTTTCTTAAATCTATGAAAATGTTATAGACACATTTACATTCAAAAATCTAGCAAGTGACATTAGAAAGATAAACTTTAAAATCTAGCAAATGGGTTATTTAATCATTAAATCAAAATAAAATCACAAAACCCAAATGAGCTTTTCAAAATTTTTAAAAGTAAATAAAACCCACGGTGTAAAAACTACTTCGAATAAAAGATTTATCGCCAATAATAACATATTTTTTTTCTTACTATTCATAACAACGAACCGAGTTTTTATCTGAATGAAATCTATTATAAGTATGAATGAAGGTAGCATGAAACAAAGATTAAAAAAACCTTACCGGTTTTCAATCAATATGTTAACTCATTAAGTATTGTTTATTCAAATTTGACCGTAAATTACTTTTTTTTAGTATCATATAGTAGTTGAGCAAAGTTATATAAATGAAAATTACATTTAAAACTCAATTCATTCATATATTTTATATCAAAGTTTACATAACATAAACAAAAATATATACGGTCAGAATCGAAAGACAAAGACTCAAAATGCCAAACTAGGACATTTAAAAAGGGACAGAAAGAGTAACATATTACTACAAATTAAAAAATTAAAATGACAATACATATATTTGAATTAAAATAAGAAAACCCACTTTACTACTGTAACTCCATCTCTTGTAAATTATTACGAACTAGGTAGTTCAAGCCCCGCATTGCGGGGCCGCATTTATCGTTTTTTCGCGTTTTTGTTCTTTAAATGCAATACCACAAACACAACATCTTAAATATGTTTACTTCCATATTAATAATTTCGCGAAACATAATGTTTAAAAAAACTCCCAAAGAAGAAATATAAACGCAAATATATTTATTTTAATGGCAATGACACACCACATTCAAACGTTGTTACTCCATTTAAGACCAAATGTTTGTTTAATGTAGTATGCTTGCGGCCTTTTTACATGGTATGGCAAGTGGCAATTTACGGATACACCATCATGTTTATGTCACTCAAAAAAATAAGGAGGAAAAAATGTTGATAAAATAAACTAAAAAGTCAATAGAAAACAAAAAGAATCAACAGAATCTATGTAAAACAAATTAATATCAAAAATTTGCTAAAAAATATAACAAAATATTAAAAAATTTTTTTATAGAAAACAAAATGTTAAAAATCATACTATTACACAAAAAATAAGAAAAGAAAAAAAATAAATGTTGAAAAAACCCCAAAAGTAAAATCTAAAAACAAAAACTTTAAAAAATTTTTTTGTTAAAAAATGGTTTTGTTTAAATAAAATCATGTTACTTAAATTAGTTTCATATAAAATCAAATGAAACAAAAAGGGGCAAGAGTATAAATATCAATCTGTTTAAATATAAAACTCCAAGGTTATATATGAAAATTATGTGGATGCAAAATTAAAAAATTAAAAGTTTAAAATTGGGAGGGGGGAGTCGAACCAGAGACCTCTCCCATGAGGGGGAAGGGTTTTACCACCCAACTAAACTCAAGCTTTAAGTTGATTTTTACATATGTTTTATTTATACTGAAAATGCAGATAGAGACAAAATAGCTACTATTCACATCCAATTCCTTTATTAAAGAAGATAATACCACTATATAAAAGTGTCAAACGATGAAGCTGATAACTATCACCCCAACCTTTTAACCATGTATATTTGTTAAAAAACTTGAAACGGTTTTGCACTTGGTGCATGAGTTTTGTAAAAATCAATTTGACATTCTATCAAGT
>CM067174.1:105978524-106005482 GCA_034093135.1 Erigeron breviscapus | reverse complement strand
TTTTTTTTTTTTTTTTTTTTTTTTTTTTTTTTTTTTTTTTTTTTTTTTTTTTTTTTCTATTTTTTTTTTTTTTCTGTTTTTCAATTCTTTTATTCTTTTTCTCCTTTTTTTTTCTCATTTTTCATTTCAAGACCGTTTTAGTTTTCAAGACCGTTTCATTTTTCATACTTAACCAAAATTTCACAACATTACCTTAGACGATCTTCTCAAGATCGTTTCACATTTTGTTCTTCAAGACCGTTTCACTTTCTATACTTAACCAAATTTTCTTTAAAGATTCTAAGACGATCTTACTCAAAGACGATCTCACCAGAACGATTTTGTCAAGATCGTTTCATTTTCTATTCGTTTCAAGATCGTTTCAATTCCTTGGTTAATCAAGATCGTTTCATTACCTGGTTAATCAAGATCGTTTCAATTCTTGGTTAAATCAAGATCGTTTCATTTCATAATCTTACCAAGATCGTTTCATTTGCTCTTTCAATTCAAATCAATCTCAAATGGCTTCTCGTGAAGCATTGGCATTAGGTTCTGATACAAGACCTCCAGTTCTCTACCGTGGTTCATACGGACTATGGAAGAAACGATTCATGGACTATGTGGAAAGTCAAACAAATGGTCATATGATGAAAGAATCCATTCTGAATGGACTTGCTGTTCATCTCCATCCCACTACTAATGCAGTTATTCTAACTCATGAACTTTTGAATGCTGAGCAAAAGGATCGAACAGCTGCAGATAACAGAGCAAGGTCATGTTTATACAGAGCTCTACCGGATGAAATCTATGGGTCTGTTGATTCTTATGATACAGCAAAAGAGATATGGGATGAGGTGGCTAGACAGATGGAAGGAGCTGATGTGACTTCAACAATCAGATTGACCAACATTTTGACTGAGTTTGACAACTTCTCCAAAATGCCAAATGAATCTCTTGAGGCAGTTTATTACAGATTCTGCAATGTCATAAATGAACTGAGGAAAGAACAATGTCAAGAAAACTGAGATTGAGTTAAACATCAAGTTCATCAAAGCACTTGGTCAAGAATGGGAAGATTTTGGAACCCAAATCAAGCAACATCAAAACCTGACCAAGTTCACCATTCATACTCTATATGAATCCTTCAAACTCAATGAAAACCAAGTCCTAAGCAAAGCTTCATCGAACAAAATGCCAGAAGTTGTATCTTCTGATCCTTTGGCATTGATCGTTGAGAAGAAGATTTCTGAAGCTCTTAAAAGGCAAATGGTGGTTGTTTCTTCGTCTGATGAGGAGGGAGATGATGTAATGGCTACAAGAGATGGTGTTTCAGATGAACTATATCAAGCTCTTGCCGCAGTAACTAAGCATTTCAAGAAGAGATTTACAAAGCGAGGCCAACAAACAACAATCTCCGCACTTCTTCAACAAGTGCATTTCCCAAGAAGGAACACTATCATCCAAGGAGCAATGAGCAAAGTGAAGCTACTGGTTCAAGGTATGGTGAAAAGAAGGAAGCATATGAGAAACAAACAGTTGAGAAGGGTAAGTCATCAGACAAAAAGGTGCTACAATTGTGGAGTTCCTGGACATTTTGCTGTTGATTGCAAACAACCCAAGAAGCGGAACTATGAGTACTACAAGCAGAAGATGCTATTAGCCAAACAGGTCGAAGCAGGACATGCATTGCTTGCCGAAGATGACAAATGGCTGTTGCTCACTGATGATGAAGATCAAGATCTCTCCGCTAATGTTTGCTATATGGCGAGATTGGCCAAGAACAAAGTCCTTGAAGCAGAAAGCACTGATGATGAATACCCAGATGATGAGGTAAATCTCGACTCTACTTTTTCTTTGGTTAAGGACAAAGAGTCTTGTAGATTAGCTTTATCTAAATTAACAAATCATATCAATTCTTTAGCCAACAAAAACAAAAGTTGAAAAATAGTATTTCATTTTCAAAAAGTGAATTTTCAAATCTTCTTGAAGAACACTCAAAATTACTTTTTGAACATGATACTATTAAACAAGATTTCAAGCATACAAAGACAAAATGTTGGTTAAAGAATGTGAGATGAATGTCACTCCTGATTCTAAGTTATTACAAAGATGTCAAAATCTTGAAAAGACCATTCATGATCTTGAAAAGACCAATCAAGATCTTGAAATTCAAAAGACCAATGAATGGCTTCGGGCAAATGCAAGACAAATGGATGTTGATATTCTCAATAAAAAGCTTCAAGAAGCCAAACCAAACAATGTTGAACTCGAAAGGAAGATTTCTGATTTAAATCATAATTGTTTTCTTAAAGGCATTAAAATTGAGAATCTTGAAAAACAAGTTGAGGAATTTAAAAAGAATATACTTTTCTATCAAGAAAAGCTATATAAAGTTGAACAAAATCCTCTCTTGAATTTCACTGCCTATTTTAACAAGTCAAAGATTGACAAAACAGATCTTCTTCTCGGTTGGGATTTGAGAATATCACACCATTACAAAAGGCCAAAGAAGAAATCGAACCCCTGTATGATGAAAAATTTCTTCGCCTTGGTATGATACAACAATTTATTCGTCCATTGGATGACGAATTTGAGACTGATGAAGTTGAGAGAATACCTAATCAAGATTTTTTGGTTAATTATGATGCAATCAATGATTCATACAAAACAAAACAATCTTCAATTTTCAAATTGGAAGAAATTGAATCAAATTTTCAAAACCAAGAATCTGTTGGTACTTCACCTAAACCAACTAAAATGTATTTTCCAACCACATTTTTGGAAAAGCAAATAGAAGGTTTACAACAAAAGGTGGAAACTCAACAAACAGTTATAAATCATCTCAAGTCTCAAAGTCCGAATCTAGAGGATAAATGTATTGTTGTTAATACTAAGAAAGTTTGTGAGAATGTTTCTACTCAAACTGACCAAAGTGCTTTAGTAGAAAATTCTACCCAAACTACCTGTGATTCATCTACCAATACCTCCACTCAGACCTTGACTGATTCTCTTGAATGTACTTGTCGTACTGATGATTATGTGCAATCTGAATTATCTAATGACGAACTTGCACATAGTTTAGTTTTGATATGGTACTTTTATAGGTTTTTCACATGCAACAATGTTGATGAGTTAGTTGTTAACCCTAAGCCTAGTGCTAGTATAGGTGTTGATACGTCTACTCAATTTTTGGTGAAACCAAAGATGTGTCAGTTCAAGTTGACCTAATTTCTGAGACTACCCATAATGTGAAGTTGGACACCAAGATTCCTGATTTCTCAAAATTTCAAATAAATCTAAAATTAATCAATCTCCATTGAAATTTTCTTTTTCAAAAGATTTCACGAAGGTTGATTTTGATAAATTCATGGAGGGAGAATATATTTTTGATTCAGAAACTGAGAAAAAGATTGAATCTACCAAAATCAAAGTGGAAACAGAAATGGAATCTCAAAAACCATCGTCCAAAGCTCCAACTTCATATTACTCAAGGAAACGAGTTAAGACCAAACTCGTCAAGACTGAACCAAAGACCATTAAGTTAGAAACCTTTGTGGCTACACCTGTGAAACATGTCATAGAAGAACAAGCTGAGATCCCACACAAAACAAAGTACACCAAAGTGAAACTTCCAAAAGACTGTTCAAATGCTTCTAAATCTAGCTCTCAATCTAGCTTTATACCTAAGGTGTCTAAGTCTAGCTCAATTTCGCTAACTAAAGATGCATCAAATGGTACAACTAGATATAAGGATAGATATGGATGGTTTTCTCATGATAAACCAAAGAAGCAAGAAGTTTCCTCACCTTCAAAGATTCCAAAAAGATGAAAGTGTTTAAAACTCCTAGTTCTAATTTTCAAAGTTCAATTCAACAGGTGGAAAGAGCTTAACTAGTGGTGCTAAATGGGTTGCTAAAACTTTAGTACCTAAGATCACTAGTAATCAAAAGAATGTTGAGAAAATGAAGAAAAGAAGGAGGAGAAATGCTGTTAATAAGAAGAAAAGTGCTTCTGTTAATCAAAACAATTCATCTTTGTTAATAAATGTTGAATGTGCCAAGGCAAGGCCTTGTGAGCTTGTAAACAATTTTAATTCTTGTGTGGTTGATATGAATGCTTGTAGACATGTTACTTTTAATTCTCGTGTGAATGTTCGTACATTTTATTCAAATATGTTTGTTGATAATATGCTTGTTGATGCTTATGTTGATTCAATAACATGTTTGAATGCGCATCCTAAGTTATATACCCTGCCTGTTTTATCTAACCAAAAAGGACCCGTTTTCAAGTGGGTACCTAAAAACGGTTAAATTTCTTTGATTGCAGGAAATAACCATCTGTGTTTGGATACTCGATTCCGGGTGTTCGAAGCACATGACTGGAAATAAATCTTTGCTGAAGAATTTTGTTGAAAGATTCATGGGAACTGTCGCTTTGGAAACAACAATTTCGCTCCTATCTTAGGTTATGGGGACATTGAACGAAATGGGATTATAATCAAGAAAGTTCACTATGTTGAAGGTTTAAGTCACAACTTGTTCAGTGTTGGACAATTCTGTGATAACAATCTTCAAGTTCTTTTTCGAAAATCTCTTTGCAAAGTCCAAACCTTAGATGGAGTTGATATTCTTTGTGGCGATCGTGACGATAACCTTTTTACCGTCAATCTCGATGATAACCAACCAACCGATAATATCTGTCTCATTTCAAAGGCTACTTCAAAGAATTCTTGGTTATGGCATAGAAGGCTCTCTCATCTGAATTTCCAAACAATCAATACTTTAGTCAATAAGCATCTTGTTGAAGGCTTACCTGACTATAAGTATGAAAGTGAGCATGTCTGTCCTTCTTGTGCTGTTGGGAAGATTAAGAGAGTTTCTCATAAACCGAAGAAATCTCCAAATTCTTTAGCACCTCTTCATTTGCTTCACATGGATCTTTGTGGGCCGATGAAAGTTCAAAGCCGAAATGGGAAGAAATACATTCTGGTTATTGTTGATGATTATTCAAGATATACTTGGGTTAAGTTCCTAGCATCCAAAGATGAAACAACTCAGATGTTGATAGATTTCATCACCAATACTCAAGTAAATCTTCAACTTCCAGTTCGTTACATCCGTTCGGATAACGGTACTGAATTCAAGAATGCTGTTTTTGATGAATTCTGCAAATCCAAAGGTATTACTCATCAATTCTCAGCAGTTCGCACCCCACAACAAAACGGTGTTGTTGAAAGGAGAAATCGATCGCTGGTGGAAGCAGCAAGGACAATGCTTGCTTATTCCAAATTGCCATCCAATATGTGGCTGAAGCTGTTGACACTGCTTGTCACACTCAGAATCGGTCCATCATCAATCAGCGTTTCGAAAAGACTCCTTATGAGGTTGTTAACAAACGGAAACCCAACATCAACTACTTCCACATATTTGGGTGTGTTTGTTACACGTTGAATGATCGGGAGAATCTTGGAAAATTCGAGAAGAAAGGTGATGAAGGATATTTTGTTGGTTATTCCAAAACATCTATTGCCTACCGAATCTATAATCGTCGAACAAACACAATTCAAGAGACGATGAATGTTTGGTTCGATGAGATGTCAGGCATGATTTTTGAGCAAGAAAGCTTGCTACCAACAAGTATGGATTCAAGTGCTTCAAGTACTTCTACAAGGAACTCTACCTTAGCTTCTAAATTCAAGAAGTTTCCAACTCCAACCAGTGATGAATTAGATATTCTTTTTGAAGAATTCTATAAGTCAAAACCGATTCATGATCAAGAACCTCCAGACATCGTTGAACCAATTCCAAACAATGAACCTCTTCATAACAACGATCCAGTTCCTGACATCATTCATGAATCGTCATCAAATTCTTCTGAGGAAAGATCATCTTCAAATGATTCTATTCCACCATCCTCTCCTGAGAATCCTACTCAATGAATGTTCAAGAACAACCTTCTCAATTCACTCAGACAACAAATCCCCTGAACACTCCAAATGTGTATGTACCACTTGACTTTGATCATCCAGCATATGAGGAAAGGGTTATACCAAGTTATGATTCCATCTCTCAACAAACTTCAAGTTTCAATGATGGTGATGTTGATCTTCAACAACAAGATCCGCTTCCTCATGCTCACAAGTGGACACGTATGCAGAAAGACCATCCTACTGATCAGATAATTGGAGATCCACAAGCAGGAGTAACTACTCGTACTTCAGTGAATGAATGTCTTGTTGCACTTTCTCTTAGCAATGTCGAACCCAAAACAGTTTCTGAAGCTCTTCGTGATCCAGAATGGGTTAAGGCAATGCAAGATGAACTCGCACAATTTGAAAGACTGAAGGTATGGAGATTAGTTCCAAATCCCAGAAAAGATGATCCAATTGGAACTAAGTGGATTTTCAAAAACAAAAAGGATGAGAATGGAGTGGTAGTAAGAAATAAAGCTCGACTTGTTGCTAAGGGTTATTGCCAACAACCTGGTGTTGATTTCGGCGAAACTTTTGCTCCAGTTGCAAGAATGGAGGCCATTCGAATTTTCTTAGCTTATGCCGCATTCCGAAACTTCACTGTGTTTCAAATGGATGTGAAAACTGCTTTTCTGAATGGTGACCTCAAAGAAGAAGTTTACGTTGATCAACCTGAAGGTTTTGTTGATCCTCAAAGACCAAACCATGTCTACAGGTTAGACAAGGCTCTCTACGGTCTTAAGCAAGCACCCCGAGCATGGTATGATTCTTTAACTACTTTCTTACTTAAAAGTGGATTTACCAAAGGCATAATTGACCCTACCTTGTTCATTCGCAAACAAGGTAAGCATGTTCTACTAGTTCAAATATATGTTGATGACATTATATTTGGGTCAACCAGTCAAACATTTTGCCGAAACTTTTCATCTCTAATGGTCAATCATTTTGAAATGAGCATGATTGGGGAAATGAATTACTTTTTGGGTCTTCAAATTAAACAATTACCAACTGGTATTTTTATATCACAAGGTAAATACATAAATGACATGTTGAAAAAGTTTGATATGACTTCATGTTCTTCAATTTCTACCCCAATGGCTGCTCGAACAACCATTAATACTGATACAAATGGGAAACCATTTGACCAAAAGAGATATAGAAGTATGATTGGTTCATTGTTGTACCTAACAGCATCTCGCCCAGATATAATGTTTGCAACATGTATGTGTGCTAGATATCAAGCTGCTCCAACTGAATTACATTATCAAGCTGTGAAACGAATCTTTCGTTATCTGAAGGGTACACCGATTTAGGTCTCTGGTATCCAAGGGATACTGGATTCAATCTAACTGCTTATTCAGATGCAGATCATGCAGGTTGTAAACTAGATCGCAAGAGCACTTCCGGTACTTTACAATTTTTAGGAGATAAAATTGTGAGTTGGTCTTCCAAGAAACAGAACTGTGTTCACTATCAACGGCTGAAGCAGAATATGTGGCTGCGGCTAGTTGTTGTGCTCAAGTTATGGATGAAGACACAACTAACTGATTATGGTCTGAAATATGATCATATTCCTATCTATTGTGATTCTCAGAGTGCCATTGCCATTGCAGTCAACTCAGTAAACCACTCTCGATCAAAGCATATTGATGTTAGATATCATTTTCTCAAAGATCATATTGAGAAAGGTGACATCGAACTCTACTTTGTGGGAACTGAATTTCAACTTGCAGATTTGTTCACAAAACCGTTGGACGAAAAGAGGTTTAATTTTCTGATCTCCAAGCTTGGTATGTTAAATCTTAAACCTTAATTCTTTTTATTTGAAGGAATTCTTGACACATTTCAGAAAACAAAATACAAAATTGAAAAATTACAAAAATTAACAAAAAGATTTTTTAATGGCTTGCATATACTATGTATGCAACCCGTTCTTCAATGTTTTTATTTAAATAGAGTGTTTATACATTCTAAGATCTTGTTATACATATAGATTGATATAAGAGTACAAGGAATCGAACGCCTTTGTGTACTTCCAAGTGTTCTTATATGAATATGTATGTGTAGTAGCAATCAAGTTTTTCCAAATAAAGTTTTTCAAACTCTCAATTATTGATATGAGAAAGCGAGGGATCGAACGCCTTTGTGTACTCTCTTGCTGTCTCATCTTGAACAATTGGAAGTTAACCTTTGCTTAAAAGTTTTATTGCCTCCAACGTGTTGTTGTAAGTTGCGACGGATTGAACGCCTTTGTGTACTCCCTAGCTGTCTTACATTCAACATTGTTGTTGAAGCAAAATTTTTCCGAAAAATCACAACAAAGATTTTACTCATGTTTGATCTCACAAAACCAATTTTTGCTCCACCTTTCTATGGAAAATTTTGATCTATTCTTGCATAGATTAAGGAGGAGTTTGTGATTTCAACAACCTTCAAACCTTCAAATGTGTTTCAAATTTTTCATGCACACATTTGATGTTTTTCCAATGATTTTTAATTAAATGGAGTTCGGTGATTAGTTTGCACATGAGCGATAGGTTTTCTCAAAATTGACTCCATGAATTTCATCATAGCCGATGAGTTCTAACCCCGGAGTATTCACTTCTTTCATTAGATAGTGAGGGTATTTTGAGTAATGTTGATTTCGTGCAACTAGAATGGAGGGAGTAAAGTCGAAAAGTGAGAGGTTACGGTGATATATGATGTGAGAAAGGGCTAAAAGAAACAAAAGTCCTCCCAAAATTCTCAAAAGCCGGGTAAAACACGTTTCTATCAGATGTCATTTGTTGATATCTTGATATTGAAGAAGTCTTCATGGACCCAGTGAAGCAATGCACATCTACCTAACCACTCAAGTGTTTCTTAACAAATACTTGTTTTATTCTCACGGAGATTTTCACACTTCTATTGACTCTTCTTTTGGAAGATGTTGATATTGAAAAAGGGCGACATTCTGCTCCAGTCCCCGACTTCATTTAATCACGTTGTGTCTAGAGCTAATTTGATTGATCATTAAATTGATCATTGTTTATTCTTCTTAGAACACATTCGAGTCATATCTTTGTGATATATTTGCTTATCTTTGTGATATAGCCGGAACATTCGTAGTGATATCTTAATGATATTCCACGATGATCGAATGGAAATCCTACCAATGCTAACATCTTTTCCAACGTTGAATGTAGGTCTCATAATTACATTTATGTGATTATTGAGCTAACGAGAAGTCTAAGTGACCTCGGTTTTTCCTAAAAGTCTTTAAGGATAAAATTGTGGTTATCAAATGCTTCGGTAGTGTTAACCATGATTTATATTCTTTGAAGCAATCTAGTGGTTGAAAAGCCGCAGACCGAACTATGTTAGAGACTTGTTTTGTGCATATCTCAATGATACATAGGAAATCCGAAAAATGTTATACATTTCTATCGGTCATTTCATTAATCCTTTTGATTTTTGAACATGCAAACGGATCATTCTTATCCGGTTTCTTTTCTCTTCACACAAACACAGAAACCACCAACACCATGATATAATGTTTGTCCCAACAACTTCAATCTCACATTTTAGTCACCCATAGGATCTCTTGGGTTGGGCTACTAGTTTGGGTTGATGTTTTGATGGTTGACATTTCTTCATGTGATCATGTTATTCCTGTTGACACTTAATCAATCTCATATGTGCATAATGACATTGATTCCCAATTTTGTCATTATGAGGGGGAGAAAATATTATGATTGATTGATTTACTGTTTGATAAGGAAACAAGAAGAAAAGTTTGTGTGTGGTTGTTTCAAATGGGAAAAGGCTTATCAAAGTTTGTGTATAGGGGAGAGAAAATTGTTCATGATGAGTCAATAGTTTCAGATTTTCACTAAGACTTTAGTTGATTAAGATTTTGATTTTAAGGGGAATCTGAATTGACTTTAGAGATAAGAATGAAACCGAAGATGAAAAGATTTTCACTCAAGACTTCAAAAATTCAAAGATGCTTCAAAAAGTGTTTACACTCATGGATTGAGGGGGAGCATGATTACTTCATAAGAATTTCATTCAAACTGCATTCAAATTTTTACTCTCCGAAGTGTTCAAGTTGATGTGAAAAAGATCAAAGTTTCATAAAGGTTGAAAGAGTGTTTAGAAGATTCAAGTCAAAAGAGTCTTCATCAAACACACGTCATTCAAGATCTTCAATTCATACAAGAACATTTCATCAAGAAACTACTATGCATAAATCAAGGGGGAGAGTACATATTCATGAAAGTTTGTTTCAAGAAGTTGAATTCACTCAAGAATCGAAGATTGAAGAATCAAAACCAAGATTCATCTCTTCTGCATTTCAAAAGACAACTCTGATTCATGATTCATCAATTCTCGAAGATTCAAGCCAAACATGCTTTCATTATTCTCTGTTTAAAAAGAACATTGAGAATCTTCATATGATTTAACTTCAAGAAGTCCAAGATCAAGACTGAATCAAGTTTTTTAAAGACAAAAGAAAAAGCTTTGAAGACTTGGTTCAACACACCTATTGTCTTCACCACCGGGCTCATCAATTTCATTCCTACAAGACAAGATAACACGTACTTCATTCATTACAATAAATCACTAAGGGGGAGAATGTTAGAAATCCAAAAATAGTGATAAATTGTAATTAAGATTAGAAGACATTCTTGTTGTTAAGTCGTAGATAAATGATTACTAAGGTTGAGGGGCTAATTGTGATAATTAGCATAGTTGTATTGTTAGACTATATATAGCCCTCATACCTTAGAAATCATAACAAACAACAAACACTTCATTCTTTACACACATTAATCCCAATCTTTCAGTTGAATCGATCATTCTCTCTCAAAACACACACACACACACCAAGAACACACACTATCAAACCGCCATTGTTGAATCGAATTCAGTGTCATATCATATCGTTAAATATATCATCATCATTGCATATCATATCATAACCATGTGTACGGGGAAGCATTTTAGGCATAAACATCGTCATCATTAATCCCGAGTACCTCCCATATCAACCCAACCACATATGAGTTATACATTACCGTTTTGGAGGTTATAGTTTACAAACCATTTTCGTTGCACCCTCAGCGTGACAAAAGTAGTGTATCTTACCTGATAGTAGAATGTGCGCGCAAACAAAAGCTAACAGTGCTTAATAGTAATCCCCGACACCTATCGTACATTAATATATGAAATATAAGTCATTTGGGACCTTAAATGGACTTGAAAACGAACTTAAGCTACATTTCAAGCCAAAACGAACTTAAACCCTTTAAACGAATTTAACCAACAGATTTAACAAACGAAATTAATCTTCTTTTAAACGAAAATAGCTTGAACGAAGTTAAACTTCGTTTCCAAAACGAATTTAGCTTTCATAAAACAACTTAGGCTCTTCAATTAGCAAACGAATTTGAACCTCATTTCAGCCAAAAACGAACTTAACTTCAAACGAAGGTTATCTTCGTTTGACAAACGAATTTAGATCCCACAAACGAACTTAAAGTTCGTTTTGAACCTTAGCTGAACCAGAAAACGAATTTCATCTTATTTTCGTCCAGAAATCATAAAACGACTTTGTTCTTCGATTTTTCCAGAAACGAACGACTTGGGCTGTTCCCAAAACATGTTTTTGACATAAATAAACATCTTTTGATCATCAAGATTGACCTTAGACTCGTTTAACACCGTTTTGATCATTAGTTGGCTTAAACGCATAATAAACCCTAACTTATCAAAAACCCTTTATAAAATCAGATTTGATTCAATTAAAAACATCTTTAGATCTGAAAATATAGACAACGAATCATGGATTACCTGTAGAAACGATAGCCAATTCGATTCAATACAAAAACACTTGATTTGATTAACCAAAACTTGGAGATCTTGCTTTAGAAATCAAAAGAGAATTAGAGAGGCTGATGAATGTGTTCTAATTAAGTTTTGAGGCTGCCAAATTAACCTAGATTAGGCTAATCCCTTTCTTAACCCGTTTTTAACTTTTCACCATTGGCAAAACTAGTCCCTGGACTTCATATTGACTTTATTTCGCTTAAAAACACCTATTGGGGATACATATAACACACTAAAGCACTTTCGCACACTACAAAGGCCTTTTACACATCATTTAGTCCACTTTATTGTCACTCATTAAAGATAAATAAATCTCACATATAGGGCACATAAACATATAAACACACATTTTATCACATATCAAATCACGGACTTAGAATTTGACCTAACGACGTTAGTCAACATAAACGATTAAGTTTTGGGATGTTACACATTTGGAGGATTGGGTACATAGTGCATACAGCCTAGATACTTGGAAAAAGGTGTATGCAGAGAAGATTAATCCCATTGTTGGTACAATGTATTGGACAAGGAGTGAAGATACAATGAAGATACTACCTCCCAAACACCACACACAAGTTGGTAGGCCAAAAAAGAAGAGAAACAGGGGTCAATTTGAGAATGAAACATTGAACAAAGGTGGGAAACTTTCAAAGAAGGGAAGGAGTGTCACTTGTTCCAAGTGCAACCAGAAGGGTCACAACTCCAAATCATGCAAGGGTCAATCATCCAATGCACCTCAGACAAAGTAAGTTGTTATGTCTATATTCAATTGTTTACTAAATTTTCATGTGTCTGAAGTATTACTGATATTTTTTACATGACATTGCAAGAAGGACTAAAGCAAAGAAGAAAAAGACTCAACCAACTCAGCCAAGTCAGCCAATGGGTCAGCCAAGCCAGCCAATGGGTCAGTCAAGCCAGCCAATGAGTCAACCAACCCAGTCAACACAGTCAAGCCAACCAACACATTCAAGTGCTAAAGGACCTAAACCTGTGTTGAGTCCAGGAAAAGGAATTAGGATGACTACTGCAAGGTTTGCTGGAAATGCAACAAGGATGGACATTTGAGAGTTGTTTATCTTCTTTTGATAGCCATTTATGTATGGTTTATGTGGTCTTACACAATTTCCACTGGTTTATTTGTTAATCTCCTTTTGATAGCCATCTGCGTATGGTTTATGTGGTGTTAGACAATTGCTACTTGTTTAGTATTATGTCAAACAATATCCAGACTTGTGTACCTGTGATCTTATTTGCTCTTGAAGCATAATTTTGGTTAATGAAATGACACAGGTTATATAATTAAGATTGTGTGTACACTTGTTTTGCATAAAGACTGCATTGATACATAAACATTGGTACATTACATTGTCTAAAAGGATAAAACATAACATACATTGTCACTTTTGACTTTTAAAAGTCAAACATACATTTCATTTGCAGTGAACTACATGAACATATACATAACTATCCCAAACAAACACCAACTAAATATCAAAGCAATCTTCAGGCATCGAACTTCTTGTTTTTTTGATGATAATGTTGTTTCCAATTTGTTTCTTCCCCTTAACAATCCAGGTATGATTTCTCGAGCTCTTTCACACATGGGTGGGTCAACCCATCCAAAAAACCCACAACCATTTTTTCTTGAAGCCTGCAATTAGGGTTTTAGTAATAAAATAAATACTTTTTAATAATAAAATAAAGATTAGGCCTTTTTAATAATAAAATACGGTTTTAATAATAAAATAAAGATTAGGGTTTTTTAAGAATAAATTAATTACGGTTTTAATAATAAAATACAGATTAGGGTTTTTTAACTTACTTTGTAACAGCAATAAAATCGTCTTCCGGGGTTATTGTCAGTCCAAGAACAACGAACGGTAGCTGGATTTCCACAATAACAATGAACCATCATGTTTGGACAAGAAGAATACATATATGTGTGTTTGTATAAGAATGGGAGAAAAAGAAAGATATGTGTGTTTTTAGTTTGAAGGAATAATGGATTTAAGGAATAATGGATTTACGGGTTCTTCGTCAGCCATTGATTGTGTGGAATTAAGATTTAGGGTTAGTGTTATATTTTGGGGGTAAATTTTAGGGATGAAATTGGGATTGGGTTTGTGGAATAAAGACTCGATCTATATATATAATAAAGGTACAGATGGATCACGGACGAAAATACCCTCACGTGTTTTACACGTGAGGGACTTAACGGATCAAAACTAACAAAACTGGGCGGGGTGACTAAAAGTGAAAAAATTTGACAAGTTCAGTGTATAAATTGCAATTTTTGAAGTTTAGTGACTAAAAGTGAAAAAGTTGCCAAGTTCAGGGACCAAAAGTGTAATTTTCCCTAAATTTTTTGTATCAAATTTATTAGTAGAAATAAAAAAAAAATTAGTAGGCTATGTATGTTAATTATATCTTTTGTGACGGTATAAACTTAAATGGTATCTGCTAAAATTTTTATATATTAGAGATATTTAATGACAAGCTAAATTTTTATGATATCGTAATTAAACAAACATAGATACAAGATGTTGAAAAATGGTGATGTTATCTTATTTACAATCTTTTAATTTTTTGATTATTCTGTGCACCATATTCTATCTAAACACAATAAGATATTAACGATTTAAAACTAAATACTTATAACCAATATTTATTACGTTAATTTGTTCATAATTTGTATTTTATATAAGTTTATTATTTAATTTAACAAATATTTATATGTTACCGAGAATTATATTTAACAAGACCCCTAAGTTTATATGCTCTGGAAATTCTGATTATGTGGACAATTGACCGAGAAGATGTATCATGTTCATATATGGAGTGTCTAATAATTAATTTAGCTCATTTAGTTATTTGTGTAAAGCATATTAAACCATATCCTTATCCATATGATAAACAATTAAACATGTTTGTCGTGTGGACCTATCAAATGGTTAACGATGCACAATGCAATGCAAGAGATCATGTTATACTTCAAAATAACACAACATTAACCCAACTGGGCATGTTTTTACCTCAACCTATTATCGATTTTATTTTTGATCAAACAGAACATTAACTCTTCTATCTTATTTATTTAGACAAAAAAATAGCCACTAAAAATATACTTCATATGTCCCATTTTAAATACCATGTTTGACTTTTAAAGTATTTTTTTATTTAATTTTGACTATAATTTTTTTTTATATATTGGAGAATTTCTTTAATTTTTATATATGTTTTCTTAAATTGTTTTTTCATATTTAATTGTTTGTTAGTTTGAATTTTATACATTATAAAACAAATTATCTTTTAACTGAATAGGTAAAAAGTATCTTTCTTATGGTAGTAAGAAAATATATACAGAAAGTCGACATTTTAAGGATGAAAACTTTAATAAGGAAAATTTAAAGTTGAATTATGAAATAAAAATGAAAAAATTATTTATTATTTTAATGGAGAAATTGATATATGTTTAATACCTTTTAAAAAGATGATATTATAAGCTAACTTCAGAGGTAAACAAATGAATATCAAAGATATGGGTGTAGTGCTTAAATATAACTTTGATGCTTTGATATTTCATACAAGATATGAAGATAATATTTTGTTTTCTTAAGTTTTCTTTATGATAGTTTGTATTTTATATTTATTACTCTTATTAATACCGTGTGTATTCATATAAGCATTAAATTACGTGATAAGATTATAAAAAATGATTAATATAATCATACGATTTAAAGATAAGTCAAATTTATGTTTAGTTCTTAACCATTTTCGCTAGAAAAATCTGGTTACCTTGAATTTTAAAGTTTAAACTATAATTTAAATACAATAGTTTTTAAGTTTTACTAATTGTTTGTAGGAAAATAAAATCAAAATTTGTATGTTTGTTTCTCTATACATAGACATTTGTAGTGTCAGTTTATATCTAACTTTGATTGTAAATGTTATAGTCCTCAATGAAATTGTTTATTTGTAAATCAACCTATTTTAAAATGATATTAATTTATATCTTTCGATCATGACACTGATTAACCCATTAGAAACATATTTAATCTATGTTTATCAAATTATGATATCCTGAAACAATAATATGTCATTAATAATATATGTTTACTCGCGTATTACGCGGGACAATAATCTAGTATATATTAAAACAAAACCCTTAATTCTAAATTGGAAAGTAAGACTTCATTTAATTTAACATCCCAAAGATTTTAAGGTACAAGAAATTAACCCCTTTTCATAGTTTTGACATTAAATTAATTTCCTAGTATTTTATTTTTGGTTTTGGGGTTAATTTAGTTGGAACTTTAGCGGATAGCGGGTAAAATACCCACTTTTGGAGAGATGGGTCGTGGCATCTCTAGGATGTGCCAGCCAACTCTTTTGCCTTGAGTCATGCTTCCACTCTATTTCTCTTCTTCACCATTTTCTTCCATGCATTCCTTCTCACACTCCTTCAAAAAACAAAGATTAATCCTCTCAAGTTCAAAAATAGAAATCATAATAATAATAACAATCACCACCAAGTAATCTTCATTCAAGAAATTAAAGTTAGGGTTTGTAATTGGGGTGGTGGTGGCCGGTTTTTCAAGAGAAAAAGGAGAAAGAAGGATTCTCAAATTAAAAGTCTTGCATTAGATTGTCGTTGTTGAGGTATTGAATTCCCCTAATTTAGTTTTTATCCTTCTTTTAAAATTAGGGTTCATGGATGAACCAAATTTGGGGATTTTGCTAGAAATTGATTTATGATTAATTTTTCCCAATTCCTTAGTTAACCTAGTTGTCATTGAGTTGTATGATGAGTTTGATTATGAAATGAATAAGTTCATGTGAAAATTTTAGTTATTGTGAAAAGTTGAATTTTGATAGTTTTGAAATGTGGATGAAATGGTAGGATGAACTACCTAATGTTGTTGTTTAAGATGAAAGAACTCAATGACAAATGGGTTGGGTTTGGGTTTAGAAAGGCTAGTGATTGAGTATGACTAGGTTGAGCTAGTCAAGTGTGAATGTACGCTTATACATGTTATGTGATGATCATAGGTTGAAGCTTGTTGTGCATTATCGTTTTAGCTTTATGGTTCAAGTTGCGGAGGAGGTGAGTATATTTGCATACCTTTATGTATACGTTGGGTCAATTACCATGAGACGTGGATATTCCGAGCATGGTAATTGATTTGGCGTTGAGCCCATGTGGGGCATAGTATTGATGAGGCCTAAGAACCTCCGGGGCCTAAGAACCCCTATTGTTGACATGAAATGAGGCCTAAGAACCTCCGGGGCCTAAGAACTCCGATAGTCATGATTGTTTAGCTTATATGGATCCATATATGTGTTGTTAGCGTGCAAGGTGAATATGTAAATGTGACATGACGATGTTATAGGTTACATGTGAAAGTCCTTGTACTTTGCCCTCCTTCGTATTCGTAAATGTATGCAAGTATATTCACTAAGCCTTTGCTTATATTTTAGTTGTTTACCTTTTATAGGTAGTTCCGGAAGAAGGAACTAGTTGTTGATTTGAAAGTGTTGATATAGAGTTGATGTGGTTGAAGTTGATTTTGCAAGACTCGAAGGTAATTAGGTCATTCTTGGTGGAATGACACTCTTTTGGATTAAAAGCCTAGAATCCTACCTCATTTGGCTCTTGGTACAATTTGGGTTTTGAAGGTCATCTTTTAGTTAAAATTCTGCTTATGTCAAATGTAGAGCTTTTGGAAAACTTGTAAAGTTGCAACTTGGGCGAAAATGGTGTCAAAGGGGTAAATGACCCATCATGGTTGAACATGAGATTTGGAACAAGATAATGTTGTAATTATGTTTAAAAATGTGTTTTTATAATTGTTGCAAGTTCTGGATGTGTTTTGAAATGTTGGTTATGAATTTGAGTGAATGGGGGTTGAGTTTTGTGTTAAAGGAAAAGTTGGAATGCTGAATTTTACTCAGGCTGAGACCAGAGAGTTCCCACTGCGGCGCAGTGGGAGTGCTTCAAACCCACTGCGGCGCAGTGGAGGTTTTTGTACCCGGAAGTCAGGGAGTTCCCACTGCGGCGCAGTGGGGGTGTGTCAGACCCACTGCGACGCAGAGGGTTATTACTGTAAAAAAAAAAAAAAAAAAAATTTGTCGTTTTGGTTCATCGAGTCCAGTCCTTTTCATATAACGATTTTATTTTCTATCATTAGATCATTTTGATGACATCATCATTGACTAAAGAATTAGTCAATAACACTTTTGGTCCTCATATTTTTATATAAGTGTCTTATAAAGTTTTTAATTTTATTTATTCTTGTTAATAAATGGCTTAATTGAATACCTATCTATAACTTTGTTAACCATATATTTATAATAATAGTACTTTGTAGTTTTTAATGTATATAATTTATAAATAAATAAAATCATTTATATAGTATATGATATTTTCATGTATACAAAGTTTTATAGATTTGTATTTTTAATATGATGTAAAGATACGAATATTTGACCAAATCTCTATTTAGAATGAGTTGATACATTGAATATGGTATTTAAATTTTGATAAATTTATTATACGCTTATTTGTTTGTTTTGAATACATACCATTTATTTCATTATTTTTTTTATAAAGAATCTTAGTTGTTATTTTTTTATTGTTTATTTATATTAAAACATTAAAAGTATGATAGTAAAACGTGAAATTTCAATTACATTTTCTTTTCATTATTAACGATTTTATTTTAGCAACACCACAAGTTTGTTTCAAATATCTTTATATTACATAGATTTTTTTTCCGTGTGATTGTTTAAATGCATAGATTAAAGTAGCACATCTGGTACTCTTAATATAAGTAACAATTATGTAGTTATAATTTAATGTCTCATTACTAATATAACGGTGAACCATAGTACCATACTTATTGGAAGTTATGTGTTTCATGGCTGAAAACATCGTTTGTTAACATTTTTCATTGACAATGAATATGGTATTAATATAATGATGAACCATACTTATTGGAAGTTATGTGTTCCATGGCTGAAAACATTGTTTGCTAACATTTTTCATTGACAATGAATATGGTATTAAACTATTAATTGTAGTTCAAAAGTTTGTAAATATTTATTAGATGTTAATCGTTTTCATATTTTAAAAATATTTTAATGTAAAGAATGATGTACAAATCCCGCGTGTTACGCGGGTAATAAGCTAGTATTATAGTAGAATTTAAATAAGCTTATACCATCTTTAACGGTCAGCGTTTTATGAAGAATACGCCGAGCTTCCGGAGTGTTGGGTTAAAGGAGCCGGCATCTTCGTTCTAAAAAAATTCCTTTTGTTTAATTTATTTACAACAATTTTCTATTTAACCCCCTTTACAATTACGAGTACTTGTATTATATTCGATTTAGAAAGTTTTTAATAGTTAGAAAAAATTATCTGTAATGGGTTTTTATTATTACTTAACTTTATTGTTATTATTAATAAAACTTTAACTAAAATCTCGTTTAGTTTTAGTATAATGTATATTTCAGTCTAATATAATGTCATTTTTGATATTACTATAAATTATGATGTGGCACTAATAAATTGAAATCTCGGTGTGGGGGTTAATGGTAAAAGTAGTTCAGTGTGGCGAGTCAATGTATTAGTGACATGAAATCAATATATTGAATACAGTGTGGTGAGTTAACGATGGTCTTAAGACAACAAATAAAGTAACGAAATGTTGAAGCGGGTTTCGAACGAGTAGACCCTAGATGATAACTCATTCGCTATACTTTGGTATATATATTGAACTTTGAATCTGGGGAACTCACTAAAAGACAATATAACTAGTGTTTAATAAACCCTTGCCAAATGATACTTGTTAATTAATAACTACTATCAAATGATGTAGTGATAAGGATGTGTGTATATTCTCAAGAAATCTCATGTTCAATTCATATCCTAAGCATATATATTTGCTGGTTACTATAGATATTTGTGAGTGAGTTTTCATTCCAGATCTTTAGGTAATAGAAGATTCTTATCGGGAGGTATGAATTGGGGATCTATTCAGCTAGAGAACTCTCTAGTGCAGATCCGCTAAGATAATGTATGTTAAACCTCCTGATATCCGCAAGTTAAAAAAAAATAATTAATTAATATTGGTTATTTTATCCATCTTGCTCGAAGTCTGCCCTTCAAATATGATAAAGTTAATATCAGATTAACAAACACCATACACTAGATTATCAATTAATATCGCGAATCGCGATAACAAAGTGTTCTACTCTGCTTTTGCCATCAGGTTCGCTTATCTCAAATTATGTTTAGTGTGAAATGTTCATTTGAAAACTAAAATTTGTGTGAAAACCAGAAAACTGGTCAAACACACTGTGATCTGAAACTCAACACAATATGTTTATAGCTGCCCACCACCACCACCTCCTCCGGCGACGCCATGGTGGGCGGAGCCATGGCAGTAAGGGCGGCGCCCGTACCGTATCAAACCACCACACTATCTCTTGGATTGTCGCACATCAAATCCACATCATTTCCATATGGGTGCGGCTTCCAACCCCTTTATAAATTCCCTGAGGTCGGCGACTGAGAAGGACGAAGCCCCTTAACGCGTAGCCGTTCGATTATTAAGTGCTTCGCCCGTACCGTATCACAATTTCCGGTAATGGTGCTGTTGGTAGGCAACTATAAACACATTGTGTTAAGTTTCAAATTACAGTGTGTTTGGCTGGTTTTTAGTTTTCACACATATTTTAGTTTTCAAAAGATCACAACCCTATATTTAGTAGGTAACTTAATTTTGGGTGGTAATTAGTGATGATACTATGCATATAAAAACATGATATACACACATATAAAGGGCCAAGTCGACTAAAGTGTACGTATAGTATTATATAGTTCTGACGTCTTCTAGTAAAATGTTTTGTGGAAAAAAGAAAAGTAGATTTTCATTATCTACATGTGTTGTATTCGTAATTAACTATGGTCTATGTCTATAGATACAAAAGTTATAGATACCATTTGTAACGGAAGAGCACAAAATGTTCAAGGCTCAGAGTTCATGTGAAATTGACACATTCCATTATAATTCAGTCTGAATATGCTCTAATTATTGTTTTGTCACCACTAGTTTGTATAATCCAATTCGTTTTAGACGTAACATATGTCAAAAGGGATTTAGGTATGAGAATAAGAATCAAACGAAGTGGGGATAAATAGAGTTACAAATTTGTAGAATACCACATACCTAAGAATACATTAATATTCTTATAAAGTTGATATATATGATGTGTAAGTTTTCTGGTGGTCGAATAGAAGTGAGTCTTCATGTTAAAGTTAACTTGATTTAAGTCCATGAATCATGTGAGTAAATGTTTTCTCAAGAAAATGTAACGGGAAAAAGCATTTATAAGAAACAAGTAGTTTTTAACGATGACCTACAAAAAGTAAAAAATTGTAATTAATTAACGTCCCGTTATTAAGAAGTGTAACGCGAGTTAAAAAAAAAAACAAAAACAAAAAGTGTAACCCGAGTTAAAAACTCGTTCTCTCTAGTTAACATAAACAAGAAAAACCTCATACATTGTTACTCTTATCTAATATCTAATACTATCTTATAAAGCATTTTGCCTTTTTTTTTAAGAAAAGATGATTTGAACTACCCAAAATACCCCTATTCTTTATTCACTAATTTAAACATCTCTACCTAATATACTATAATAACCTTAAATCTCAACCACTCATTTTTTCTCTCTCCTCAAATCTCAACCATATCATTTTTTTTTCTCTCCTCCATAAATCATTTTATCCTTCTAATTCATTCAAAATCTTTTATCTCAAAAACCGTACATCGATAAATTATAAAAATTATATGGGTGTTCTTAAAATTTCATGCTCTTTCATTAGAGATGTCATTCGATATACTTTCGACGAATTTTTAAATCCGAAGCGGAGCCCGTACGGCTAAGGCAATTGACTATCATACTCTATGACTTTACCTATCACCCCACCATCTCACCGTCGTAACGCGCGGACACTATCTCTCGTATGTTTAAAAAGTACGGATTATTGTTAGGTAATTTTTGGCGGACATTCTAAATTCTAAATCTAATACTTATGAAAGGGATAATTAAGAATTATCTCTAAAATAGTTGGAAATGACACATAAAGCATACAAACCAATCGGCAATCACCTATTAAGATCTTGGATGTAATTAACATGAAGATCATCCTTTAAGAAAGGTCAATCCGGGGTAATATTTGAATTTAAACTTACGAATCATATATTAAAAATGAAAAAAAATATAAAATTGGGACTTGAGAGCCTAAACGTAACCAAAAATCAGACCTCAATTTATCAAAACCATGATAACAAGTTGATCAAGTTTCTTATGTCATATATTTGGCTAAACTCCAATTTCTTGATGAAGAGATATACCAAATACATGATAAAAAGATATCTTTTAGTTTGTACAATCTTTGTTATCTCCATCATCTTTATCTGCAAACGTACCTAATGTCATGATTGGCAGTTTTTGGCCATGTTATATAAACCATAAACGCCACGAGATAAACACCATTTTTAAACAAAGAAAACATTTGTATTTTGTATCCATTTTTGCGATCAGCCTCTATTTCTTATTTCACATTATGCTGGTCCTATCTTAAATATCATTGACTTCTCAATGGGGAAAGGATGCTTAGGATATTGAACAATTCTCCGGTGTTTTTTTTTCTTGAATATTTTTAGCAACCACCCTAGTCTTGTTGGATCCTGTGCCTACTCATCATTGTACTTTTGGACGGTAACTATCATATACTTTTATTCGTAAACTACACGATTGCTTAAGATGAAACCTATAACATCCGAAAATAGTTCAAATACCTAAAACCTATGTAGAAGTTGCATCTTTATGATGTAGCAAATAACTTCTTTCTTCTACATAAAACGGTACATAATGGTGCTCGATAGTATATTGGCTTCGTATTATTTACTATTTACACAAACTTGTAAGTTTATTAGTAACAAAACAACTTATATGAGATTCAAAATATTATATAGGAGTATAGGACGAAGAGAATATATTTCTTTTTAATGACCAACAAGTTAACTACAAAACCCAGGCATCTATCCGGGATAGCCCAATGGCCAAAGGTGTCTCGTTACTCATGTGGGTCATTGGCTTGGAGAAAGAGAACTAACGATCAGAATTTCTATATTATGATTAGTACTAGTAATAATAGTAATAAAGCTTGATCAAGTAGTAGATATTTTTACTCTTAAGCTTTAGCTCTTTCGATGAACTATCAATTTAGAGGTTGTACTCATTGTAGCTTTTTTGTCCCTCTATAGTCATTTAGTAAATATATATGTAGCATTTGGGTGAATGTAAGTGTTTTATATATAAAATAAAAAGTATCAAATTGTTATTATTATTTTTTGATATGTATTACCAGTTTACCACTTACACTAATTCATTTAATTACATGGAAATTTATATGTACGTTCAACCCAAAATATAAAGTTTTATTTCAAGCACTTAAACAGGTTTGGTCCAAGCCTCCAAGTACACCTAATGGGCCACAAGTCTCACGACTTTAGTGTATAATGTAAGGGTGGGGATTCCCTCAAGTTAGGGATAACTTGAGGGGTAAAGTTGGGGGTTATTGACCATTGGATTAAAATCAATGGTCAAGATTCAATTAACATTTTTGAATCTTGACCATTGATTTTAATTCAATGGTTGAGATCATCCCAACTTTACCCCTCAAGTTAGGGGTAACTTGAGAGATCTCTACCCTTGTAAATTGCGTAAACCGCATATAAGAGGCACAATATGAGTTTGGATCCAATATTTATGTTGGTGCATGTTTCGGTGACAAAAGCATTCTAGATGTGTTATGTATTTCATATTCAAGTCTTGTAATTTATCTTGTAAATTACCGTTTGTCAATGAAATTACCTTGGCATATATTGTGATCATATTGGGATCCTTTTATATATGTTTATATGTTTGTTTATTATTTATGTTTTGCAGGTACTTGACATGAATGTAGACATTACATGTAAAGGGTAATTAAGTTAATGTTGTTTCTGCGTTTAACAGCAGTAGAAACATTAACTTAATATACTTCCAAAGGGATAAGTTAATGTTGTTTCTGCGTTTAACAGCAGTAGATAAAACATTAACTTAATATACTTCCAAAGGTAATCTAGTCAATGTTGTTTCTGCGTTTTACAGCAGTAGAAACATTGGCTGAGTTAATGTTGTTTCTGCGTATCAACAGCAGTAGAAACATTAACTCAAATATTCCTAAGTGTCATTTGAGAGTTCTTGGGAACAAGCAAAAGTTTGCTTGTTCAGAAGAACACTCAAATGGTTTGAGAGTTTCTTGGGAACAAGCAAAAGTTTGCTTGTTCAGAAGAACTCTCAAATGGTTTGAGAGTTTCTTGGGAACAAGCAAAAGTTTGCTTGTTCAGAAGAACTCTCAAACAGTTTGTGTGTTCTGGGAAACACACAAACAGGCCAAAACCCTAATGGGCTTGGGCCAAAGAAACACGCAAACCCATAGGGTTTTGCGTGTTCCTGGCCGCGCCTATATATATGGGTGTGTGTTCATGCGTGTTCTAACAAGAGTGTAGAGAGAGAAACGAGCAAATCTTGAGAGAGAAACTACTAGAGCTAAGAACACACAAATCTAGTAGATCTTGAAGGTGTTACTCGACTCACGCACGAACCGCAAAACACACACCCGTGTTGGTTGGCTTGTAGACTTAGATTACCAAGTTGGTAAGGTTTGTCCGGAAAGCCGCCTCACTATATTAACCAAATACGGGTGTTTATGTTCACGCAAAAGATATATATATATATATATATATATAGAGATATATATATATATATATATATATATATCTTACAAAAGGTGATATAGAAACCGTGGGTTATCTTGAGGGATTCCGCACCTCAACATATCCTTAGTCAATCTCGTTTCGACGGTCCGACAAACGAGGGCGACCTGAACTTACAACTGGTATCAGAGCCAAAGGTTTCAATACATTGGTTCGAGATTGATTTCGGTTTGGATATCACTCTTTTTTGCGTGTTCTTAGGTGGAGATAGTTTTCGGGTGCGTTTGAAAGAAAGGTTCAAACTTGACGCCAAAATAAGACATATCTCAATCCTAAAACTGTTATCTCAAACTTTCCGGGGTCAAGAAACAATATCGGGTTCGGGATCTAAGAAAGATTGAAAAACAGCGTTTTTGCGTGTTCTTGAACATTACTTTTTGTGTGTTCTTAAAGTACTGTACTTTGCGTGTTTCAGTACACTTCAGATCTGCGTGATTTTCAAACAGTTTGCGCGTTCTAGTGGTTTGCGTGTTCTGTTTGAGTGTTCTTAAGTTTGAGAGGTTTCGGTTTTGAGTGTTCTCGTTTGCGTGTTCCTACGTCTTGCGTGTTTCATTTGAGTGTTCCCAGATTTGCGTGTTCTTGTGTACTTGCGTGTTTATAAGTTGAACCACATACACAATGGCAGCAAATTATCTTAACCAATTGATACTAATGGACCATGAGACCGGTAAGGGTAATTCACCACCCAAACTAATGATCATTGACCAATACTTTTCTTGGAAAGGTCGATTCGAATCCTTTATGCAATTCACGGATATTAGAATGTGGACTTGTATGACAGAAGGATATAGTGCCCCAACATATTAGGATAGTGGTGTTAACAAAGTATATGTTTATCAAGACATGACTGAATCTAATAAAAAATTGTATGAGGCAGAGAAAAAGGCACTATCATGTTTAAAAATGTCATTGCACAAGAAATATTACATTTATTTAATGGATTCAATACATCAAAAGAACTTTGGTTAGCATTAAAAAATCATTGTGAAGGGGATGAAACACTTAAAAAGAATCGTAGAGACCTTCTAAAGCATCAGTATAATGTATTTAATGGGTTAAGAAGTGAAAACTTAGATCAACTAATTACAAGGTATTATCATTTGTTAGCAGAGTTGCAAGCATTTGAAGTTACCTATTCTGAGGAAGAAAAAGTCGAGAAATTTTTGAGTTCCTTGCCGGAAAAGTGGAGTAATTACATTACCACGAGAATTTGTCCTTGATGAATGAACACTGCAATGCCACTAAAATTAATAGCAGAAGCACAATTCAAACCAAAACCTTACGACACAAATAGGGATCAACAAATATCAATGTATGTAAATGTATAGATTAAATAATGTATCAAAACTAAATTTGAGAGGAGAAGAATGTTGTTTGATACCTGAAATATCACTGTTGTTTGGGATGTGGAATAGGGTTTTGGGGACGTGGAAATTATATACTACTCATTAGAGATAAACATGTCATTATCCATAAAATCTGGTTGTTTGGACTAAAGTTAGTCGTTATTCATATTGTTAGCATTTAGTTTCCTTTCAAATTATCTCAATTTTGAATGGGCTAATGATACGTGCCGTAGCGCTACACGGTACAGTAATTTTGTCTCTGTCTAAATTTTAAGTCATGATGAGAACGTGATGCAACAAGTTACTGCAGCTACACGGATCATTTTCTCAAAACTTACAAAATGCAATTCAAAAATATATATAAAAAAAACCAATATTCATTTAGACATAATGACAATGATGCAATTCAAACGACATGATTCAAATAAATCTGGATCACATGAAAAATCCTATGCCCAAGGATATCCTATGCGTGCTCAAAAACGACAGAGACCGGATAAAAGCTCCATCATTTTTGTTGATCAAAATTGCAAGATCTTAAAATCTGAATCAGTATCTTAACCATCATACCTTAGTTCCAAGGTAAGAACCATATTTAAGTCGTAAGAAAGAAAACTTAAATGAACCAATACAAAAATGGTACAGCCAATCGAACATATCATCAAAACATACTCTTGTAATAAACCTACACTAGACATTGATTATTGTTAACCACACTTATCGCCTAGTTTGAAGCTAGTTCTATAGTGATAATAATGCCTTTGAGACATTACGGGTTATTCGATCATGTATAGGTTCCTGCACACACAAAAGAACGATTTAGGGTACTAATGTTCACTAAAGTTAGCTATAAGTAAATTCAGGATTTTTACCATTGTCTCGGGTATCTCAA